>CM031239.1:838177690-838715190 GCA_018340775.1 Taxus wallichiana var. yunnanensis
TGCTTCTGAACGCGACAACCATTAATGGAGCTTGAGAGTTGCAAGTCTATTTTTCTTCTCCATTCATGATAAAAATTATATTTTTGTTGTGGGTTTTTATTTCTTGCTCTGCTAGTGAAATTTATCTTCAAACTGATTTTTGGTTTGACAGGAATTCTAAATTTTGTCTTTGTTGGGCCGAGAGTAAGATTTCTCATCAAGGGAAATTAATGTAGTGGTAGGAGATTTTAAGATTACTTTTTATAGCCTTCATGAATGAATAACAAAACAATAAAGGGTTATTCATGTCATGCAACGGTTTGCAAGATATCTTCAAATCTTCGTTTTATGGTAGTGAGGATTTTCAGATGATTTCTTCTCTTCGTTCTTTGCTTCTTTTTCCTTGTTTTCTCAAACCTCCTTTTGAGAATTGTATCTTTTCATAGAGTAGAGGAAAAAAATGATGTGATATACCTAGTTTGAGGTTCAGTAATGGTGGAGTGGTGGTTGGAAGTTACTAAGGAGTTTGGAGAAAGAACTATGTGCATGTGGAGAGTTAGATGTAAGAAGCATGAAGAAAGCAAAGTGGGGATTTAAAAATATTCAAAAATTATGCATAGAGAGGGATGGGAATATTTTTTCCCTGATGTGCCTCACCTAAAAGGGACATAAGGGACATCAGTTTTCATGGTGAGAGAAATAGTGAGAAGTGGCGCGATCGACGACGAGGGAGTGAGAGCTAGAAAATAAGCTTTAAAGCACTGAGGGGCTAGAAGCGGGTCACATGGGTGACCAAAAGTTTCCTTTAGAGGGATGGGCACATTTTTCAAGGTTTTATGTCCTTGACATGTGAGGGACATGAGGGACATAAAATTCCACAAAGACTCTTGTGATGACATGTGGTAGAGATCCCACAAGCTTTGGGTCCGACTTGGGGGCCGAACGATCCCGAAGGTCACATGAGGTTCTAGAGATCATATGGGGGCTAGATAAATTTTTTCATGGTTTATGTCCCTGAACTTGAGGGACTTCAGGGACACAAAATTCTAAGAGGCTCCTAGAGCTGACACGTGTCCTCCCAAAATTTGGCTAACTCCGAACTCACTCCAAGAGGAAAACTTGAGACGATGATAACTTGAGCTCCCGATGGAATTGTTTGGTGAAAATTTATAAGATCTTGTCTTGAAATTTCCTTTTAAATACAATGATGCTGGATCATGTCTTGATTCTTCCATTTGATCCCTAAAAAGTGGAAGTTTCATTTGGTACTCCACATGTGCATGAGAAAAACTTCTTGTATACCTAATACGCCAAAGTGTTGTGAAAAACATAATTTTACCATCGTATAGAGATTGGAATTTTCTTTCCAAAGATGGTTTTTTTCTCCTAAATCCATCCAAAGCTCCTAGAATCACCTTTAGAAGCTCATTGGTTGTTTTGGCCTGTGTACTAACTAGGCCGTGAACCCTAATTTTGGTGAAACTACCCCAACTTCTCTCGAGCCCTTCCAAAATATTCCTAAATCACTTCCATGATGTCCCAAGACCTTTGAATCACCTCCACATCCATTTTGGATTTTCTACTGTGCTCCATGTAGTCGCTCTATTCCTAGGAAGGCCAGTGATAACCCTTCCCACAATTTCCTAAAGCTTACAACTTTTAATGAACTCCTAAAATCACCTAGGGGAATGAATGGACTTTCCTAAATCACCTAGGGGATGAGATAACATTAATTGGGAGGTCACTTGGACTAACTGGATAGACCTGGGGTGTCTTGGAATGATAGGACTTGAAAAATTTAACATAAGGGTATAGTTGTCATGCTTGGAAATTGTTAATTTCCTTGTTGCACATTTGCATGACAATAGTTGGATCTAGCTTGGGGACATGACATGGAGAATCCAGAATCTCAAATTTAGACCATATGATTCATTGACCAATGTCTTACCCATTGGGCCCTGTAGAGTCATGTACAATTTACAATATGAGAGACAAAGAATGAAGAAGGAAACACACAAACACCAAGAACAACGAAAGGAAACACAAAACACACACGGAAAGGAAACGACACACAAAAAGGGAAACACACCTAGAAATCACCTATGGTACAAGGTAGGGGAAAACCCACTTTCACTGAAGCACTTTCATTCCTCAAAAGTTACCCCTGAGTGGGAAATAATGAGTGATGTTGTTCTACAAATCAATTGACTGGTTCTATAAAATAGCCTCCTCTCCTCAACAATTTATGAAAGTTGGGTGCTTTCATGACCATCTATGTTTTTTGTAGGATTGATTCCACATTTGCTCCTTAATTCTTAGGTCTTCGCTTGGAAATTCCATTACCTTCATGTTCTTTGAAATTGGTTTCATAGTGCCAATTACCTTCTGTGTTTATCCACATAGATGATTCTTCATTGAGCATCTCATCGCTGCCCCAAAGATAATTTTCATTCAAATTTCTTGAATATTATGAGTTACTTTCTTTCCCGAGTCTATGCTCATTGATATCTTCTCCATGAGAAACCTTAGATTCATCCTTTATCTCTACTCCATTGTGAGGAATTTGAGTACTGGTGGGAGGATCGGAGGAAAACTCATACTTGTCTTGTATGACCATGGCATGAGTTAAGAGATCAAGAATCATCTCGAGGTCTTCTGCGACATCTAATGCATTCAATAGTTCTTACACATGGAGGTATCCTTTATTACTTCTTGCATCTCATCTTAATACACCTTTGAATAATATTTATTTTTCATCTCAAGGAAATTATCTAGAGGGGTTACTTGATCATCTTGGGAATCATTGTGTTTCATCACTCCTTTTTCCATAGAAGCTTCAGCTTCAAAGGCCTCAAAACTCCTTACTTTAATTTCTTCATCATGGAAAGATTATTCCTCTTCAAATGGGAAAGAAAATACCTTGATTTCATCATTGCATCCATCAACCATTGGCTCAGGAGGTGCAACATATTTATCCTCTTGCTTTATTTCAACATAGCCCTTCTTGCAGATTTATGGCTTACATTAAGATGTCAAGACTAAGCTCAAGGTCTCCTATTTCTTCCACGGCTCTTAACATTTCTTATAAATATGGTTCTTCAAACCTTTCATGGGCTCATCACAAGATGGTCTTGTCTCTTCTTGGGTGACGTGATCAAGGGAGTCCTCATCTTTGAATGGGAATGAGAATATCTCTTCATCATGGATAAACACATAAGCTGATTTTTCTATTTGAAAATCATCAAGAACCATTTCCTCTTCTTCATGGTTTATGTCATCTAGCAATTCAGGGCTGCCTTCTTGTAACTAAAATCTCCTCAATGCTTCTTCAAGGTCCATGCCTCTCCGGGAAGGCATGTTTAGCAATATCAAGATGGGAATATCCTATTCCTCCATGATTTTAACAAAGTGATTCATGTGCATGGTATCTTGGTACAAGATGTCAGTTCCTAGACATCTGTAATTTCACACTATGTACCTCATCTTCTTCTCTAGACACAATTTCTCCATGTCTCCCTTCACTGTTATGGTTCTAGAAGACCAATTCATCTGAATTTTACCCCTAAGTCTCTAGCATTGTGAGAAACCCCTTCTTAGCATCATACAAAATGAAGCCAAAATGTCTACAACCAAAAATCATCACGAAACTTTCTTATCTGGAAATCTAGCAAGAACCACTATGCATCTTTAAGCTTCCCTACAAGTGGGACCTCTTTTGAATCCAAAGAGTCACAAGAGCCACCGGGTGTAGTCATGGTGAGTTTAAGATCCTTAGCAACCTTCAAAGGCATCACATTGTCTGAGGCACCAAAATCTATTATGCATTTCTTAATACATATTCTCCAACAAGAAGGGAGACGTATAAAGGATCAACCTTATAAGTCTTGGATGCACTCAAGGAAAGCATGTTTTTTGAGGGATGCATAGGTGGGTTTGGAAGTAATCCTTTAAAATAGGGTGTTACAACATTGGGTGTCAGAATACCACTCCTGATGTATTGAAAAAATATATTGAATTGTTTGGGATAGGTCCAAAAATATCCAGATTCAGTAATTTACACTTTGGATTTATTCATGTATTTTATGAAGTCATAAGGATCATATGTAGGTGAGGGTGATCAAAGGGACTACCTTCTGATTTAGGACAAGTTTGGAAGAAGGAGTATATTTTTGGGGAACAGAGGGGATCTTGAAAGGTACACTAGGAGATTTTAAAGTAATAGATTTTATAGGAGAAAATTTAGATTTAGAATTAGAATAGGCATCGAAAGACTTACTTGGAATTGTTGGAGACTTATTATTTACTACAAGATCAGGCTTCAACAATGTGGAATCCATGGAGGGTAGGAGCGGAGATCCTCGACTGATTATTTTCTTTTGTGGAGTCGTCATAGGAGGATCTTCAATCTTATTTTTTTTTCTTTACGTAAGGGGGAGGTGTTCCTTTCTCAAAATAATAATGAGTGAATACCACACATGAGAAACTAGGTGTATCTTCTTTGTCTTCTTCATCACCTCCAGAATACTCACAAAATCTGATTTTTGTATCATTTTCAAGCTCATCAAATTTGAGGAGATCATCACCTTCACTTTCTTGTTCAAGCTCTTCTTCACTTTCCTAAATCCTACAATTTATGTTCATGGGTGGGGCTTCCAAGGAAATCCTTTGGGGTGCTCCTATAATTTTATTTTTGTGGTTTTGTTGAGAAAATAATCATTCATAAAATTCCCTCTTTAACAATGCCATCTCATTTGCAAAATTTTTTTAGTAATGAATATGTTCTCTCATCTCTAGGATGTTGGCCCTTTCCCTTTGATGGATTCTTGATCTTTCCGAGTGGATGAGATCATGATCAAGTTCAACGGTCATCCTTTGTGATTCTACAATGTCCCTTTGTTGAACTCTTTGTAGGAGAAATCCTATCTCCAGTGATTGAGCATTGATGAATAATCTCTTGACATTGTTTTCAGATGGTGAATCCTCTTCCGGTATCCTACGAAGCAACCATTTGAAATGAGATTTGAAGTCTTTCATAGTTTCACCTTATCCTTTCTTATGTTGAGCCAACTGCACCTAGAGGCCCTTGATAGTCTTGGTTGACTTAAATATTTTCTCAAAGGTAGTCTTGATTTCATTCCAACCAGTGATGGATCTGGTTGGAAGGAGGTAGAACCATTCTGCTGATTTTTCTTAGAGATATTCCATGAAAAATATTATAGTAATGTGTTCATGTTCAACTCCAAGAATCCCACATGATGTGGTGAAAGCAGTGATGTGTTATTCATGTATCTGTGTGCCATCATCTTTGAACTTTAGAATTTTCTTGCAGGAACCTATTGGTAGATCATAAAGAGGGGGTTCAAGAGAAAGTGGCCTTGTATTTCTTACCCATGGAATAATGGATTAGGGTCTTTCTACTTCATCTTCCATTGTCATTTCTACTTCTACTTCATCTCTTTCTTCTACAAATTCTTCTTCTTCCAGGAACTCAATGCTCAAGGGTGGTTGAAAAATGGGATAATTTGAAGGAGTATCAACATGAGTTTGGATAAGATTTCGAGGTTAAATTCTTGAAGACCTTGATGGGGAGGAGGCTTGAGAGAATAATTATGGATTATCTCTAACTCATTCTCGTTGATTTTACAAAGCCTCAAAATTGGTATAAACAACACCTATTGACCTTCTCAACTTGGTGTATCTTCCTTCAACTAGCTTTTGGAAACTTTTACAGTGGGAACCCAAAAGGATACTATGGAATATGAAGGGTAATGTGTAGGAATTGATAGTGTATCATTCAATAATGAATTTTCATGAACTTTTTTTCTTTTTTTTTTTCTTGATTTTTCAATATTTGATATTTTTGAAATTTTGGACCTTCCGGTCATATTTTGGGTGTAGATGCCACTAAATATTCCCTACGGTGGGTGCCAAAACTATTGGTGAGAAGATTTGTTGGGTGGAAAAACATGTGGATTTATTACCAACACTCTGGGAATCCAAGTCCATCTACTTAACCGGTGTAGCTTCCATATATGCATGCGCAAGTAAAGGTGGATTTTCCTAGTGGCCTTATGGCGAGGATTTAACAAGGGAACTCCACCGACCGTGTAATAAATATAGAAATCTCTTGCTAGGGAAGACTTTGTCTGAAGAGTGGGAAAGGGGAGTGAGAAAAGAGGTAGGAGAACTAATGTTGCAGGTAGAAAATCATATTCCTGCACACACTAGTTAGAAATTTCATCACATGCACTAAAATTAGGAAGAAACAATATTGCAAACAACAACAAGACCAATTAGAATTTAATGAACACAAAGTATCAATAAACCCCTTAGTCAAAAAAGGCTCAAAACTCCTTATATTGATGCTCAAGCAGAAATTGTACATATTATGAGAATGGAAGACATTGAGAATAGCGGAAAAGTGGCTAAATATTTTCACTCACAAGTGAGCAAAATATCTCTCATGACCTTACAAGAATACAAACAGCTAGAATAATTTCAGAATTAGAACCCCTTTGGAATGAGGGGCTCATTATAATTTATAGTTCTTTAGAATTATCTTATCCTACCCCCCATTGACCCTTCATATGTCATGAGACTTTTCACATTATTAGGAGAACATTAAGTCCCTTTTATAACTTAAAGGTGACTTTTTACATTGAAAAATTTTAACCTCCCAATTTCAAATTAGAACATTGAGAAGAGAGGAAGTTGGGGGGAGAGAAGAGAGAGAGAGAGAGAGAGGAGAGAGAAGAAGGAAGGATGATGTCAATGATGATAGATTTTACCTCTGATAAATCTTGTTGATCCTTTTGGATGACTCGATGAAACACTCCAATGTGATGAACTCTGAATCTCTAAACTCTCATGCACACATTGAATAAATTCCTTTGGATGATGTGTGAACACCGTGTTTAAATACACTATCACATGACTCATTCGGTGACCATGGGCATCACTCATAGAGATCCACTCGAACAAAAAAATTTGACTCCCTTCAATGTTGTTGCATTGCTCGGCTAATTCGGGCATGATCCTAATGAATCATATTATGAATGATCTAATGGTTTCGATTGTGAATTCCACCTCCCACATACCAATTGAAGCATGAAATGAGTGTCGAAAGACAATGTTGACATCCTCACTATCACCTACTATACACAAGTATGATGATAGAGACCACTTTTTTCTATCTCTTAGTCGAAGTGAAAGGTTGCGTTGTATTTTCCCCTATCCATTTATACTTCATGATTTCTTCAGAAAAAACAACTTACTATTTTTAGTAAGTATGAAAAATCAGCTTCCTCAAACCTTAACTGGATGTTGCAACTCACATTTCCTTTTCTCCCTGCATTTTTCTCACCTTCTGGATCAATTTTCTATTTTTTGCAGGTGTTCGTGGGACCACTTACTATTTTTAGTAAGTGTCAATTTTGGACCAAGATGACCATTTTGTGATTTCTCCTTGTAATACATCTTCTGTGTTTAATGCCTCTTTCGCAGTTTCTTTAATTGATGACTTTCCCAAAATGGCAGTCCTCCATGTAGAAGACTTGATATTTTTGAAAGTGAACCTCTAGTGGTTGGATCACTACGAAATGAATTTTTCTTATATGGGGTTTTTTCCCAATATCTCCCCTTTAAAACCTTGGACCTATCCGCTCATAGTTCGGGAGATTTAAAGTTTTAAAATTTTGACTGGCATTGCTTCTAAACATGAAAACCATTAATGGATTTTGAGAGTGTAGGTTTAATTTTCTTCTCCATTCATGATAAAAATTATATTTTTGTTGTGGGTTCTTATTTCTCATTCTGCCGATGAAATTTCTCTTCAAACTGATTGTCGGTTGGATGGGAAATTTGATTTTTGTCTTTGTTGAGCCGAGAGTAAGCTTTCTTTGCTATGGGAAATTAATGTAGTGGAAGGGAGATCTGAAGGATTTTTTTGATGGCCTTTAAGAATTAATTACACAAAAATAAATGGTTCTCAATTCCATGCAACGGTTTACAAGATATCTTCAAATATTTGTTTTACGGTAGTGAGGATTTTATGATGATTTCTTCTCTTTGTTCTTTGCTTGTTCTTCCTTGTTTGCTCAAACCTCCTTATGAGAATTTTAAGTTTACATGGAGTGAAGGGAAAAAAATTGTGATAGACCTAGTTTGAGGTTTAGAAATGGTGGAGTGGTGGTGGGAATTTTCAAAGGATTTTTGAGAAAGAACTGTGTACGAGAGAGTTAGATGTAAGAAGCGGGAAGAAAGCGGGAAGTGAGGATTTTAAAAATATTCAAAAATTATGCACAAAGAGGGCTGGGAATATTTTTTGTACCTAATTTCCCTCACCTCAAATGGACATGAGGGACATAAATTTCCATGGTGAGCAAGATGGCAAGACATGGCAGCGATCCGACGGCAAGGAGTGAGAGCTAGAAAATCAGCTTTAAAGCACTAAGGGGTTGGAAGTGGGTCACATGGGTGACCAAAAGTTTCCCTTAGAGGGATGAGAAAATTTCTTTATTTTTTATGTGAGGGACATTAGGGACATCAAATTTCATGGTGCTCTTGAAGTCGACACGTGGCGGAGTCCGACGGCAGGAATTTGAGCTCCCACATTCACACTCCGGGGGGTTGAACTAATGATCCTGAAGGTCACATGAGGTTTTAGAGGTCATATGGGGGCTAGGAAAAAAATTCATGGTTGATTTCCCTGACCTTGAGGGATATCAGAGACAAAAATCCCACCAGGATCCTGGAGATGACACGTGTCCTCCTAAAATTTGGCTAACTCCCGAACTCGCTCCAAGAGGACAACTTGAGACGATGATAACTTGAGCTCCCGATGGAAATTTTTGGTGAAATTTTATATGATCCTAACTGGAAATGGAATTTTAAATCCAATGATGGTGTTATAATATCTTGATTCTTCCATTTTTACCTAAAACTTGTATTTTTTATTTGGTACTCCACTTGTGTAAGAGAAAAAACTGCTTGCAGACCTAATTCTCCAAAGTGTTGTGAAATAACTAATTTCACCATCTCTTAGGGCTTGTAATTATATTT
This sequence comes from Taxus wallichiana var. yunnanensis, assembly GCA_018340775.1. NCBI lineage: Eukaryota > Viridiplantae > Streptophyta > Pinopsida > Cupressales > Taxaceae > Taxus > Taxus wallichiana. Next base: position 838,186,730 of record CM031239.1, read on the forward strand.
TCGAATATGTTTAATTTTTCTCCTAACTCCATCTAGAGCTTTTAGAATCACCTTTATAAGCTCATCAATTTTTTTGGTCTCGTGCATTGACTAGGCCTCGTGAACCCTAAATTTGGCAAAACTGCCCCAACTTCTTCGAGCCCTTTTATAATATTCCTAAATCACTTCCATGATGTCCTAATAAATTTGAATCACCTCCACATCCATTTTGGATTTTTTGTTCCACTCCAGTCCTAGGAAGGCTAGAGATAACACTTCCCACAATTGCCCGAATCTTGTAACTTTTAATGAACTCCTAAAATCGCCTAGGGGAATGAATGTACTTTCCTAAATCACCTAGGGGATGAGATAAAATTAATTGGGAGGTCACTTAGAATGATTGGATAGACCTGAGATGTCTTGGAATGATAGGACTTGTAAAACTTAACACATGGGTATAGTTGTCATGCTCGGAAATTGTTAATTTCCTTGTTACACATTTGCATAAAAACAATTGCATATTCATAATCTATGGTGGTTATTTGTATTCGATTTAGTTATCTTATCCATCATGAAACATAATTTTACTTATTATCTTCTTGAATTCCCGAGGGAATATGAATATCTCTCTTTCATTTTTTTAAGAATAGGTATCCTTTCACTATTGGTGTAAGATATTATTTTCCAAATATTTATTTACTTGTAATAAATCCTCACTCTTACATGTCACAGTGTGTTATAGGAGTTACATTCCCATTCTGAAGTGTAATTCCCCTTTATATTATGGGAATATTCTCATGGAGGAGTTACACAACACTCCTATTTGTACACACCACTTGAGCTATTGAGAGGTTCTTGATTTTGCACCATTCTTTTTTTGTGAGTTAATTTAATATTACATTACTTATTATATCTTCTTTGAATTCCTATAACTACATGTGTACAGGAATTATTTATGAGTGATTTTGGAATAAATTTTTATATGGTATCGATTCTTACCAAGAAATGATTTTCCATTCCCATTAGTTGTGGTATTATTCAATTTTTGTTAATCTTACAAGTTTATATGTAAATTTTGTTAATTTCACTATCAAGGGCTAGCAAAATTTCTAGGGTGTTTCAAGAAAAATCTCATGACCAATTGTTTTAAGGGTTTTTTTGAAGTTTTTTCATGATTAAGGGTGTTCCCGTAGTTTTCTCTCCATTTGTGTGTATTTCAGAATTTGTAGATTATTCGTCAAGTTAAAAACTTGACCCAATGCATTCAATTATTTTAAGATTGTTTGATAAGTGAAAAATTTGACTCATTTTATTTCCATTTTATAGGCCTTTGGTGCACATCAACCCAACTTGAAAATTGGTCAAAACCCCGAATCCGCTCAATGCCTAGTGTTTCAAGTTTTGGGTTTCTAAAATGTCTTGATACTTTTACATGAACTTGTAACTGTGGTCAAATATCTAACCCCTAGTCAAGCCCAATATTTTGGATTTTTCAACCTTCTTGACATGCTTTGGGTTCTGACACTTGTTTGACACATGTTGGGTTCCGACACTTGTTTAACACTATTCAAGTTCCGCTACTTATTTGTCAAGTCAAAACCCCAATGACCTATTTCATGTTCCCTAAGGTTGTCAACAAGTACAAAACCCTGATGGAGGACACGAGGATGTCAAATTTAAATAGAGGGTTTTGATACTTTTTTATGAAGTATAAAACTCTGACAGTGTGTGGTAGGTTTTTGGAGGTTTCAATAAAGGTGAAAACTATGACATAGTTTGTCATGTTTCTGAAGGTGTCTAGCAAGGTTCAAAAATTTGATAGCCTATTTTATGCCTATGAAGTTTTTGAGCATGTCTAAAACCCTTACCATTCTACTTTTTTTTAAGTGTTAAACAAGCTAAAAACTCCAATTTAGTGCATTTAAGCATTTCCAAGGTGTTTAACATGTTTGAAACTTTGATTTGCTATAAATTTCAGCTGATATCTATATTTAAGGTGCCAATTTTATTGAAAGTATGAGTTTTTCTAAGATCTAGACATTAGAGGTATTTTCTTTCCTTGTAAAATTAAACATTCGTAAGTTTAAGAGGGGTGTTAAAAATATTGTGATTCCATCTTTCCACATTCATTACTTTCTTTTGCAAATAAATCCCAATTCAATTATTTTTGTACTCCCTTTAATTATCATGAATTAAAGACTTACATGTCATTTAATTTTTTAAACAATAATCTCTACGGGATAACTATGGGCTTGCAAACTAAACCAATAAATCATGAAAGATAAAGATAAATGGTTTGACAAGTGTGATGAATCTTATGGTTTCTTGTTCCTTTCTAATTTATTGGATTTGTACTTTCATATAACTACTTCTAAAACACCCAAGGATGTATGGAACACCTTAGAATAACTCTTTGGGAAACAAGATAAAATGAGAGGGAACAAAATTGAAAATGAGCTGATTAGTCTTAGTCCTAACAATTGTTACACACCTTAGGACTACTGCACCAAGTTCAAATCTGTGAGAATGAAAGAATGTGGAATGGATAAAAAGGATTGATAACTTATTACTTCTATCCTCGCTAAACTAGATCATGACTATTTTGTTTTTTTCTATACCTTATATGAAACCAAAAGGGAACTTGGAGCAAAATGTAGAATTACCTCCTTTAATGAGTTTGTTTCTAACTTGAATCAGGAAAAAGATAAATTGATTCATATGGGTGCACTAAATTCCACCAAAACACATGATCTAATTTGGGGAACGACATACACAAGGCTTTAGAAGAGATGAAATAGAATAACAAGGATCATGAAAATAATAAGGTTTAACCCACCACTAAACCAAATTTCAACACTTCCTCTTCTAGTATCATGCCTAAGAAAGAGAATATTAAATGTGGGTATTACAAGATAGGCATGACGAAAGTAAATGTTTGAAGAAGTAGATTGGCTTCCTTATGATTCTTCTTGAGAATAAAAATACATGTGTACTTGAGTCTATAAAACCATCTTCACCTACTCATGAATACTCCAAAGCAAAGGATAATGGAAAAGGGAAATATAAAGAATCAAAAAAGGAGAAAATAAAGGAGATATCTCTAGTTGAATTTATACCACTAAATCCTACATGGGTTATTGATTCTAGTGCATCACATCATATGGAATATTCACACATGGAGTTTAATTCCTTAGAGCCATGTGACATGTCTACTATAAAAATCAGTAATTGTTGCCCAATTTTACGTTCCTTGCTAAATTCAAGAAACTTTCAAAAGTTATAGACTTGGCGGATATTCGAAGAAAATTTGAAGGAACCGCGGAAGCTTGGAGCACACCATGGATAAAAGAGCATCACCGCAGAATATTTACAACTACATTATCTTAGGCTCTTCCATTTTCGCTATCTAGACATGGAGGGTATCCACGTGTCCCTTCAAAGTGCATTTAGAGAAAGCACAAAGAATCAAGATCCTTATAGTAGAAATAATTGGCCACGTGGCTAAAGTGTGGAAAGGAATCCCAAGTGGCATGAAAAGTAAATATGAAGGAGAAGAGCATGCAGGCCTCCACGTGTCACCCAAAGCTTGAAAAAGAAGAAAGAAACCACCATAAGAAGGATGTTCCATGGAATGAATAAATCACTCCATGGTTGGATTTTCAAAGTTACGCTACTATAAACAATGTCGCGGGTTAAGGAAAGACTATAAGGCAGGTCGTGGGTAATAAGGAAGTAAGTAATTTCATTTACAAAAGCTAGAAAAGGTTATTGTTATCCATATTTTTCCCCGGCAAAATATTGGATCAGCCACAACCCCACACAAAAGAAACCAAATAAATCACGTTCAAATCCTACAAACAAGTTGTAGAGGGACTCTACAATGGAGTGGAGGTCTGTGAAAGATCAAATGACCCTGTGCAGTAAAGAAATTTGAGAAACAACTCCGTCGAGTGAATCCGTGCTTCAAATCTAAAAAATAGACTCAGGAAGGCTCTAAAATGAAATAGCAAAGTTTGAGCACAAGGCTGAGTGGTGTCCAAGGAGCCAGAGGCTTGAAGAAAAGAAACAGAGAAGGTATAAAGTCAGTCGAGCTCTCAAATGACTCAGAACGAGCCTCAAAATGACAAACTATGGAGGAGATAGTGGACACTACTAAGTGTCAAAGAGGTGCACCTCAAAAGATTAAATCCTAAGAGGCAGACTCAAACAAGCACTAGACCCCATGTGTCCCAGGTCCAAAGTGGGGGTAGAGTCAACAGAAGTCAAAAGGCAGATAGGGTGGGCCTCAAAAGAGACTAAGTATAGAAGACTCAGCGAGAAGGTGCCAAGTGTCAACTCAATGCAATTCTAAGATGGAAGGCCAAGGTGGAGACTCAAACTTGTGCCAGCCCTCCACATGGCTAATGGTCAAAAAAGGTAAAAACTAGGGTGGGCCAAAACTTGATTAAGGATAGAGAACTAGCGGAAGCCTCCACGTGTCTCATTGGCATGTTTTCAAAAGGAGAATCTGGAGGCAATTTCCAAATGAGTGCGAGCTCAACATGTGTCCCAAATTTTTAAAAGGGATAGATTCAAGGTTTGGATATTCAAAGTAGAGGTAGGCTAGTGGAAGGTGCCAAGTGTCATTTTCAAAGGTAAAATTTGAGGCAGGTTCTCAAATAAGCACCAAGCCTCCATGTGTCTAGGGTCAGATTTTTGGCCCACCAAGCAAAAGACTCAGAAAAAATATAAGGGACCCAAAGGATCTCATAGAGGCTACCACATGTCATTCTAGTGCTATTTCAAGAGCAAAGGGCAGGGGCCAAATCTCCAAGGTGCGCGAGGCCGCCACGTGGACCCTACAGGGGCAGACTCTTTAAATATTGTGCCCCGCAACCCTAATATTCAAATGGCCATATCTTTTGACTAGAGAATCAGATTTGGGTGGGAGAAGAATTTTTGGAAACATCTCAACACCCTCTACACCTTGGGAACATAAAATATCATTTTGGGAAGGCTCTAGTAGGTGAAAATTGGGAAAATGTCTTCTAGGCCATTAACACAAAATCTGATCTCTTCTACTACTAGATCTAATTCAATTCGACCCATCGAGGAACTAGAAGTGACATATTATGGGAGGATTTGTAGGAGGCATTGATATTCAGTAGTTGAGATTTCAAAATGGGGTTTAATACGTATCTCAGGGTGGTTGGAGCAGGATTCAAATTCTTCCCTCTTCTCTCTCCCATTCTTCCTATATATTGTAATAGAGGGGCACATTCAAATGGTTGGTCATTGTTTCTCTTCTACCCCCTCTCTCTTTCTTCCTTAGGGTCAAATGTAGAGTCTAAGTCTCCTCTCATGGATTTTTAATGGTGTTTTCTTGCCTCTTTCCCATTGATGGTACATTGTGTAACATTTTGGAGCAATAAAATCTGTTTTGTGATGCATCTATCCATCCTTGGCTTATTTTTTTGTCTCTCCTTACCTCTCATTGTCGCAAGGTATATTGTGCATGCTTTCAATGTCTATTGCAGGTCCTAAAAGCTTTGTTTAATGGGTTTTGAAGCGTTGTTCTATGTGAAATCTATCTCGGTCTATGGTCTATATTGTCCACCCACTCCTCTACTCACCTCTCCCTGTTTTAGGAAGTTGGGTCCGTGATCATCCACTTCCTCTTCTGGTGTATCACCACTTAGTGTAGGCTCTTTCACCCTCTCTCTATCCCCTTGGAATGGTTTGATTAAGATAATTAGGTTTTGCTTGCACTATTGTAGCTTGTGGTTAGTAGATTAGAAAGCAAGAACCGACTTTCTCTCGGAAGTCCATCACAAGTTTTGCAAGTCCCACAACTTGAGAGATGGTCCCATGTTGTGCAATCACACCGAATTCCCCACTTCACACCTGGGACATTCAGGGGTGCTGTGATTTTGCACTTATATTTTTGGCACACCCGGTGGGATAGGTCTGAAGCACCTTACCACTTTGTTTAGTAGGTTGGTGTGTTCCTGTTAAATTCAACCTTTTGAGGCACATGTAAGCACATCTGGTGACTCCATCTGGTTAATAACCCATCCTCTGAGTTGCACACATTTTCCATCTATTTCCACTCATTTTCATCCATTTTCTTCTTCCATCTCTCTCATTTTCTTCCATTCTATGAGGTTGTGTAATCATGAATTCATTCCCTTAATGGAACTCACACTTACAACAATGCAATCCACCTCCAAAGTGCATTTCCCAACTCCTCTAAATCAGCATTATAATCATATCCAAGACCATTATGCTTACCCATATGAGCAGGTCAAAGTCATTTTGGCCATGGAGCTTATCAAGAACAAGGGTATGCATACAGTGACAACATTCAAATTAAGAATGTTGGTTTGCTGGAGAAGATTCAAAAAATGGAGGTTGACATGGTTCACCAAGGGCCATAAAGCACAAATGAAGGCATTCAAGATTAGTTGTAGGGCACCTTTTCCATGGGAAGGCCCTTTTACAAAACATTACAGCCCTCAGGAGAAGCTTGACTTCATGGTTGAAATGTTTCCTCAACTTACACAATGGACTAAGGAGATCGAGGCTTATGAGTTGGAGTCAAGATAACCTTGTCAATAAGTAATTCCACCATCTCATAGCTTTTCTTTTTCTCTTTCTAAAGAAGCACCATCTCAACCCAAGCTCAATTTTTAATCTTCCTAGTTTGCCCCAAGTGTTGATTCCATTTTCTCAATTCCCTAGTCTTCCACCTCATCTCGTTCTTCTATCCTTTTCCCTTCCAAATAGTCATCCCCTCCAAACAAACAAGAATTTTCACCTTACTTCCCACCACAAACAATTACAAATCTGGTTAAGCCCCAACGTGCCACTCCTATTTCTTTTCTAAGTCTATGTTGGGAAGAGATTTAAGAATCTAGTCAAGGATAACAGCAAGAAGAGGATCCAACAGAAAAGAAATCACAGACAATCAAGAGTTGGGCTACCAAATTTGGGTTTACAAAGATCCCCTTGATGGTCAAGCCAATAGAGGAGGTCAAGGTTGAAGAGCTAGTGGTGGCTAAGGCTGAGTTTGCAGCAGAAGAAGAGCAAGAACAAGAGGAAGAAGATCAGCAGTCTATTTTCTCCAAATGCAGTGTACCTAATGGCACTCGATTGAGGATAATGCTTTGATCTAATCCAAGCTGCACAACTAGTTAAAGAGGAGGAACAATCAACTCTAAGCCCCATTTAATAGGATAATATGGGAGATATCAAATTAGTGTTGAGGCCATTTAATGAAGAAAGCATCATTGAATATTTTTGCTTTCATTTCAAGGGCCTGATTTGATTGATGAACCCATGATGGAGGAGGACCATACAGTTTCAAAGGCTCCAAGTGTGGAGCAGGCTACATAAGAACCTTCAGTTCTTCCTCCCACTTCATCCCCTTCAAGCTCTGATGTTGAAGAAGAGTTTGATCTTTCAAACTTCATGTTTGAGAGTGAAGGGAGCCATGGTGATCAAGTTGCAGATCAGGAGGACATCATGGAGGAGGTAGAGCACATGCAATAGGATAACAAGGAGACAGACTATCTGTCTGACTTGGAGGATTTCTTTGATGGAGAAGAGCCCATGGAGATAACATCATTTTTCCTCCATCTTTCACCTTCCAAGCACATGAACCTGTTGCCATGAAGGATAATATTCAAGTGCAATAACCTGTACTTCATAATGGCTCTCTAAAACCAAGGTTGGAAGACCATGATCTTCCATCTTCTTCAAAGGAGGAAGAAGGCAAAAGTCAGGAAGAGGATTTCATCATCTCTCTCACACCATCCATCCAAGAAGGTCCACAAGAAGACTCCATTATTGGAGTTAAATTTTACAGAAATGGGCACATCCAAAGGATCAAACCATGCCCAATCAGGTACTTGGATTCATTGGAGTCAAGGGAGAAGCCAAAACTAGTCGTGCCTACTTCAGGGCATGAGGATGAGCATCAAAGTACCAAGAGTCACCATCAATACCTCTAGGAGTCCAATGTAAATCATCTTGAAGACACATTTTCCATTAATGTTGATACCTTGATGATTTGGGTGGAGGACTGAATTATTTTCATTGTTCACTCATACAGTAGCTATATTTAGTGTCAAATCATTTGTATGGATGCCCCTTTGAGAAAGGGAAGGTACTTCTCCCTAATTGTAGTAGGCGTTGTTTAGAATTATTTCTCTCTGGTTAGATTAGGAGTAGGAGTAGATTTTATTTCAGTAGAAGAAGTGCTTATGCACACTCTACATGTCTCATTTGAGGCATGTATGATTTGGTCTTTGTATATAAGTTTTGTTCATTTTTCTCTAAGGGTGCATAAGGCCAAGCTCTTCAATATTCAAGGTAGAAAGACTCATAGATGTCCTGTAATAGTTGCTAACTCATAAAAGAAGCAAATTCAAAACTAAAGCTGTTTTGAGACAGTCCATTCAGTGACGACAGATGAAATTCCCTGTGTTAAAATAATTTTCTACTCTCATAATCCTTATTTAAATATTTCTTATGAAAATTGAGCTTGCAGACACGTGAGAAAGTTCAAGGTCGCAGAGGCAGAAAAAGTGGGCATTCAGTGGTCCATTTTATAAGAAGGATCAATGTCAGGCCATCATTCTTGACTCCATGCCCAATGGATGCTTCAAGGCCACTGGTCCATTCATCTAGTAGGCAGATGCCCCCGTGAGTCACCAAAATTGTTATCCATATTTTTCCCTGAAAAAATATTGGATCAGCCACAACTCTACACAGAAGAAGCCATAGAAATCACATTAAAATCCTATGAACAAGTTATACAGGACTCTAGAATGGAGTGTTGGGGCCTCGCAAAAGATCAAATGACCCTATGCAAAGAAAGAATTTCGAGAAACGAATATGTTGAGAAAATATGTGCTTCAAATCTAGTAAATAGATTCGATGTGCTCTAAAATGAAATAAGAGAGTTAGAGCGTGAGGTAGAGTGGTGTCAAAAGATCTAGAGGCTCAAAGAAAATAATCGGAAAAGGTTCAAAGCCATTGGGATCTCAAACAACTCGAGAATCCATGGACACTACCAAGTGTCAAAGTGGCACACCTCCAAAGATTAAATCCCAAGAGGAAGACTCAAACAAGTGTAAGAACCCTATGTGTCCCAGGTCAAAAGTGGGGGCAGAGTCAATAGAAGTCAAAAGTCAAACATGATAGGCATAAAAAAAGATTAAGTATAGAAGACTCGGCAGAAGGTGCCAAGTGTCGGCTCGACGCAATTCCAAGATGGGAGCCCAAAGTGGAGACTCAAACTTGTACTAGCCCTCCACGTGGCTAATGGTCAACAAAGGTCAAAAGGAGAGTGGGCCCAAAATTGGTTAAGTATATAGAACTAGTAGAAGCCTCCACATGTCTCATTGGCGCGTTTTCAAAAGGAAAATCTTGAGGCAGTTCCCAAACAAGTACGGGCTCACCATGTGACCCAGCTTTTTAAAAGGGACAGAGTCAGGGTTTGGATAGTCAAAGTAGAGGCAGGCTGGTGGAAGGTGCCAAATATTAGCATAACACCATTTCAAAGGTAAAATTGGGGGCAGGTTCTCAAACAAGTGCCAAGCCTCCACATGTCCAGGGTCAGATTTTTGGCCCACCAAACAAAAGACTCAGAAAAAATATAAGGGAACTCAAGGAGCTCATGGAGGCTGCCTTATATCATTCTGGTGCTATTTTAATAGTGAAGGGTAGGGGCCAAATCTCCAAGGTGTGTGAGGCCACCATGTGGACCCTATAGGGGCAGGCTCTTAGAATATTGCGCCGCATAATCCTAATATTCAAATAGCCATATCTTTCAACTGGAGAATCAAATTTGGGTAGGAGAAGACTTTATAGAAATGTCTCAACACCCTCTATGCCTTGGGAACATAAAATATCATTTTGGGAAGGCTCTGATAGGTGAAAACTAGGAAAAATTCTTCTAGGACATTAACGTAGAATCTGATCTCTTTTACTACCATATCTAATTTGATTCAACCCACAGAGGAACTAGAAGTGACATATTGTGGGTGGATTTACATGAGGTATTGATATTCAGTAGTTGAGATTTCGTAAAGGTGGTTCAATGTGTATCTTAGGGTGGTTAGAGCAGGATTTGAATTCTTCCCTGTTCTCTTTCCCATTCTTCCTATATATTGTAATAGAGGAGCACATTCAAATGGTTGGTCATTATTTCTCTTCTACCCCCTCTCTCTTTCTTACATGTCAAATGTAGAGTTGAAGCCTCCTCTCATGGATCTCGTAATGGTGTTTTCTTGCCTCTTTCCAACTAATGGTGCTTTGTGTAACATTGTGGAGCAATAAAATTTGTTTGTGATGCATCTATCCATCCTTGGCTTATTTTGTTGTCTCTCCTTACCTCTCATTATCACAGGGTATATTGTGCATAATTTCAATGTCTATTGTAGGTCCTGGGAGCTATGTTTAATGGGTTTTGAAGTGGTGTTCTATGTGAAATATATCTCTGGTATATGGTGCGTTCTGTCCACCCTCTCCTTTGCTCACCTCTCCTTGTTTTGTGAAGAAGTGGGTCCGTGATCATCCACTTCCTCTTCTCGGTGTTTCACCATTTAGTGTATGTTTTCATCCTCTCTCTCTTTGTCCCCTTGGAATGGTTAGATTGAGTTAATTAAGTTCACCGCACTAGAGTAGCTTGTGGGGGTAGATTAGGAAGCAAGAATCGGCTTTCTCGGAGGTCCATCTTAAGTTTTACAATTCCTAGAGCTTGAGATATGGTCCCATGTTATGCAATCACACCGAATGCCCCACTTGGACCGAGCTATTCGGGGGTGCCTGTGATTTTTCCCTAACAGTCATCAAAAGCCACACTAGACCTGGATTTTGTAATACAAAGGAATGATCTGACAAATATCAAAAGTCACACAACACTAAATGGAGAAGTTGCGTAACAAGGAAAAATGATGACTCTCCATGGAAATATGAAATCAATCAGATCTTTGATTTAAATATCAAATCTATGCAAATTCAATTAGATTTTTTTGATCTATGTGCAATCAAATCTGATTTCACAAGTCAAGTTGAGGAAAGGTGTGAGAGTCAAGAAAACTTCTCCAACACACCAAAAGGTGTAGTTCCAGGTGGCCCAACTACCAACATTAAATGCGGTATGGGTGCTCAATAAAAAATGGTGTGTAACAATGGATAAACAGTGCGGTGCCCTATCTCTAAGAATAAATTAATGAAGGTGGTTGGGACTAGTTGAAGAATTTGAATTCCCTCTAATTTCTCCTCTTTCTCCCTTCCACGATTTTCTATATATTGTAGAGAAATTCTCATTCTTAATGTTGGATACTTTTAGAATTTTGGGCATCTTGTAACATAAGGATTTTCTCTTGCACTACGTGTATGTCCTAAGGGTTACATGCCTTGGATTTGGATTCAGAAAATACTCACATCTTCCTCTCACAATTGTAATAGTTTGTGCATAATCTCAAGAAATAAAATCTAATCTTGTGGCTTATTCTTCCCTTGTTCCTTTTATTGCATTTGTTTCCTTTCTTGCATTCACATGTGTGTTATATGTATCATTTTCTAAGTCCATGTCTATTATGTATCATGAAAATGGATTTTGGGAATGATTTTGATCTGTGTTTGATATTCAATCCTCTTCATTATCACTACCTTCCCTTTCCTCTTATCTAAATGTATCCATCCCCTTATTTTCTGGTGTTATCACCTCTGTAGATTAGGATTTTAGTTTTATGCATCTCCTTCTCACCCTGGTCCCTTGGAAAGTTAGAGTAGAGCTAGATAGTTATATTTCAATTCTTATGAGTAGTTTAGCATTAGGAGTAAGTAGAGGAAGAAAACCTTATCCAGGAGGTCTGTCTCAGTTCGATTCCCATAACTTGGAGATAGTCCCATGTTATCTCAAATCCTAAATTTTCTATGATTTAGGCATGGGTGCACATTTGAGCTCCAAAATTTTTTCCACACCCGCTAGGAATTTGAAATCAATATTTCTAGTTTTATCATGTTTTGATGTGTTTCTTGATGAAACTCTATTCTTTGTAGGTTCTGCAAAAACATATCTGGTGACTCCATTCAACATATCAACTGGTTTTAGTAGTATTGGTGGCTCAATCCTTCCTAGTTCATGAGAAGGATACAAACTCAGTCTATAACAAGACAAGAAGGCATATTTGAATACTTACAGTTATCCCTAGGAAGAGGTAGAAGAGGAAGACAAATTCAAAGATCTCCATCTCCTCCAAATAAAAATATCTCCACACCTCCACCTAGTAGGCCTTTCTTACAGTCCACTAGAGTTCTTAGACCCATTACAATGGCTCATTTACAGCAAACACCACCTCAAAATCCATTTGTAAACTTCATAGGCCCTGTCCACTTGATTTGAATGCCCAAAATCCTTTTACTAGTAGCTTCTTTGAAGAATATTCCATATTTTATTAGAGAAAACCACACTACTCCAGTCGACCAAATTCAACACATTGTTAATGTTTGTTCAATTCATGAAATTGTTGACATGGGTGTAGTAGTCAAGTTTTTTTCCTCATCTCTTAAAGGAAAATCTCTACATTGGTTTAGAATCTTAACCTCGAGATCAATCAGGAAATGGAATGAGTTGTGCAAAGTCTTGTATAATCAATTTGGGTAAAGAGCTTATAACTTGTCTCTTTTGGAGCACTTAACCAAAATCAAGAGAGCACTTAATGAAAAAATGGTGGATTTCAAGTTTATATTCTAGAGAACCTGAGACAAAATTCCAGTTCTTGTCAAGATTACAGCAAAAGGTGTGTTTCTTTACTTTCTAAAATCTCTTAACTCTGACATATCTATTATGGTGCAATATATGGGAGGTGTAACTTTACCAGTGGCTTATTCATTGGCCATTAGGGCTGAGAATTGTTTAATTCAAGATAGAAAATTAGCTCCTAGGCCACCTATGCCATTATCCCCTGAATTTCCACAAGCCATGCAACCTTCCATTGCTCTTATCCCTCAATAAAATCTGCAACCTATATCTTCCACATCAAAAACTATTGCAAAACAAAAGGAAGATGAAGAAATGAAATCTATAATTATAAAATTGAAAAAAAAAGTTATATCCCTAGAAAAAAACAATCCTAGTCATATAGAAATTATCAAAATCAATGGAAATCTTCAAATTAGGGATATTAGCCATATAGAAACCAATAATCTAATCAAAGATATGCACAAAACCAAAAAAATAATAGATGGAAAAATCAAATTGCTCCTCTTCCATTAGCAATAATTCCTCCTCCACAGGCACTTCCTACCCCTAGTTCAAGTCAATCCTTAGTTCCAGTACAGAACAATATGGCACAAGAAATAGAGTGGTGTTTTCCATGTAATCTACCTCATAACCAAATTGGTTGTGAAAGGGAAATGCATCTCCAAGCCTACATGATTCAAGGTGCTTCTAGTCAGCAAGAACCACTTATTGAAGCACCAAATCATAGTGTTGAAGAAGTCCAACAAGCCACACTGATGTTAACCTCATGTTTTTTAGAGCTGAGGATTTTTGTGCACTCAACTCAATGTCTAGCAACTCTAGTAGACCTCAGGTAAATGTTGCTAACAATAAGAAAAACAAGAATAAAATGCTGGAAACACATGATGCAACTCCTACGGATCACAATGGAGGAATGAAAGAAAATCTGCAGATTGAAGTAGAAGTGAGAAGCCATGAGAAACCATGGAGTGAATCGAAACATGATCAAACAATATGTGGTTCCTAATGACATCCCATGGGAAAAGAGGTTTTTGTTGCACCAAAGTCATATGATCAAACAATGCCACAATAAAGGAAGGAAGGTAGCATGTCGTAGATGAAAAAGGTCATGGGTCTGCCATTCAACATCATGGAGAAAATGAAGAAGACCAATGTTAATGTCTCTATGTGGGATGCATTGGCTATTCCATCACAACGTGATCTCCTATGTGAAGCTCTCAAGAAATTTCCTTCAACGGATCCAGTAATGCAAAAGACACATGCCACAGTGCATGTCTATCAAGAAAAGGGTGATCAAGTAAGTAAAAATGTCAAAACCCCACCCTTTTACATGTCTATAATTGTGGGTAAACACCTAGTTCATAATTGTATGATTGATTTAGGGGCTAGTACTTCTGTCATGCCAAAGAAAATTGTTGACATTCTAGGTCTCAAGTACAGTCTTATGACTAGGGGTGTCTTGCAGCTGGATGGGTCAATTGTGAATGTCCTAGGGGTAGTTAAAGACCTTGAGTTAACCCTCCATTCTTTCCCAAGTCTCACAATAACCCATGATATATCAGTCATAGAATTTCCACCCATGTTTGCAATTTTCCTATCTAGAGATTTTACTGCTAAGGTAGGGAGTTATTTGTCTTCAGATTGGACTCACATGCTTTTAAGGACTAGATATGGCACAAGATTCACAATCCAAGTTGAGCCTATATTTTCCTATCACATAGAGTCATATGAACCTTCCCTTATCCAATCAAATTGTTTAATACAAGAAGAACATGATCATGTTTCAAGTCTAGAAGAACAGACTACTCCTCTCATGCTTGATTTTTTGTTTGATGAATGGGCTGAGAGAGATCATAAATTTGATCCATATTCTAAAGAAATCCAAGCTTATGAAACTCATCTTAGCACCTATTGTGTCCTACAAGAGGAATCTATTATGCTTTCCGTATTCAAAGAAGATAAGGATCTGGTTTTGGCTTATGGTGGATGTATTTTGATGGTTCTAGAAGTAGAAATGGAGTTGGGGTGAGTGTTGTGCTTATTTCCCTAGAAGAAGAGAAGTTCTTCTTTACCCTGTAATTTTCTTGTTCCAACAATGTGGTGGAATATGAGGCATTAGTGCATGGCTTGTTGATTACAGAAAAGAGAAAGATCAAGAAGTTGCAAGTCTTTGGAGATATTGAGCTAGTCATTAACCAAGTCCATGGAAGATGTGCTACAAAGAAAAAACTATTGAAGGCCTACAAATATAGAGTTTGGGACTTACTGGATATTTTTTATGCTCTCAACTTACAAGATGTACCACGGAAGTTGAAGAAGGAAGAAGATGAAATGATGGCTCTCGATTCTTAGTTCTCACCTACAGAGGACCTAGTCAAGGGAAAAATGCAACATATCAAGATGGTTGTGAGGCCATCCATACTTGGATAATGCAACCAACTAACAAGTATTTAATAGTGATGAGAAAATTTTCCAATTCATACAGAATGAAGTTGAATTTTCTTTAAAAATGTAGTCTAATTTGTAGGACATCTATGGTGATTAGATTATTCAGCTCAAAACAAATAAATTGCCAAAGGGATTGGTCACTCTAGAATAAATTTTTAGTTTATATGATGAGTTTAAAGGTACGAGAAAAATCATGGCAACAAAACAAGAAGATGTCATCCTATTGCAATTTCCCCTAGAAAGGAACTTTTACTTGGAAAGGTATGTGATGAGCATGAAAAGAAAAATTTTATTACCATATGTCAAAACTTAAGTGATGTGTTCTCATGGGGCTATGAATATTTGAAAGATTTAAATCTAACTCGTATCCCAACATTATATTTATCTTGATCTTGATATTAAGTCAATCGGGAAAAAGCAAAGGCCAATAAACCCCAAAATAGAGCCCCTCATGAGAAAATAATTATCTAAACTCATTGAGGATAAAATTATTTTTCCCATTAAGTACTCCACTTAGGTGGTGAACTTGGTTCCAGTCAGAAAGAAGAATGGTGAAATCAGGCTCTTCGTAGACTTCAAGGACCTAAATAAGGCCTCCCTCAAGGATCACTATCCTTTTCCATCAATGGAGTAGATCCTACAAACAATGGCTAGATCTAAGAGATTTTCAATGCTTGATGGATATTTGGGATTCAACCAAATCAAAGTGAAAGAAGAGGATCAATACAAGATTGCATTCACTACCAAATGGGGAACGTATGCATATCAAAAAATGCCTTTTGGTTTATCAAATGCAAGTGCCACTTTCCAAAGAGTAATGGATATTTCCTTCAAAGGATATATTAATCAATTTATCCTTGTATATCTTGATGATATCACTATTTTCTCAAAGCATAACAAATATCATATTAGTCATCTCGAGAAGGTATTTGAAAGATGTAGGGAGTTTGGGGTATCTCTTAATCCCAAGAAATGTAATTTTGTAGTCCCTAGAGGTAAGATTTTAGGGCACGTTGTTTCTAAAGAAGGCATTGTCATTGATCCAGAAAGAGTCTCTACCATCCTTTCTCTTTCCTTGCCATCTCATAAAAGGGCTTTGCAATCCTTCCTTGGAAATATTATCTTTTAGGCGCTTTATACGGCCGTGGGTTTGGTAAAACCACTCACACGTATTCTTATAAAATATTCATATTTCAGATGGATCATAGAGGGGAAGGACAAATTTAAAAAGATCAAACAAGAAATATCCCAAAGGTCATATGTTTATTAATCCATATTACTCCAAATATTTTATCTTATATATGTATGGAGTTGATTCTTAGATTATCACATTTTTAACCCAACCAAATGATCAAGACTTGGAGAAACTAGTTGCCTTATTCAACCAAACCTTTAAGGATAGTGAGCTCAAGTACAACCTCATTAAGAAACAATTATTTACCATCATGCGCATCTTGAAGAAATTTAAAAGTATGATTATAGCTAGCCACATAAAGGTTCTGGTATTGCATCCCAAAATCAAAGATTTCATTATGGGAACAAAGATTAGTGATAAATGAGATGGATGGGTAACTAAAATCATGGAATATAATGTGACCATTAAGGCCAAAAAATTGGTAAGAGGCTATGCTCTCTAGAGACAATTGGCTGAAGATGTGTGGAATATCCTAGAGACTACTTTATTCCTAGAATAGAAAGCTATGCAGAACCTAAAAAATAAGGAAGACATAACCTCATATTATACATGGATGCTGCAATACAAAGGAATGACCTACGAGATATCAAAAGTTGTGCAACACTTGAATGGAGAAGCCGTGTACCAAATAAAAATGATGACTCTCCACATAAATCGAAATCAACTCGATCTTCAATTTAACTATCAAATATTTGCAAATTCAATCAGATTTTTTTGTTCTCTATGTAATAAAATCTGATTTCACAAGTCAACTCAAGGAAAGGGGCAAGAGTCAAGGAAAACTTCTCCAACACGCCAAAGGGTGTAGTTCCAGGTGGCCAAACTACCAGCATTAATTGTGGTATGGGAAATCAGTAGACAATGGTGTGTAACAGTGGATAAATAGGTCGACGCCCTATCTCCAAGAAGAAATTAATGAAGGTGGTTGGGACTGGTTGAAGAATTCAAATTCCCTCTAATTTCTCCTCTTTTTCCCTTCCACGATTTTCTATATATTGTAGAGCAATGCTCATTCTTAAGGGGGATACTTTTAGAATTTTGGGCATCTTGTAACATAAGGATTTTCTCTTGCATTGCGTGTATGTCCTAAGGGTTGCATGCCTTGGATTTGGATTCAGCAAATACTTGCATCTTCCTCTCATGATTGTAATAGTTTGTGCATAATCTTAGGAAATAAAATATAATCTTGTGGCTTATTATGCCCTTGTTCCTTTTATTGCATTCATTTCCTTTCTTGCATTCGCATGTGTGTTGTATGTATCATTTTCTGAGTCTCTATCTATTATGCATCGTGAAAGTGGATTCTAGGAATGATTTTGATCTATGTTTGATATTCAATCCTCTTCATTATCACTTCCTTCCCTTTCCTCTTATCTGAATGTATCCATCCCCTTATTTTCTGGTGTTATCACCTCGTAGATTAGGATTTATGTTTTATGCATCTCCTTCTCACCCTAGTCCCTTGGGAAACTTACAGAGAGGTAATAGTTGCATTTCGATTCCTAGGAGTAGTTTAGCATTAGGAGTAAGTAGAGCAAGTCAGCCTTATCGGAGGTCTGTCTCACTCAAGTCCTACAACTTAGAGATAGTCCCATGTTGTCCCAAATCCCAAATTTTCTATGATTGAGCATGGTTGCACATTTTATCTACACTAGTAATGACACTTATACTCATGTTTTTGGAAGAGGTTGTGTTGAAGTGAGTGGTGTAACATTTAACAATGTTCTAAGTATTCCATCACTATCAACTAATCTCCTCTTAGTATGTAAAATTAATCACCTTGTTCAAGGCATGTAGGTTTATTTCACTCCATATTAAATTTATGTTAAAGATTTTCACAACGAAACTATCATTACAATGTGCTTAGTTGATCATCAAACTCAATTATATTACTTCTCTCACTTCATCCCTCTTTCAAATTCTTCATCGATTCACATGTACTTGATGATTCTTATGAGCTTGAGCACATTTATAATGATGTGGACTTATATTCTAGCATATATGAATTCAGAAATGATGGGGACCCACCTCCACCATCTACTTGTCACCTTCAAAATTTTGAGGAGTTACTTCTTGATCCACCCATATCTATTCCACCACATACTTTTCAAGGAGTAAGAAATTTGATTCAAGACTCATCATATATCTAAAAATCCTCTACATAATCACTGAGCTTTCACATTCCTTCCTTGTTATTACTTCAGATTCATCATACCTTCATGGAGTAGTTGACACTTATATCTTGCATGAGGAGCATAGTTACTTGGATTAAAAACACACCTTGGTTAGAGATCCATTAGACACTTGGTGTCTTCATTCAATATTCCATGGTTATTCACTCTTCATTGCATCTACTTCTAATCCATAGTCACTCTATTAGGCTTATTTGTAAGATATAAGGTGGCTTCATACAATTTTAGCTTCGAGTGGGGCTTTCTAATCCTACCATTTATTTCTGTTTCTCTCTTTTTTAGGACTTTTTCCTGTTGGTTTTTCTCCTTTTACTCAACTTTGTGAGAGTTGCATTGTACTAGGGTACCTCATCATGCCTTGTTTTTGAGACCGACCTTTATTTTCAACCTACCTAAGCTACGGCTAAGGGGGTTTTGGTGTAGGTGTAGATGCAAAATCTATGCACTTGGTTACATTTCTAGGTCCTAAGAATATTAATGTATACATGATTCCTAAGTAAGAAAACTAGTGGTTGACAACTCATTTTGTCCTTTTGGTTACTTTGTCTCTTAGACTTTACTATCTTTACACATCTTGCATTTTTGTCAAGTACTTAAATGATTTACTTCTTAATGGCCTAAGACACTAGTGCCCAATTAAGACAGAAGAGCCTAGACACTCCTATCCATCATAGGTGATCCTATACCTCTGTTTCTTCCTCTTACTCTTTTTGGTATTTTTTGCTTCATGGTCACCTTTTAACACTTTGGGTCGACCTTTCAATTTTTAATTAAAAAAATTCAAACAAGGGAACCATATATATATATACTTAGTTATTTCTTTCAAATTAGGGCCCAAGCACTATAAGCATTATTTATCATTTCCTAAGCTTACAAAAAGGAACAAGAGCACTATAAAGTACATGTCTAGCATATTCACACAAGGGACTAGGGATGCATTAGTCTACATACATTGTACATGAGGGGAGTTTATTCTATTCTATCACACACATTTTTCATATTTGGGAAAATCTAGATCCAACTCGCTATCATCGTGAAACTTGCACAAGGGAATCCTAGGGCTCGTGACACCGATACACACACACACATGGAGAAATACATTGAATCTTAGATGTAGTGCAATACTTTTTTGAATTTCTCTCTTCACATGATTTCTAGGGTCAGCCCAACTCGACATTTTGCATATTTTTCATTATATTTAATGTGGTTTGTGGGAATGTGTAGGTATTCATTTTTTTATAGGTAACAAGTGCTACCAACGACCTAACAATGACACTAGAGTGAAAGCGATAAGTAACAACAAAGACCTCCATACCTAGAAAAGGCCATGTTCTAAACATTTTATTAGACACAAGTTCCTAGATCATTCATTAGCACTTGGGGTGCTCCTATCCTCTAGCAGGTGTTTTTTTCCTATACAATTGAGAATTTGTGACTTTTTTCCAACCTATTCCAACGAGATACATAGTCACCATAACTCTCGGGTTACATAGGATCAAATAAGTCACCATTTGTCTCTCATTTTCTTAGATTTTTACATTGTTGAATGTTTATTGCTTACACATTTTTGTATTTAATCATTTGCATATCATTCCCTATAGTAAGCTACTCAAAAAAAGATTTAATTCAAATTATATTAAATCATTTGGTGAACCAATTTTCTCTAACCCTACCTTACTTCATACCTTTGTTTTTATGCCCATCACTTGTAGTGGTCATTTTGGTCCTCTTGAGCTTATTAAGCTTCTCCCATCTGCTCGAAAGCTCTCTAAACCAAAGGACGACTTTTATAATCTCCTGATTAACTCAATCAACATTCCACTTGAGAACATTGAAGCTTATGACATTTAAAACTCGTATGATGAGGTCACTAATGTTGATCAATATCAACTTGATAAGATTACTAATTTCCATTCTTCTTTATGAAATCACCCCATGCATATTCCGCATATCATAAATTCTCTAATCACTGCTAAAAATTCTCGAGATGATACCACACTCCCTATGGTTTCCTCCTCAGCCATAATAACTTACACCCAACCTTCCACTATTCATGTTTATATTTTTATAACCACCTCTCATCTCATTCCTCCGAATACTTCCCATACACAACCTAGCTCCTCTTCAGGCACCCATGACCTAGCCTCATTATACCATGATTTAAAAACTTGAATTCTTCGTCCTCTCTCCACATATATTCCTCACTCCTCCTTCATAGTCCCTTTTCACATGTCATCTCCTCTAATCCATTGTCTCCTAATTTCTTTGCACCTAAGTTTCCTATCTTCAATGGCCATGGAAACCCTTAGGAACACCTTCGCTCCTTTCACATAACATGTCTTGACTATGCTAATGACCTTACAATGTTGGAAAAATTGTTTCCTTAAAGCTTACATGACTATGTTATGTGATGGTTCTATGATCTACTTGTCCATTCAGTAACATATTTTACATATTTCTCTCGATGTATTCCTTGATCATATTTCTATGAATATTGGAACTAGATTATCCTATGCACAACTAGCTAAAATAAAACAAGGATATAATGAACATCTTGCGGACTATGTCTTGTGGTATAAGAACAACCTTTCCAAAATGACCAATGTTCTAGCTGATTCAGAATTACAAGACCTATTCATTCAAATCATTTTTCCTCCACTCCAAGAGAGTGTCATTTTCAAGACTTCTCCTTCTTTTGATCAATTGTGTCACACACTCAAATTGTGTGAAAGAAAACTGCTATCTATGGGAAAATTGAAGTATTATGATACTTCTTCCACTTCATCTTCCAACAAGTTTCAAGCCAAATCCACATTCAAACCATCCACTAAGCCTACCGACTCTAAAACTATTGTCAATGTTGTTTCTACACCAGCCAAGATTCAATTGTAATCCATGAGGCATACTTTTAATAGGATACTTTATGCACCTTGACTACTATTACCGAAACTCATTGAAAGTAATCTGATTACTCTCCCTCCACCACTCAATCTAAATCCTTCTCGACCACTTGGATGTAATTATGATGAAAACACACACTATGATTTGTCACTAATGTAATGTCCATTCTATTGATTGATGTTTTACGATGAAAACACACACTTTGATTATCACCAATGTAATGGGCATTCTATTGATCGATGTTTTAAGCTCAAACATGTCATTCAATATCTTATCAAAAACAATGCAATTGATCTTCCGAGTCATCGACTTTTAAGTCGGTCAATGATAATTAAAATCTTAAAATATTTAACGACCCATTAAAAAATCATGAAAATTAGTCTATTGATTCCTTTTCCAATGACACATATCATGTGGTGTCTCCTCCCTCATTGGCACCACTTGATTTTCTTATTACTACTATTGATACGCCACCACCAATTATTACATTCTCATATTATGACTACCATGCTACATTTTCTTCTAATTCATTGCATATTGATGCTTCCATTAGTGCTCATCAAGTCAATAATACTATGGTCCATCCCTCATTCCTTTCCAATGCATGCTCTCTAGCACTCTTACTAGCTATCAACTTTCTAATCTCTCAAATCACATTTCTAGTCCCCAATTCTTACAGACATGTTGTCCTTCCCATTAATGTTGGGTCCCTTACCATACCAACATTGTTCCTTATTACATGTTATTGAAAGACATCTTCAAGTTATTTGGACAACTTACATACATATTCGCTCACATATCTTCATTAAAAGTGGTGTGTACCTCATTTTTCCCCTTGGCACATTCACTTGGTCACTATTTCCTAGTGCACCATTAAGTGTTTTACCTTCTTCCTTTCCTATTTTCCTTTTCCTCTTTATTCTAATACTAACTTGTGTGTATCTTCTACGTATTTTCCTTCTTCCTAACACCTATTCATCCTATGCATACACCTTGCACTTGCTTCAATAATCTAAGTCCCCGGCCCTCTCACGCACCCCGCACAACAATACTTGGTAATAGTTGCACCTTGACCATACATTCTCTTGCTCATCAATTTTCCTCATATACCCCGTGCACGTTGTGTGTGTGCATTCCTTAAGCCATCTTCTTGTGCCTCATTCTTCCGTGCACATATCCTCGCACCATCCTCTCGTGATATATTTTTCCACATCGTTCTCTCACACGCTTGAGTGTGCCATACGCAACCATTAAAAGTGCACTAATAAGGCACGTAATCCTCACAAAAAATCAATAAGTGACCCATCACAAAAAGAAAAGAACATTTGCACAAGTAATTTTTCATTTAGGCCAATCCATGTGTGTCGGTTGTCTTACATGCATAGATGACTATGAAAAACTTATGACATCCATATGTTTTTCTATAGAGCTCTAATCATCACACGCCTAGTCTCAATCTACATCTTCGCGTAGGCTATAGTGTAGACATTCAAATTCAAATTCTTGGTGGATTTTGTAGGTGAGAAATGGGGAAACATCTTTACGGGCATTAATGAGCATATTTTATTTCTCCAACCACCCTATTTCCTTCTCCAACATGACAAACAAACTTGGGAAGTGCATTTGGCATATTTTCAGGGGATATTTGTAGGCATTGAATGCTTCTTATTAGCAGTTGCATTCAAATTCATATTTTCCCTCCTTCTTCTCTTCTTCGTTCATGAATTCATCTATAAATGTAAGAGTTGGGATCATTATTAATGTTGGACATTTTGGATTTTGTGCACTTTGTTGAGGACTTCATATTTTCTATATTCCGAGTCGCAAACCTCTAGATTTGGCTTGTACATGTGGATATCGACCTCTTTCACCATTTTAACAGTTTTATGCATTTCGGAAGTAATGTAAGCATCATTTGTGACTATTTTCTATCATAATGTGTTTGTATTCCTTCTTCTTACCTTTTCTTTTGCATTGAGTGCTTATTGTGTTATTATACATCCCTTCCAATCCCTTTTTAGTTGAGTTCCATGAAGGCGAATCGGTAAATATGTCTCGGTTGTGCTATAGGTGTCTAGCCTTATTTCATGCCTTTCCCTTCATTTTCACTCAGAATGATAATGTTTATCCCTCTTTTTTGATGTTATCTCCTTTTGTGGATTATTTTTCCTTTCTGTTATCCTTCTATCCCTAGTCCCTTAGCATTGTTAGCTTAACTTTCCTGTCGGCACTAGGAGTAGTAGTAGTAGTAGAAATAGATAGAGGAACCGACCTTCTCCAGAGATCTGTCTCAAGTGCACAAGGTCCCACAACTTGGAGATGGTTCCATTATTATCTCAAATGACTTGATCCTTCCAGATCTAAGACATGGGTACAATTTTGAATGACCAACGGTTTAAGCTTTCTGCATGCTAGAGTGGGACTAGTAGTGAAAGCTTAAATTTTATATTTCTAAGTTCTACTGTGTGAACTTATTATTTCTAGGCTTTAGAGGCTTATTTGAACACATCTAGTGAATCCCAACATTTCAAGAGATCATGTTTTTCAGTCATGAGCCCCATTTATGAGAAGAGTGCCTATAAGATAGAGTGTTGCAACTAAAGGACCCTTTTAATACCTCCATCTTTCACCAAGAAACACATGCAACAGATCTTCCGTATGCTCATCCCCATCTCCAGCATTTTGCATGCACTCTACTCCTCAAAATAGACAAGCATGCTCTTCCATGACACTTTAACATCCTTATCCTCCAAGGAAGTTTTGTTAGCTTCACTGGTGGAATCCCGCTCAATCTCAATGCTCAACATGAAATGTCAGTGGTTGTTCTCAAAAGTATTCCATACTTCACGGGAGAAAATCAATTCACCCTTGTTGAACACATTCAAGATGTGGCCAATGTATACTCTATCTATCTAATTACACATGATGATGTTGTTTTCAAGTTTCTCACAACCTCTTTCAAGGGTAAACCACTCCAATGGTACCATGGCCTAATACCTACATCTATTGTTAATCGGGACAAGATTGGAGTAGTTCTTTATAATTACTTTGAAGATAAATCATAGCATTTATCTATAGTGGAGTAGCTAACTATAAAAAGTGTGTGCCCAATGAGCATACGACTGATTTGAACATGAGATTCAGAATACTTCGGACTGAATTCCTCAAGTGGTAAGGCCTATAGCCTAGCATGATTTCTTGTACTACCTAAGAGATTTGAATAGTGACATTTTAGTCATGATTCAATCCATGGGAGGTAGAACATTACTTATTGCATACACCATTACAATAAAGGAAAAAATAGTCTCATTCAATTTGGTAAGTTGACATCAAGGCCTCTGTGCCATTGTTCCTAGAGATGTCTCCAACACCCCAACCTTCTATTACTCTAGTTCTAGTGTAGAGCACGTAACCAGTTGCATCTACATCCTACTCTCCTGCACAATAAAAATAATATGATGAATTGAAGGCCCTAATTAGAAACTTTTCCAACAAGGTTGTATCATTAGAGAAATAGCAGGTGTAATCCTACAAAGGTAGTTCCAATCAGGTGTAATTCCAGAGAAATCAACCTTGGCAGAATCAAGTATGGGAATCAAAGGTACAGACAAAACCAGTAGAATGGTAGATGGCATACTAATGCACACCTACATTTGCAAGTTATTCCTCCTGCACAACCTCTTCCAATGCCTAGCACAAGTCAGGAACTTGTCCCAGTCTAGGGCAACATGACATAGGAGTTTGAGTGGTGCTTTCCTTGCAATATGTGTCATAACTAGTATTACTATGCTAATGTTGTGTATGCACAAGCCTACATGATTTAGAATGCTTCCGGTGTGAGCCTTCAAGGAGTTAACTGAAGCAAATAACCAAGAAAGGCTAGAAGCTCCTCAGAGGAAAATTTGATGTTCTTTAGCGCGAGGAATTTTGTGTATTCAACCAAGCTGCAGAGGATATAAGCATCGCATGCCCAAGTTGTGAAAAACACAAGATACAAGAAGAGAATGCTCGATTATGATGTGCGAGTCACAATTCAAGAAACACAAATGAGGCCCTCAAAAGCAAAAAGAAGCAACTAAGACATCCAGTAGTAAAATCACTCAAGTGCCCACACTTGAGGCTTCACGTAAATCTCCTTGAAGTGGCACATTCCTTGCCTTTGGTAGGTCAATCCTCTTCCCAGATAATATTCCTACCACTATACTCGAGCAACCAAACAAGGATGTTGTTCCTCAACCTGCTCAATAAAATGGTTTTCCATTCAACATTGTGGACCAGATGAAAAATATAAACATAAATGTTACAATATGGGATGCTCGACCATTCCATCGCAAAGGCAACTTGTTGCATGAAGCTCTAACATAACTATCACACACTCGATCCAACTATGCAGAAGTCACACGCTTCTATCAAAGCATATTCTAAGAAGAGGAGAAGAAAGTAAGTAAATTTATTAAAACCCCACCCTTCTATATGTATTTGATCATAGGAAAACATCTTTTTCATAATTGTATGATTAACTCGGGTTCTAGTACTTACATCAAGCCGAGAAGATTGTTGATGTATTAGGACTTAAGTATATCCCCACGACAAAAGGAGTCTTGTAACTCGATGGTTCAATTATCACTACCCTAGGCATCATCAAGGATCTTGAGCTAACCCTACATGTATGTCAAATTCTAACAATAACTTAAGATGTGTCAATCATTGATCTGCCCCCTCTATTTGCCTTATGTTTGTCAAGAGATTTTACTTCTAAAGTGGGTGGTTACTTGTCTTTTGATTGGTCTCATATGTTACTCTAGACAAGGTATGGTACATGGTTTACCATACAAGCTAAGCCAATATTTTCCTATCATGTAGAGTTATATTTCCCATCCTCTCTCTAAGTCAACTATTTGATCCAAGAAGAACAAGCTTCAATTCTTGAAGAACAACCTCTTCCACCTTCTATTCTTGATCTAGTACTTGATGAGTGGGAAAAGAGACACCATAAATTTGACCCATATGTTGAATAAATGGAAGCTTATGAAACTAAGCTTGGTACTTACTACATTCTTGAAGAAGAAGTTATGATGTCACACACACTCAAGAAAACTAAAGAGAACCTTGGTCTCTCGGAAGTTGTAATTTGGTGGATCTAGAAGAAACGATGTGAGAGGAGTGGTTCTCATTTCCCTAGGGATGAGAAATTATTTTTCACTCACAAGTTGCAATTTACATGTTCTAACAATGTGGCGTGAGTATGATGCGTTGGTACATGGTCTGCGCTTATCGTTAAAAAGAAGAAGATTAAGGCACTATAGATCTTTGGGGATACATAATTGGTTATCCACCAAGTCACCAAAAATTTCTAGGAAAATAATAATATTCTCAAAGATTATAAGAACATATTTTGGGACCTCCTTAAGATCTTTAATGCTCTAAATCTATAGGTGGTGCTTGCACAAAAGGAATAGGAAAGCTGACCAAATGGCCACGATTGGTTCGGAGTTCTCTCTTGCTAAGGATTTTTCCAAAGGAAACACTCAACACTTTAATATGATGATCAGACCATCCATTCCACACAACAACAGTAGTTGGAAAGTGTTTGATAGTGATGCAAAGATTATCCAGTTCATCTAAAATGAAGTTGAGTTCTCATCACGTATGCAAGCTGATTTGCATGACAACTATGGTGACCAAGTAATACAACTTAAGACAAAAAAATTCCTAAAGGTCTAGTCACCTTAGAGAAAATTTTTATCCCTAATGATGAGTTCAAAGGTGAAGAAAATTATATGTGTGCTTTGTAAGAATATTGCTCTCCAGTCACTATGGCATGCGGAAAGGAATTGTTGCTCAATAAAGCTTGTGTGCACTATGAAAAATAGGCCTTCATCTCTCTCTATCAAAAATACAGTGATATATTCTCATGGGAGTATGAAGACCTCAAAGGTTTTGATCCAAGTATTTCTCAACACTCCATTTATATTGATCTTGGTATCAAGCCTGTCAGACAAAAGTAGTGACTAGTCAATCCAAAGATAGAGCCCCTCATGAGAAAATAATTATCCAAACTCATTGAGGAAAAGATTAATTTTCCCATCAAGTACTCTACTTGGGTCATGAATCTAGTTCAAGTGCATATGAAGAATGATGAAATTTGAATCTGTGTTGATTACAAATATTTAAACAAGGAATCTCTAAAGGATCATTATCCTTTTCCTTCAATGGAGAAAATTCTATAGACTATGGCCGGTGTGTAAAGATTCTCAATGTTAGATGGATACTATGACTTCAATTAGATCCTAGTTAAGGAAGATGATCAATTCAAAACGGTGTTTACTACCAAGTGGGGAACATATGCATATTAGAAGATGCCCTTTGGCCTGCATCAAATGTAGGCACAACATTTCAACACGTCATGGACATTTCCTTTAAAGCTTACATCAATGATTTCATCTTTGTTTACCTTAATGACATTACAGTATTCTCAAAGTAGAGCATAGATCATATGGCACACCTGGAGAAAGTATTTTAGAGGTGTATAAAGTTTGGGGTATCTCTTATTCCCAAGAAGTGTTTTTTTGTGGTGCGGGGAAATTTTTTTGGGCCATGTATTTTCAAAGGATGGCATCACAATTGATCCTAAGCACATTTCATCCATCCTAGCTCTTTCCCTACCAGTGCACAAAAAGGCCTTTCATTCCTTCCTTGGTAAGATTAATTTGTTATGTGTTTTATTCCTAACTTTGTAGCACTAGAAAGGCCAATCAGCCCGATGCTCAAGAAGGACATATATTTCAGACGGAAAGTAGAAGTAAATGAAAGGTTCAAAAAAATCAAACAAGATATTTCTTGCATACCAACACTCATCAACCCAAATTACTCAAAGGATTTTATCCTTTATGCTTATGGCGCTGATGTGAGTGTTGTTTTTTGTCCTAACACAAGAAAATGAACAAGGGCTAGAACAACAAGTAACTTTTATCAGCTAGACCTTGAAGGATTATGAATTAAAATACAATCACATGGAGAATAAGGTCTTCATCATCATGCATTCACTCAAGAAATTAAAAAGTATGCTTGCCAAAAATCATATTAAGGTTTTAGTATCCCACTCTTCTATTAGAGAATTCATCATGGGAGCAGAAATCCGTGAAAAGAGAGCATGATGGGTGACCAAAATCATGAAATATGATGTGACTGTCAAAGCCACAAAGTTGGTAAGAGGTAGTGTGCTCTGTAAGAAGATTGATGAGGATGCACATAATGAATATGAGACTTCATTATTTCATGATGAAACTCTCCACTTGTAGAAATTGAGCAAAATATAGATCCCGGTGCGCCCAAATGGATGAAGGATGTGATCACATTCCTTTCCAAGGGTGCATACCCTCTGGCTTAAACAAGTAAAAGAGAAGACATCTAAGGTTACAATCTATCCCTTATGTTTTTATTGATGGAATTCTCTTCAAGAAGAATCTTGATGGCATGCTGATAAGGTGTATCAATGACCCATAGACTGAAAAAGTGTTAGTAGAATTTCATAATGGATTCTCTAGTGGACACTTCTTTGCCAAGACTACAACAATGAAGATCATAATAACATGTATCTTTTGGCCTACTCTATTTATAGATGCACACAAGTAGGTCCAAAAATTCAAGAAATGCACCTTATTTGCGGGAAAGAAGAGATGGCGGTGCTTCCTCCTACCAAACCAAGTGGATCAGCCATTTGCTCAACGGGGTCTCAACTTCATAGGCATGATCAATCCGCCTTCAAGTGCTGGACACAAATAGGTGTTGATAGCTATAGATTACTTCACCAGATGACCGAGAATCGGTCACACTTAAGGAATCAACCTGAGTCATTCATCCTTGAATTTATTGAAGGTATAGTCATAAGGTTTGAAATTCCTCGAGACCATTATCTATGATAATAAAAAAGCCTTCCTTAGCACTAAAATAATTTATTGGGATCTAAATATGGGCATCTATCTAAAGGATTCTTCTAACTATTACTCCCAAGGAAATGGTCTA
This sequence comes from Taxus wallichiana var. yunnanensis, assembly GCA_018340775.1. Lineage (NCBI taxonomy): Eukaryota > Viridiplantae > Streptophyta > Pinopsida > Cupressales > Taxaceae > Taxus > Taxus wallichiana. The sequence goes on from CM031239.1 coordinate 838,216,227, forward strand.
GTAGAATTAAAAACAAGAACCTCATCAAGATCATGAAGCACATAATTAATGAAGCCAAATGATAGAATCACAATTAAGAAGGAAATAAGAACTTAACCTTACAAGCTTGTCTATGGAAAAGATGATAATTTTCCTTTGATGTTGGAGTTGAACTCACATGCACTTGCCCAACAACTAGAGCTAGAAGGCATAGAATAAAGAGAAATCAGAATGGTAGAGTTGGTTAATCTTGAAGAGTTAAGGAACTCTGCTATGATCAAGCTAGAAAAACGTCAACAAACAAGAAAGAAATGGTTTAACACAAAGGTCAGGCCTCAAGCTTTAAAATTTGGGGACTTGGTTTTGAAATGGGATGCTGACAGAGAACCAAGGTGTCATTCAAAGTTTTATGCACTTTAGAGTGGCCCATACATTGTTAGTTCACGCAAGGACGCTAACTCTTTCGAGTTAACTCATCTTGATGGAAGTGTGCTATAAATCCCAATAAATGGTATCTATCTCAAACCATTCTATTAATATTGTTACATCCCTTTATATATATTAGATTAGTTTAAATTCCTCCAAGTGTTATGTGTGTAGTTGTTTGTTTATACATATTTCTTTCTTCTCGCACGCTTCTTGCATGTGTGCTTCCTTTGCTTCCGGGGTGTTGGTCTTCTTCTAGCAATTTTAGGATCCAAAGGAGAGTTAGGAAATGATCCTTCAAGTGACTTCAGGGGTAGTTCTTCAAATCTTCAAATCAAAATTTCATGATTCCATTATAGATTCCATGCCTAATAGACCCTCTAGAATACTAATCACCTTAATCTAGTAGGCAGATGGCCCCGAAAGTTACCAAAATTGTTATCCAATAACTCTTCTAGTTTTTTAGAAAACTTACATACATATTCTAGCTTAGAGATCTTCATTACAAGTGGTGTGCACCGTAGTTGTCCCCTAGCACATTCACTTGGTCATTGTTTCTTGCACACCCTTGTGTGCTTCCCTTTCTTCATTTCCCATTTTCCTTTTCCTTTTTGTTCCACTCTTACCTTACATGCATCATCTATGCATTCAACTTCTTCCTAGCACCTATTCATTCGTGTGCGCACCTTGCACTTGCTTCAATTGGAAAATTCCCTATCCCTCTCACACGCCCTACACATTACCTTGTAATAGTTGTGCCTTGACCATGTGTTCTCTGCTCATTAGATTTTCCCATTTCCCTATTTTCGTTTCACGTGCCTTCCTTCTGTCTTATTCACATGCCTCATTCTTTGATGTGCATAGATTTTTTCCCTCCTTTGTTCCATTTCATGACACGTCATTCTATAACATGCTTGAGTGTACCACATGCAACAAATCAATGAGTGACATGTGGTAGAAATAACAATAAAATTTTCATAGTTGGTTTTCCTTTCAGCCAATCCATGCGCGCCACATGTCTTATGTGTGTAGACAACTCGAAAAACTTCTGACAACCATATCTTTTGCTAAAAATCTCTTATTGGTGAATGCCTAGTCTCAACCAATAGCTGCTAACATGGGCTACAGTGCTAGACATTCAAGTTCAAATTCTTGGTGGATATGGTAGGTGAGAAATGGGAAAACGTCTTTCTAGGCTTTAATGAGAAGATCTGATTGGTCTAACCACCCTATTTTATTTCATCCACCCTCTTTCCTTCTCCAACATACCAAACAGACTTGGGGAAGTGCATTTAACAAATTTTCAAGTGGATTTGTAGGTATTGAATGCTTCTTGTTGGTGGTTGCATTTCAAATTCATATTTTCCCTCCTTCTTCTCTTCTTCTTCCATGAATTCATCTATAAATGTAAGAGCTAGGCTCATTATTAATGTTGGACATTTTGGATCCTTACACACTTTGCTAAGGACTTCATATTTTTTTATTTTGAGTCGCAAACCTCTAGATCTAGTTCGTGCATGTGGATATCAGCCACTTTCACCATTATAACAGCTCTGTGCATTTTTGAAGTAATGGAAGCATTATTTTGTGACTATTCTTTGTCCTAATGTGTTTGTATTCCTTCTTATTCCCTTTTATTTTGCATCGAGTGCTTGTTGTGTCATTCTACATCCCTTGCAATCCCCTTTTTAGTTATGTTCCATAAAAATGAACTGGTAAATGTGTCTTAGTTGTGCTACAGGTGCCTAGCCTTCTTTGATGCCTTTCCTTCATTTTTTCTCGAAGAGATAGTGTTCATCCCTCTTCTTCTTGTGATATCTCCTTCCTTGGATTAGTTTTTCTTTTTGTTATCCTTCTTTCCCTAGTCCCTTAGCTTTGTTAGCTTAGCTTTCCCTTTTAGCACTAGGAGTAGTAGTAATAGAAATAGATAGAGGAACCGACCTTCTTCGAGAGATCAGTCTCAAGCATGCAAGGTCCCACAACTTGGATACGGTTCCATTGTTATCTCAAACAAATCGATCCTTCCAAATCCAAGACTTTGGTGTAAGTTGTAATACTCAACATTACATATGAAATCAAGAAATACTGTGACATGGTCTTAGTTCTCCCTTGTCTTCGAGACTCCTAAGCTATCCCTTCCATGCTCTACTTATGCCTTAAGTTCATTTGTAAAGAACAAGTTATTACCATTCAATGTATTCCACCATGCATGCCATTACCACAGACTATTCTCCCCTATCCTTCATCCCAAGTCATGGAATCTTGACCTCCGCCATCTCTCAATTCTAAATCTATCTCCATGCCTAGATCTCCCATTCTTACATGGCCTACATCATGACCCCATCATCCTCATCAGTCAATTAGTCCACCCCTTCAATCTAAGTCCTCCACCCAGAATCCCATACTTGTAGGTTTTCTCAACCTCCTTTATCACAATGGTCTCCCTCTCATACATATATTTACTCTACTACACCACTAGTCCTAGACCATGGTTACATGCCTTCTCCTTCTTAGATACCAGATAAAGGGCCCTCACTCTTCGCTATTGTTAGATAGCTTTCCATCACTCACACACTCGAGGGGAATCACACTTTTCTCCTCCATCCACACTATTTTCAATATATATCATCTAATCATATCATATCTAATATACTTCATGTTTTGTACTTCACGATAACTAACATCTAACACCAATCACATGCAATCGTTTCTTGCATACGGATGACATAATATTGTTCAATATTTCATACTTGATTGTTGACGGTGAAATTCCTAAATTAACCTCACGTCACACACACATTCTGGGAAATACGGATCCCCTCATTTACAAATATTTCATATCATTACACACCATCATCGTCACAAGACTTTTACCTATCTTGGTTTTATTTACTCTTGTTACCTTATACTACTTACATGTTGTACCTTGTTTCCAATGCTAATTGGATACTTTGTATGTCATTATCTTTTTCTATACACACATGTGCATTCTTATGGTATGTAGAGGTGAATTTAGTTCTTTTACATATTATTACATGATGTGTGATGATCAATATTACTCTTTACTAATCCTATTAGGGCTCATGGGGAATTTACCTTTGCTACTCTCATACTCCACACATCATGGGTCCTATTATTACAGTATTGACTACTTATTGTCACTATCATTTAGTTTTTTCTGATCTATACATGTTTTGAAATACTATCAATCTTTCTAATAGGCTAACAGTGCTTCATGTGTATCATTTTTGCTACAGGATCCTATATAATAATGGTTATCTATTATTTCTTGTTTGTTATTGTTTGTGGGATATGCCATATTTCATACTTGATAATTGTTTTCTATTGAAAATTTTGGCCCTTATTGTCTTGTGAAACTATAGTGATGTCCTATGTATGTAACCCACATTTCCTTGTCTTCATAGTTATTTGATACATTGTATTCTATTGCATGCTAGCTCTTTTACACTAACACTTGTTTCTAGCCTATATTGTTTGCATGTGCCTTGGTTTCTACCATGTGCATCCCCTACCCCATGCAGGTATCCAATCTACAATATGTATATAAGATTCGAGTCCTCTTATTTTGGTTGATTCCTCCTACATTCATCACATGCACCCCAAATGAGGGGGACAACTATTGGGTGAACAAATCACCCTTCCAATAACACAAAGCTCCAAACCATAAAAACACAGTACATAATTAGAAAATGCACGCGCTTATAGAGTGGTCTAGAATCAGACTTGGATAAAAACACATAGCATACACTAGCACTTAGTACAAGACAAGAATGGTGGGTAGTTGTGTACAACCTAGTGCTAGTGTCCTGGGGGAAAAATCAGATAGTTTCTTAGTTCAGCACAGTTTATAATATGGATCTACAATATCAGATACTTGGATTTAGTTATAAAATTTAGTCATTCAGATATAATTCAATTATAATTCAGTTATAATTCGGCTAGAATTTTGTTACAATTTGGTTACAAATTCACTTAAAAATCAAGACGTGCCAATCTGCAATGGCACTTATCATTTGAGAAGCATCATGAAAGGAGAGAAAAACATACCATTCTCCCCAACACTCTTATCTTGGCAAAAGATAGCCCAAAAACATCATCCTTGCCGTGATATCACCTAAAACCTCACTCTTGGTGTGAGATCACCCAAAAAATTCATCCTTGGTGGCAGGACACTCAAATCGATGGCTCGACCCTTTTGTGGTTAGGAATTGATCATTCCCAACCCCATCTAGCAACATCTCAAAACTAAACATGACAACTTTCTATCATATACTCTCTCATACATCAGGTCCTTCCTTATAAGAAACATGAAGAAACCGACATCAACAAGCTTAAGAATCACACTACTACGATACAATTCACCCCTAGGGTCTACCTCCATTTCCTAGTTTATACACGTCACATTGTAATCACTTGACTTTCACATAACTAATTTTCCACTTAACACACTATCAACTACAATCATCTCTCGGATTATAAGGTACACATCTTTTATCTACATTATGTTATCGAATATTCACTCAACAACATAAAGTGGGGGAAAATGTAAACACAAAATCTATGCACTTGGGTACATTTATAGGTCCTAAAGCATAATAATGTATACATGATTCCTAAGAAATAAAACTAGTGGTTGAAAACTCCTTTTGGCATTTTTGTTGTCTCATCTCTTAAATTTTACTACCTTTACGCATCTTACGTTTTATCAACATTTAACTAATTTACTTTTTAATAGCCTCAGAAAATAGTGCATAATTAAGATAGAAGCATACAAGTGCTCATGTCCCTCCTAGACACTCGTTTCCTTATCTTTCTTCTTCTTACTCTTTTGGGTCCTTTTCACTTCTTGGTCACCTTTCAACACTTTAGGTCAGCCTTTCAATTTTCAATTACAAAATTCAAACAAGGTAATGATATATATACTTAGTTACTTCTTTCAAATAAGGGCAAAACACTATAAACATTATATATCATCACCTAAGCTTGCACAAAGGCAAAATAGCACTAAAAGTACATATCTAGCATATTCACACAAGGGACAAGGGTTGCATTGGTTTGCATACACTATATAGGAGGGGATTTTATTTTATTCCATCACAAACATTTTACATATTTGGGACAATATAGATCCATCCCGCTTTCATTATTCAACTTGCACTGGGAAACCTATGGCACGTGACACGAGATATACACACACACACGGTAAACTACGTAGAGTTTAAGATGTAGTGTAGCACTTGGTTGTAAGTTCACTCTTCGGGTGACCATATAGGTTAATCTAACTCTACATTCAAGATATTTTTATTATATTTTATGTGGTTTATGGGAATATGTAGGTAGGATTTTCTTTTACAAGTTACAAAGTAGCATTTGGTGACCTAATAAAAAAACTAGAGCAACAAAGAGTGAGTAACATCGAGACCTTGACCTAGAAAAGGATAGGTTCGAACATTTTACTAGACATGGGAACCCAAACATTCATTAGCACACTGAGGCACTCCTGTCCTCCTACGGGTGCTTCTCTCCTATACATTATTCAGGTTCTGAACCCTCATTGAGCCTTTGCGGAATTGTTTCCAACCTATTCCAACATATATAAGGTTACGATCACTCTCAGGCTCCATAGGATTAGCTAAGTCATCATCCCTCTCTCATTTTCTTAGGGTTTTACATTGTTGAATTCTTAGTTCTTACACATTATTGTATGTAATCACTTTAATATCATTTTTTACAATAAGTTACTTTGTAATAAGATTTAATACAAATTATATTAAATTAGTAGGATATTATTTTCCTCATATTTATTTACTTGGAATAAATCCTCACATGAGTTACATTGACATGTCTTACATGTTATAGTGTGTCAAAGTGTGTCATAGGAGTTACATTCCCATTTTGGATTATAACCCCCTTCCTATTCTAGAAATATTCTCATGGAGGAGTTCTGAAACACTCCTATTTGTACAAACCACTTGGGATATTGAGAGGTTCTGGTTTACACCATTCCTCTTTTGTGAGTTAATTTCATATTGCATTACTTGTTAGATCTTCTTAGAATTTGTGAAACTACATGTGTGCAAGCATTATTTATCGAGATATTATGGCGGAAAATTTGATATTCACTATATATTCCCATGCGTACTTTTTAAATATTTTTTCTTATAATACTATCCTTAATCATGACATATTATATCATATCACTTTAATCACATTGATCTCCTCTTATGTATTTGATATATTTTTTTATCATTCATAAAGTTTTACAAGTATTAGTACATAATTTTAATTATGTATGGTTAAGTATAAATTTATTAGATCATAATAATCACCTATTAAAAACTCTTACATCATATTTATTGTTTTGCATTTTCTATAACATAAATTTATTTAGGGTTTAAACATTTGGTGAACTCGACTCATGATTGAATCTTGCATCTTGTTCCAACCCCTAGTTTTCTTAGGTTGCCTCTCCACATTGTACGTTTATATCTGATTAGGATTTTCATCTATCACATAACCTAAATCTTGTTTGCAACATTTTCCCTAGGATCTCGAGGTTAGTTCTTCCATTTGGGTCTCTTTTTAGGGATTCCTGATTGTAAAATCACCTTTTGTTACATATTTCAAAAATAATAGCTATATTTTCAAATTCCTCTATTTTTTATTGATTTTTATAAATTAAATGAAAACATGTTTTTGTTTTCCATATTTCTTTGCATATTTTTCAAAAATTCAAACTTACTATTTTTTAGTAATAAGGGTATTATCAAAAATATAAACTTTTTACAAATTCCTTAAAGTTTTTCAGTCCACATATTTAGATTGAAAAATTCCTTATTTGGTTTCATTATATTCATCGTTTATTTTTTTATAAATTGTCATTTCAATAAATTTATGTTGGTCTCTTTTGCTAAACATCACTCTTGAGCCTACCCTTATTTTAGGACATATATTGAACATAACAATAACTAGAGTGGTTAGTTATATTTTATCACTCATGATTTTTTCTCCAATGGCTTATTTTGCAAGCATCATGAAACCATCTTTAATTTATTTTCTTGTTTTGTGTAGTGGTTATTCGAGACTTTCCTTTTTCTATGTTAATTGAATAACAACTACATTGATGTTTTCTTGTAGAATCTTTGTGCCCTAAATTTGAGTTTGCAATGACACTTATTTAAAATCTACCTCAATTACAATGGTTATATCTTACAAAGTTGTATCTTGTTATGAAATCTATGTTATTTATGATACCACACTACACACATAGGAGGTCGAGAAAAAGTTCCTTCCTCTTTGTGTAGTTATCTAGGTGGCCCACCATAATGTCTATGTGTCATCTCAATACTTAATTTATGTAGTTTGTGTAGTAATAGTCTCTAAGTTAGAACGTTCCCATCTTATGTAGTATGATTTGGCCCCAGAGAAACTTTTAAGGAACCCCAAGATAAAAACTTGTAGAATTCGTGGAAAATTTCCTTGTAACCCGTTTCGTATTTATAGTGAATGTAGTAATGTTGGCCATCGATTTAGTAGTGAAAATGGTAAAAAATTAAAAAATAAATCGTGAATCCAATGTTATTTATTTAATTCATAAAAATAGTTTGGTAAATGCACTCTATCAAATTTTCTCTCCAGCGAAAGTTATAAATTATTTTTGTTTCACTCACACTCACTTGACATTCTAGCACTAAGAAGACTAATGAAATTTTCTAAATATTGACAAGAAAATAGAGTAGTTTCAATGTTTTTTAAATTAAGAATGTTTCTATTAATAATAAAATGTTACGACAGTCACAAAACTAAATAGTAACAACAAGAAAGGCCCCAATAGAGACCAAGCTATGAACAAAATAAAAAATAAATTAAGAACCAATGCATTTGATTAATATCAATGGAACAATGTCCAAGAGTATTGTTTTGCATAAGACAATAGACTTCAAGGTAATCTTGTATCTTCACAAGTTATTGTATCAATGTTTCACATGTTATTGTTTTGTTTTTTTGCATAATAGAAGAGGGATCTATTGGGGCCCTCACCCTTGAAACTTACACACAAACAAAAACAAAACACACACACACACACACACACACACACACACACACACACACACACACACACACACACACACACACACACACATCAAAGTATAAAATAAATTAATATAAGTATATTACTAGAAAGGTATCCTATAGGGACGGTAGGAGGAAATAACATGAACAATCTTGACATAAAAACTAACAAATTGAAAAAATAGATAGAAGAATATTCTTGTTCATAGTTCCATACGAGCAAGAGGACCCAAGACTGGTGTAGAGAGTAGTTTCTCCTTCCTCTCATGAAATTCCTTATAATCATCCATGGCCTGAAATATGTGAAAATTTTCTCGATGCGGGAAGTGTACATCCCTTTTAATCAAACTCCTCTTGGATGGTTGAGGGCTAGTTAAAACATTTAGAATCTCATCCTTCCTTTCGGGCATGGATAGCCAATCTTGCATCATTTTTCCACCATAGGGGAAATTTTTCCTTCCCCTTCACACCAACAATGGTGACTCAGATTTATCCCTAGAGCACAATTCCATAGTCATAATTCTCCATTTGACGACCTTGCACACCTTTCGCTCTAATATTCCTACTTTCTTTGACAACTTGGAAACAAATTTTGTCAGAGAATCTATGTCAGGGATTACACCTCCTACCCCCATAACCTTTGGGTGGAAGTTTTTCCAGATAGGATTTAGGCCATCCTTGGAAGTAAAATATCCTCGGGAAAAATATTCGAACAAGGAATTGATACATTTGAAAGACAAGGGTAATAGTAACTAGCCTTGCAAGAAAACTAAAATGAACATTGTCAATAGAAGAAAAATAATCTATTGACAACATGGGATTATGAAAGGTTAACACATGATTGATAAAGTATAATTCACCATTAGTGGCATTAACTATTGTGTGCATTAATCTCCTTGTAATTTCATCCATAATGCATAAACAGAAATAACATATTTTAATCAGAAACTCTAAAGAATCAACAGAGGATGATAAAAGAGAGATCAAATTGGCATGCTTATACAACTTGTGAATTATACTAATTCTAACTTATCCTTATATACAATTCACCATGACTAGAAGATCAAAATATTTTTCACTTATGTATTTAATTAAAATTTGTGCGAACTATGAAAAAATAGAAAAGTGTATTTGAAGTTGGTCTTGCTTTTTGAGAAATGAATATTGTTATAATTAGAATTTAATGTGTGACACCACAAACTATTTATTAACCCACTCATAAATCATAAATTATAATCACGGTGATGGTTTTAGATTAATATATTATATATGACTTGATTTTGAGCTATTGCCTACTAGTACTCATGGATTTTACAACTGATGTAGATTTAATACACCACTTTTCCTGATTCTCCACGTATTCCCATAGATATTTCTTGTCTTTTCATATCCAAGTCTCGTTAATTCATATGTTTTAGTTACAATTTTGTCACATTTTTTCATACATTATGATTTTTGGGACTAAAAAGTTGTAATAAAGTTATGGTTTTAAGTTTGAAGTTGCAATTCATTGATTTTCTCAAAGGACTAACATTGCAAATTGTGAAGTAACTTGGAGATTTCTTATTGGCTTGTACTTCGTAATAACTAAAAGAACCTACGAAATAATTAATATTGGGAAACTATTATAAATGTGTAGCTTTCTTATTGATTTGCACTTCGGGGTGACTAAAATAGGATATGTAGATTCTAACATTGTGAAATCTATATGTACGTGGTGTTTTTAATTGGTTCATACTTCGTGGTGAAATATATATGATAGAAAGATCATTTAATAGAAAATGGTCTATAATAACCGTACATATGTGGATCCTTCTTATTGGCTTGCCTTTCACACTCTGACATGGTTCTTTAAAAGAAAATACTAAGAGATGAAAAGATTAAAAAATCAATGAAAAATGTATACATTATTAAATGACAAACTAGAATTCAATGTTGCAATGTTATACATCCATTTTAGCATGAATTAGAAATATTTACACAACTCTTGAAAGTATTTCATGCTCAAGAACCTAGTATTTGAGTTATAAATGAGATTTCAAATTCTAAATTCAAGTGATCACAAGGGAAAATGGAGTATTTTTGTTCTATAAGATTGAGATATTTTCATGCCTATATTTTCTCAAGTATTTTAAATTTTATCACCAATGCAGGATTACCTACACACTTTATACTTGGACCATCTCTTTGGAGACACCATTTTTGACAAAAAATTCATCGACTTAGAGCATTATACATCCTTGAAAATCAAGGTAGCGGGAGATAGTTTGATAGATGACGATGATGATGCAGACAAAGATGAAGCACAATGAATGGATAAGACCATTAGATATAGCGGGCTACATATTTTATTTGGAAAACCATATGTAATGTAGTATATCGACTTGCTTTGAAGAATTTTTGGTGAATATGTAAGTTGTAATGAAGGAATTCTAAAATATAGAGGAAATGTAAATGATAATATGAATGAAGAGGTTATTTCTTCTTACTATGAAATCCTTGGATGTAATATTAATTTCAATCAAGAAATAGTGGAACAATGGGGAAAGAGAAATAACCTTAATACTGTGCTTAAAGATTGGGCAGAGGACCTAACTAGTTTCAAGTCCAAAGTCTCAATAGACAAGATGAATATAAGATCTTTCAGACGTGGAGTGAGAGTGGGAATGGCCCTAATGAATAGACTATTTGGAGCACTAGATATTGTGCATGTCAATTAGACATGGGTACCCCTACTAGCCATGATCATCGATGATGAAAAGATACCTAATCTGGATGGACTTATATCTTTTAACCTCTTAATAATCTTGTGAGTTCCAAGGAGAAGAAGGATAATTTATATATGATGTCTTAATCATTTGATGTCCTGTGTGAAGTCTAAAAATGTCAAATAATCCTTAGTTGATCACCACAAGATAGACATATATTCCTTATGGTCTTTAGCAATATGCACATGCATAACTATAGGAAGAACATGGAGGTGATCTGTAATAACTACTACCCTATGATATTCAATTCCATACATGACACCCCTATGCCTAGGGTAAGGGAAATAATTGCCACTTCATTAATAGAATGGGGAGATATTTGGTGTTTCCTAGACTATACAAAGTGATAAGTGTAGAATGGATTCTCACTATCCCATTTAGACAACCCAAATATGTTTTAGAAAAGATAGCTGAGAAGGAGATTGCATATCACTTTTTCCAATGCATCAGTCATGTAAAAAAGGAACAAAAGAAGAAAAAGTATACTTATCCTCATCTACCTTTCTTAGTAGGTTTTGTGGTGTTGAATTATTGGAAAATCAATAAGAGAATAGAAGCCCACAGGACATCATTCCACTTATAATATCATACTCTAAGGACTTTTGACCCGGTAGGAAGAGTGGAAAAATTATGCAAGAATACTCCTAACATGGCCACTTATAGCTAAAAACATCAACCCCACAAGGATGACCTAGTTTATAAGGATGAGGTCAACGATCAAGTGGTGGCCATTAATATGAGAAATTTCAAATTTATTTATGCACATGTTGGGCAACATGACAGATTTGGTGGATTGGAAGTTAGGCCAAGAGAAGGAGTAGAAGTACAAAGGGAAGAAGAGGAAGAAAATTCAGATGACCAAGGTACTGATTCAAGACAACTTCAAAAGCTTCTTATTTGTGTGCCTCCTCCATCAAAATGAAAATTTGGTCCTTCTCATTCTACTCCTTCTCTAATCATACAAATGGAAAGCCTTGCAAGGTCTATTAGGACAGCCACAAGTCCACACAAGCCACAAGAAAGAAGTCCTATTCTTAGTATTGATCGGTGAGTACTATTGCAATTTTACCTCCTATGTCTATTCCTTTTCTTTCTACTTATTCAGTTCCTACTTCTATAGGGATGGTTTCTTCTTCTTCTATTCCATCTTCCCTAGGACCTTTCACTAGTAGTATTCTCATTTCTACTAGTTCTTCTTCTAAAGATGAAGTAGGAAGAGATCATGGGATATTGGATCCTATTGTTTATCAAACTCCTCATTTCTCTTCCCATATTTCTACTACTTATATTGTTTCTCTTTCTCTCCTTTCTTCTATTTGGCACAAGGTTTTTATTACTATGCCTTCTTCATCTTCACCCATTTCTTTAGTCGTTTCTTCTCCTTTTTTTATCAACATTGGTTGTATAATCGTCTCCCCAATTTGTTGCGTCACTTCTTTCTTATTTTAGTTTCTTTGGAATAGTATTAGAATCAATGAGTATAACTCCTACAACCATTAATTCTACTTATTTACTTTATTCTTCCACTTCTCTTATTGTCGTATCTTCTTCATCTCTAACATCATCTATAAATATTGTCAAAATACCTTCTAAGGCTAAGTTGAAGGCACCAATGTAGCCTTCTCCTTCTTTCCTTGACCTTCCTTCAATTTCTCCCAAATCTGGTTGGTCTCTTCATCCACCTTTTCTTCCTCCTATCACACCATATGTTTCCCAAAATTTCTTATCAGGTATGCATGTACTACTTCTTCCAATTCTCTATTTCATTCCCATTTCTTCTTTCCAAGATTGTATGGTCACTCAAAGTTTCATGAGCCATCTCTTGGCCCCTTTGGTTTAAGCTAAACCAAATTTTCCTTGGACACCACAAACCTTACCATAAGTGGTAAGGCCTTCTTCTACCTTGCCTTCCATAACAATAATTTCATCTACTACTTCAGAAGGAACATGAACTCCTCCTATTTGGAAAAAGAAATGGATTCTACAATGGAACAACTTAAATACCCAAATGTGTAACTCAAGTATGATACTCCCACATGAACCCTCAAGAGGGTCACAAAGAGGAATTTATCACATAGATCTATTCTTATCTATAGGGAAACAAAGGAGGAATTTTTGAGGATTTCTAAGAAAGCACATGTGGAGGAAGAATTCATAGATGTAGACCCCCAATTAGTTATTTATGCTAATTAATAGATGACAGTTGATTTGGTTAAGAGAAATCGGGCTTGGCTGTATGATCTTCATGCTTAGAAGTAAGTTAGTGTGCCAAAGAACACTTTTCCCAATGTGTAAATGTCCTTGAGAACTTTGTATGAGTTATTAGTTTCTATACGAAGTCATCAAGATGTAGCAAGAGAAAGGGTTATAATAGGTATAAGGCCAACACAAACATATGACCAGGATAAATTCCATGATGGACAAGCTACTAGTTTTCATAAACATGGGTCTTTGTCTCAATGTATTATGAATCAAAATCTAGGACTTGAATATAGGAAATATCTGCATGGATAACATTTTGAAAGAATTAGGTGATTAGATGGCCATAGTGGAAGGATTATTGATAGATCTATAGGGTATAGTAGAGAAGATATCTAAATTATTAGTTGAAGCTTAGATTACCTCTATGCATCATCCACAAGGCAGGTTAATTCACAAGTCCATCTTTGAGAAATAATTGTAAGCATTCATTACTACTCTAAGTTCTAGCTTTTCCCAGGAAGATATGTTAGGGAAGACATCAAATATTATAACATTAGTGACTTCGCAACTAGAATCCTTGTATAAGTCTTGAAACTCCTTGTATTATCCACCTCGAAGACATCATATTAGGTACTTCCCGTGTGGCTAATAGAGAATATGTAGAATTTACACTACGAAATATGTACGTACATGGTGTTTTGTTATTGGATCGCACTTTGCAAAGTGAAACATACATGATAGAAAAATAATTTAATATAAAATGGTTTTTTTAAAACCATACCTACGTGGAGCCTTCTTATTGGGTCACCTTGCACACTTTGACATGGTTCTTACAAAGGAAAAAACAATTGAAAGAATGTGGAGATGTCTTGTTGGTTCGTTTATGTCTATTTATGACAAATCAAAGTCTTAATAGAGGTTGGTTATGAAAAAGAAAATTAGTGTGGAATACTCTTATTGGTTAACAACTAACAATGTTATCAGAGGACTAACATTGCGAATTGGAAAGTAACTAGGATATTTTCTATTAGTTTGTGCTTTGTAATGAGTGACATGACCTACTACCAAGATAACAAGAAATATGAATGTTGACATTGTGAAAAATTATAAGCATGGATCTTTCTTATTGGTTTGCACTTCGTGGTGACTAATAGAGGATATGTAGAGTCTGACACTATGAAATTTGTATGTATACGGTGTTTTTTTATTGGTTCATACTTCACAGTGAAACATACATGACAGAAAGATAATTTAATAGAAAATGGTCTATTAAAACCATACATACATGGATCCTTATTACTATCTCACCTTTCACACTCTGACATGGTTATTACAAAGGAAAACAATATGTGAAAAAAATTGGAGATGTCTTATTGCCTTTCTTATAACTATTTCTAACAAAGTCTTAGAGGAGATTGGTTATGGAAAAAAAAAGTAGCGTGGAATATTCTTATTGGTTAATAGTCAACAAGGTTATCAAAGGACTGACATTACGAATTATGAAGTAACTTGGAGCTTTTCTATTGGCTCGTGCCTTGTAATTACTGACAGGAGCTACCAAGATGATGAGAAACTGAATTCTGACATTGTGAAAATTGTATAAGTGTGGAGCTTTTTTATTGGTTTGCACTTCGGGGTGGTTAACATAGGATATGTAGAGTCTAACACTACAAAATTTTTACCTACGTGGTGTTTTATTATTGGTTTGCACTTTGTAATGAAACATACATGATAGAAAGATCATTTAATAGAAAATGGTTTGTTAAAATCATACATACATGGATCCTTCTTATTGGCTCACCTTTCACACTTTGACATGGTTCTTATAATTGAAAACAACATGTGAAAGAATGTGGATAATTTTTATTGGTTTGATTTTGACTATTTCTAACAAAGTATTAGTAGATATTAGTTATGCAAAAAGAAAAGTAGTGTGGAATATTCTTATTGGTTAACAAATGACAAGGTTATCAAAGGATTGACATTGTGAATTATGAAGTAACTTGGAGATTTTCTATTGGCTCATGCTTTGCAATGACTGATAAGACCTACCAAACTAGAAAGCAACGAGAGGTTTGACATTGTAAAAATAGCATAAGCATGGAGATTTCTTATTCATTTGAACTTTGGGGTGACTAACAGAGGATATGTAGATTTTGACACTACGAAATCCATACCTACATGGTGTTTTGTTATTGGTTTGCACTTCACAATAAAACATACATGACAAAAAGATCATTTAATAGAAAAGGGTATGTTAAAACTTTACATGCACGGAATCTTCTTACTAGCTTGCCTTTCACACTCGACAAGGCTCTTATAAAGGAAAACAACATCTAAACATATCAGAGCTCACCATGTGGAATTAACAGGACTTAATTTTAAAGGTGAAAAGACTGGAAAAATTCATGGGAATACAGGATTCAAATAAGCTAAAAATTATTCATACTCAATGTAGACACCAATTTTTAGTATCCATTGTCCCTCATCCTACGCTTTTTCCCATTTGTCATCATTTTAAACATACATACCTCTCTTCTCATTTAAATCCCCCTTTCCCTCCTAAATTATATTTATCCTTTTAATTATTATTTTCCACCTTAATTCTATCCTAATCACATCATTAATTTATCTTCCCTAAACATCCCTAATCACCCTTAATTATCCCTAAACCTATTTATTAATTCTTTTTATCCTCCTAGGTACCCTTTTTACCATTCCTAGGTTCCCATCCACCTTTATTTAATGCATTCTTATCCCCAACTACCCTTTTATCTTCCCTAAGTAGTCCTAGCCCGTCTTAATCACCCAAAGCCCTATTCTTGCCTCACATGGGATCATTGCCTCGACCTCGTCACATTTCCACCTAAGCTAACATAGGATATGTATATCTAGGCTAACAAAGGATATGTAGAGTTTGACACTACAAAATTTGTACCTACGTGGTGTTTTATTATTGGTTTACACTTTGTAATTAAGCATACATGATTGAAAGATTATTTAATATAAAATGGTTTGTTAAAACCGTACATACATGGATCCTTCTTATTGGCTCACCTTTCACACTCTGACATGGTTCTTATAATTGAAAACTACATGTCAAAGAATGTGGAGAATTTTTATGGTTTGATTTTGACTATTTCTAAAAAGTATTAGTATATATTAGTTACATGAAAAAGAAAAGTAGTGTGGAATATTATCATTAGTTAACAAACAACAAGGTTATCAAAGGATTGACATTGTGAATTGTGAAGTAACTTGGATATTTTTTGGGTCGTGCTTTTGCAATGAATGATAAGACCTACCAAGCTGGAAAGCAACAGAGGTTTGACATTGTAAAAATAGTATAAGCATGGAGATTTCTTATTGGTTTGCACTTCGGGGTGACTAACATAGGATATGTAGAGTTTTACACTACGAAATCCATACCTACTTAGTGTTTTGTTATTTTTTTGCACTTCACAACGAAACATACATGAAAGACATATCATTTAATAGAAAAGGGTATGTTAAAATTTTACATGTAGGGAATATTTTTCTTGACTTGCATTTCACACTCTGACATGGTTCTTATAAAGGAAAACAACATCCAAAGCTATCAAAGCTCACCATGTGGAATTAACGTGACTTAATTTTAAAGGTGAAAAGACTGAAAAAATTTATGGGAATACAAGATTCAAATAAGCTAAAAATTATTCATACTCAATGTAGACACCAATTTTTAGTATCCCTTGTCCCTCATCCCACCTCTTTTCACATTCATCATCATTTTAAACATACATACCTTTCTTCTCATTTAAATCCCCCTTTCCCTCTTTAATTATATTTATCCTTATAATTATTATTGTCCACATTAATTCTATCCTAGTAAAATCATTAATTTATCTTCCCTAAACATCCATAATCACCCTTAATTATCCCTAAACCTATTTATTAATCCTTTTTATCCTCCCTAAGTACCTTATTTACCATTCCTAGGTTCTCATCCACCTTTATTTAATGCATACTTATCCTCAAATACCATTTTATCTTCCCTAAGCAGTCCTAGCCCGTCTTAATCACCCAAAGCCCTAATCTGTTAGAATTTGAGGAATATAATAAATATAGATTTAATCAACTTACATAATACATAATATTATAATAAATATTTAAATAAATATTACATCATAACATAAGTAAATAAAGAAATACTTACAAGAAATAAATAACGCATGTGACATCGTATTTATAGTGGAAAACCCCAATAGGGTAAAAACCACTTTGAAAATAACATTTTACTTTACAGAAATTATTTTACATCTAGTAAGATCACCTCCTCCTTTAAAACCCTATTTACCAAGAGTAAAACCAAATCACTTGATTTGCACACCTTTGATATATTTCCCAAATATATCAAATGAGGACCTAAAGTTCTTTTTATATAAGGTGATCGGGTATGTCTCCTTACCCACCTTTTCAACCTAAATGGTTGACACATACACCTAGGATTATAATATAATATATTTTAATATTAGAAATATAATAATTTCATGATATTAAATATTTAGCCTAAAGTATAAACCTAGGTTAACATATTTAATAATAGAAATATAAATATTTCATATTATTAAATATTAACTTATATATTAGTGAGACTCATATACATTAAGGGTTGATCGAGACCACTTAATCATTATGTTCCAACACTCCCCCTTAATGTTAAGTGGGATAACATAACATATGAAAATAGATTACCTACCCGTGGTACACTATAGGATTTATAATCCTTAAACCATAAATTTTTAGACTAGCATATCGGTTGAAGGAATTATAACACCTTCATCATACTCAAATTACCTTTTGGTATAAAAAGATTTGGAATCCCAAAGATCATCCCATGATTAGTGGCTAAGTATGATTTGTGAGTTTTACATATTCTCACAGGTTCTCATAAAAGGTTATTGAACCCAAGCATATAGGAGTCTTTTACAACCAAGGACATCCTTAACAATATGCTCAGATCTTGGATGTTTACCAAGTAAACTCAATAGCACTAAAGAGTTTCTTGAAAACCTCCTTTAAGATCTTTCTACACTTCTTTCCAAAAAAGAAGCTAAGGAGGTATACATATCTTTGGAAGGTATTTTTACACTTGCATGAAGGTATTTGACATATGCCCAAAGGTCTTTTTATAAAAACCAAGTTCCATTAGGAGGTAACATTGTCATGCACACTCCCCCTCAATGGCAACTCTGAAAATCCAAGTTTTTCACAAAAGTGAAATTTTTTTACAGCACTCAAGGACTTTGTGAAGATGTCAGCAACCTGCTCTTCAGTCAACATGAAATTAAGATTTATCTCATCACTTTGTACCTTCTCACGGGTGAAGTGTATATGTATCTCAATGTTCTTCATCCTCTGATGTTGAAATGAATTCTTAATCAAGATTAATATAACTCTGACCACCACATAAAAGATAAATACTTCCTTTAGCTTCCATGTGTATCTCTACCAACAATCGTTGCAGCCACATGGCTTCTTTACTTCTTCTATTGTACTTATCTACCTTAGTAGAAGGAATGAAGACTGTTGATTGTATTTGTTGTTCCAAGTAATGGTTCCTAAGCCAAAAACTTGAAAACATCCAAGATATTTTCTAACACAACATCAAGTATGGTTAGAATCACAAAATTTATATAAGATAGCATTTTCATTCTTATTATAATGCAACCCATAATTGATTGTTCCTTTCAAATATCTAAAAATTCTTTTTGCAAGATTCCAATGATCTCTAAAAAAGGTTCGTGCATAAACCTTGAAGTAATTCCTGCTATATAAGAAATATTTAATCTAGTTATAGTTAGATAAATCAAACTATCAACTAACAACGTAAATAAAATAGGATCAACTTTTTACATCTGCAGATTTAGAATCAATATTTATTCTAACTTCCATGGAAGTAGAAAATAGTTTATAATCAATCATAAGAAACTTTTTCAATACAATGGTTGCATATTTTGTTTTCAAAAATAACAATAAAATGAAATAAAATCATACAAATAAAATGATGTGAGAGACCTAACTCTCATTCATTTCAAAGTCTTGCTTCAATTTCTCTTTATTCCTATGAATTCAATCATAATTGTCACAAACATAAGTAAATCATCAACATATATACATAAAATGATAATATGCGAGCCTGATTTCTTAATGAATATATCATTGTTAGAACAATTAACAAAACTTGATAGTTTAAAGAAGGAAACAATTTTTCATATACCAAGCTTTAAGAACTTGTTTTAAACCATACAAGGATTTCTCATCTTACAATCATAGTCTTCTTTACCAGTTTCTTTAAATCCTTTAGGTTGAAACATGTAAAGTTCTTCTTTTAAATCATAATTCAAATAAGTATTTTTCTTATCCATTTGGTGGATTTCCCACCCAAATTGAGTGGTAATTGCAAATAAGGCCCTAACAATACTCATTTTAGCTACGGAAAAATGTCTCAACATAATCAATACCAGATTTTTAAGTGAAACCTCTAGCAACAAGTCTAACTTTATGTTTGTTAATACTACCATCAACATTATATTTTACTTTGTATATCCACCTAGACCCTATAATACTTCACGAATCAAGTTCATATAAGGTAATTAATGCATGGTACATATGATGGCTTCTGGTCATTTTCCTAAGGTTAATAGGATTTGAACTTTCTAACATAAATTGAGCCCAATTTAATTTCTTATCCAGAAGATAAGAGTTTCGAAACATCTATATCATCAAAATATCATCATGACCATTTACTAAATCAAAGTCAAAACCATCATTTAGAAGCATTTAATAAAGTAAATTCAAGAGAAGAAGACAACACATGTAAACTTTTCACTATATTATATCTATAAATTTCATATACGATTCAATAATTAACATGTCCTAACCTTTCATGCCATAGTTTTGAATTATTCAAACTTTGAGATATAAAACAAGATGTAGAAGAGAAATCATAAAAATATATACGAACATTTATTTGAATTCCTTCACTATTTTACTATCCTTGATATACGAAGTATCCTTCATTTATGGATTCTAGTTGTGTTCATACCTCTTTCGGATGTTTGATATTACCAATGTGTAGAAGGTACTCATTGTTCACATTACATATAATCATAAAAAGAGCCTCCTGCATTTGTTGCAAGAATGTATTCATGTTATCTACAATTACCGAAAACCAATGGGAGCAACCTCATATCCAAAAATAATCATCTAGAGTTTCCTCACCATAAATTATGTTTTGACCCAAATGTTGTAGTTGCTTTCATTCAGGATTTGGGTTTTGTCAAGACAGAAATAGTTGGAACGCCATTGTTTTCATAAAATTGTAAAACACACTACATTATAATATACAATGTACCACATAGATACATATTTATTGATGATAAAAACAACACTTTTAATAGAATCATATCTCAATTTTATAGATCTAAAGAAACTATTTGATCATAACTAAATATGTCATTACAATGCATACTAATTAACCTCCCATGATCAAAATAATAACTCGCAATATAAAGGGCTTTGCATTATACCCCAAATTTATATAAAAAATATTTCGACCATATAAAAGTGAAAAAGAGACCCCTAAGAATGCATAACAACTTCAAATTTCTAAAAAATTTAATGTTCACAAAAATCGACCAGTTAAATTTGACATCTAAATGACTATCATAATGGCTTATTTTTTGGTCTATCATGATTGTCATTTGATCGTCACTTTTAACATAGTGAAATTTTCTGGAACATACGAACTTAAATTTGACATCTAAATCATCATCATATTGTCTTATGTTTGGTCTCTATGTGACGGTCATTTGATCGGTAAATTTAATGAAGCCAAAACTTGCTATGTATTTCCATAATTTCTTCTTCGTATAATATTAGGAGGTTATATATTAACACATTATAATAACCTATTATAATTTACAATATAAAAATATATACATTTTTATTAAAAAGGTATATATTTTATAGAATGAAAATTAAAAATAACATATAGTCCATAAAAATTATAAAGTATAGTATATTTTTTATAAAAAAACATGTAACCCTTATTAAAGGGGTTTAAAGGACATATACTAGGTTAAAAGAATTTTACCAGTGTAAATAGATTTATGAGAATATAAATTGACTGTGTATTTTACAGAGGGGACAAGTGATTTCACCGACCAATGAAATAAATTCAAATCCCTATTTTCATGAACCTTGTCTCATCCCTTCATTTACTCTTAATTTTACGTTGCAAACATTTAAAACTATGAAAATATTGTAAAATATTTTATAGAATTCTTACAAGCTAAAAATTTAAAACTTTTATGTGGATATAACTGCCAATATTTTAATAAATATTTACCACACTTCATGTGGGCCACCAATAAACTAGCCTTTTTTTTGTAATTCTCCATTTATACTTGAGAATTCCACATTTATACCGAGATATTATCTCATTTTATTCTCCACTCCCACTCTTATATAAAAGAAAACATTTAAATAAGTTTATTTATATAGTTTTTATAAACTATAAGATATAAATGAATGGGGTCACCCCTTACATGGATAATATAAATGGTTAGGGACACATGTTAGGTTTTATTTAATAAGTATTAAGATTTAAAAATAATCCCTTCATGGCCAAACAATAAACACAGCCCCCTTTCCAAAAAAAAGTAAGCATTTAAGTTTTTTTAAACATATATAAACTAAATCTAATAAAATTTATATTTTAAGTGGTTTAAACTAACCATATATATATATATATATATATATATATATATGATTTAAACTTAGGCTTATAATATGGTCTGCGTTGACTCTTCCTCAATCCCATGTAATTTTAATATAGTTAAAGACTTTTAATATATAAGTTTTTTTTTCAAAACTATATCAATTTTAATATAATGTTTATATAAGTTATTATATAAACTTTATTCTATATATTTTTAATTTTAAAAAATATAGTTATAGATTAACTATAAACTATAGTTTTTCAAATCAAATTCTTTTAGAGGGGTCCAAAGAACACGGGTATGAATTTACCTTCGAAATATTTAACTTGTAAACATTTGAAATTATAGAAAACTTGAAAATTATTTCATATAGTAATAAATCATTTCCTTTTGTATGTGATTTTCATGCAGGTAAATATTTGAAGCCCCTTTCACCTGTGCACACATAATCTCCAAACAAACATTAATTCCATATAATTTACAAAATGTAAATGAAAGTAAGAATCATATCATATTACATCTCCTCCAAAAAAAAATTAGGGATTTAAAATTGAAAAAACCCTAAAATTTTTACCGAGAGTTTAATTGCACAAATGTAGTGCCAAAATAAATTAGGAAAAAAATAAGGGGACCAGATACTTTTAAATACCCTTTCGGGTTGGTTGAAAAAACCCGTATAAATTAAATAAATAAAATACAAAATATTTGATCTTAATTTATTTAATTTACCTCACTCTGTTACCATGTTAGAATTTGAGGATTCTAATAAATATGGATTTAATCAACTTACATATTACATAATGTTATAATAAATATTTAAATAAAGATTACATCATAACATAAGTAAATAAAGAAATACTTACAAGAAATAAATAACACATGTGACATAGTATTTATAGTGAAAAACCCCAATAGGGTAAAAACCACTTTAAAAATAACCTTTTACTTCAGAGAACTTATTTTACATCTAGTAAGATCACCTCCTCCTTTAAAACCCTATTTACCAAGGGTAAAACCAAATCACTTGATTTACACACCTTTGATATATTTCCCGAATATATCAAATGAGGACTTAAAGTCCTTTTTATATAAGGTGATCAGGTATGTCTCCCGACCCACCTTTTCAACCTAAATGGTTGACACATACACCTAAGTTTATAATATTTAATATTAGAAATATAATCATTTCATGATATTAAATATTTAACCTAAAGTATAAATATAGGTTAGCATATTTAATAATAGAAATAGAAATAGAAATATTTCATATTATTAAATATTAACCTATATATTATGATGGACTCATATACACTAAAGGTTGTCCAAACCACTTAATCATTATGTTCCAACAAATCCTACCTCACAAGGGCTCATTGTCTCGATCTTGTCATATTTCCACCGCCTAAATCAACAAACTATTATAGTCACTAGAAACCCATTCATGCTACTGGTCAACCCTATAAATACATTCATACCCCTCATTTTTCCATGATACAATTGTTCAAACTTCAATATTTCTTTCAATATTGCTTTCATTTCTTACTCTTCTTTGTATTTGTTATCACTACCTTAGAGCTAATTTAGGAATCTTGTGCCTTACCTTCAAATATTTGAACTTTCCTTCTCTTTTTGTATGTTTAGATCCATCACTTCCATTCCATCATCTTCCCCATCAATTTTACAGGATCAATAGTCATCTCGAGTTCTACCCTTGCATAAGTCATCTCTCGTCTCTTTTTTCATATCGATATTTTCATCCATCTTTCTCCTTCAAACCCTAGATCTATCCTTGTCACCGTCGACCCATCTCACATTTTTTTGACTTTATTTCATTTAATTTATCGTTATCTATTCTCCGACCCCCAATCTCATAAACCTATCATTCTTTCCATTTTGCACACTTTTTGCTTCATATCACGCCTTCATCACATCCAATAACTTCCAATAAGGACCATTCATCGAATTGACCCTATCGTAGTGTTCATATTCTTCAATTTATTTCATCCTTTCTATTTTATGTAGATCTAGATTTCCTAAATCATCTTAGCCTTATATCTAGTTCCAGATCTACTTTAGAAGGTTCTTACAAATATTTCTTTTCTACATTTATTTTTTATTTATACTTCCCACTCATTGTCAAATGTGCCTAATAGTCTAGGGTCATTGTTAACCCACTCAGTTTGGTTTAAAATAGAATTTTCTATGATTAAATTTTGGTTTTACCTTTTCTTTCGCATATCTAATTTTCTCGTATCAATTCAAATTCTATTATCACTTACCCATCGTTATTTTATCTTTCTTTTATCAAAAAATGGGTTGACATCCATCTAAGCAATTTTTCACTTCTCAAGACTAGAATTTTCAAGCAACCCACCATCTGATCTACTAATCCATTTCTTGTGTTTTAGTTATCTTGCTTATGCAAGTAATCAAGCTCGATACAAGGAGGATATTTTGTACTTATATCCATCATCATATAATCTAGAGGTAGATTTAAACCCTTTCATTTTGGAGTTACTTATTTTCTGTGTTACCATTTCACTAATCTGAAATAGGAACGAGAAAATTTTTCAACATTATGGCACGCCTAGTGGGACCCACCCTTCTTTGGTGAGTTCTTTCATTTTATTTTCCATTTCCATTTTCCATTCTTCTCTTTCTACTAACCTCACAGGTAGGATCTTTGCTTGCTTGTGTGCATAGTGGATTGCTCACTTGGATCAATAATTTGCTTGCTAAAAATAAAATAAAAAGGAAAAATAACATTATCCATGTATTATTCACTTTTCCATATTTGTTATTTTTGTATCACCTTTCCCTTCCTTGTCCGATTGATTTAATAGAATTCCACATTTTGATTTTGGACTTAAAAATAACCTCTTCATGTTTGCTTGACAACATAGTCTAATTAGGAGGTCAATTCTTTGCATTCACTTCTTCCACACACATCAATTTACTCATATTAAAAATATTCCTCCATGTGGAACTATTTGGATTTCATAACCCAAGAGGGAAATTCTTCATGGTGTTATGGCCACATTATAAATTTTTTGACTATCAGTATATTGGCTAAGCACTCAACACCCTTATCGATGCAATGCATGAAGTACGAGGGTAGGCCCTAAAATCAAGAATTGTACCAATAGTCATCATGGATCTAATCCTCATGTATCTTTGAGTATATCAAAGATGCTAACCAAAAATACTTAAAACTTTCCATAGTTTGGCCATTTCCTATGTTCCCTTTGAGCCCATTTTCCTTTCTTTTTCACATCTAATAATCAAGATAATTAAAACTATGTTGTGTGACTTGTTTGAAATATTAAAAATAACAATAGTTTCTTGTTTGTTTGTTTCATGCCCATTATTACATGTTATCAAGTAAGAAAATGGAACAAACCATGTCATCCAACAACATTTCTATTTCCAACATTTCTTCCCAACAAAATACAACCCCTTCTATTACATCTTCCACTCCATTAGTCACTTCTTCAGTTACCCAACTCATGATTTCCCTTCCTCCTCTTCATGAATCTCAAACCATCCTAACCTTCACTCATATTGAAACTAATCCCTTTGTATATCACCATTTTGTTCCTTCTATACCGGCTACACCTCCATCCACCGCTTCCTTAGAGACTTTTGGACCTCCTATCATTCCTCGTGGATGTGTGGAATTCCAAGATCTTCTTGATTCCAATCCCATTTATTTGTATGACTATATCCTTTGTAAATATACCAACCTCCTTATCGAGGGGCCCCCTCTTCAAAAAAAAAAAGATACAATTATCATTCTCATCTTGAATCCACTCAATTCCTCACATCACAACTCATTGTATTCTTTTCAAGATCCATGAATGAGCTTGCCATGGCATAACACAAATTTGGCTCCCATAAATCTTCTTCTAAAATTTCTCAAACCTACCAATCCACTCAATAGTGGTGCTTCTCATTACTCCTAATCTTCCTTGTATCAACACCACACCCACTTCTTCCATACCTATCACTTCCTCATCCATTGTCATCACTAGCATCCCTATCTAAACCTTGCAAGAATCCTATCTACTTCCTCCACCACCCGAACAACACAATCAAACTTTAGTCCCTATTTCTACATCCCACATCCATGCAAACGTTATCACCTCACAACCTCACCTTTGGAGTCCACCCAAACTCACCAACCTCCCCTTAGAAGTGCCTTTTGCTACATCCTTCCTAATCAATCTATTCAAGCATCGAGACCGCCCCCTTACTTATATCTCCACTCAACCCATGCAAGGTCAATCCCACATCCCCATCTCTCAACAACAATAAATACGAAATTATCCATTTATTTACATCCCCACATCTCAACAACATCCTATCTCTCAACCCATTAAGTCATAACCCTTTAACCATCTTCCACATTATTAACCAATTCCACAAATGTCAACTCGTCCCCAATCATATCAATCCCATCTAAAACCTCACCCATCTACTTCTTACATCCAAAATCTCATCCATCAACCTATGACCCCCACATATCTAATGATCATATTCATGCTATGCCTTTGAGTAGGATGGATAGTCTTATAGCCACTACGTTAGGGTCTAAAACCACCTTTTCCTATGAAATTATTTTTAACGAACCCATCAATCCATCAATTCCCATAAAACCTTATCCACCACACTAGGAACTCCCAAAATTTTCCAATTTTAATAGTAAGGAGGACCCATAACATCATCTTTGTGCCTTTAGGAACACATGTTACCTTATTTCTCATGACCAAGATCTTATGCTCCGTACATTCCCTATGTCATTGGTTGGCCCGTTTTGGACCAAGTACAATAGTATCCCCCAAAATCTCTATTCTCCTTCACTCAACTCACACAACTATTCTTAGAGAACTTTTCTATCAACATTGCACGTAAAATCACCATTACAAATCTCTACGCCATTAGATAATTTGAGGAAACATCTATCAAACTCTTCCACCGAGTGAGTTAATCAAACTCTTTTCACGGTCTTGTGCAAATTAGATTTCATCAACTCTTTAGATTCAGTCTTTTTAAACCTTGAAAGAGACATTTAAAATGGCTCATAAAATTGAACTTCACGCCCTTGAGAAAGGCCATGTCAAACTTCATTCTAATAAACCAAAACCCGAATTCACCAAGCCATCCAATCATGGCAAAAAATCTAAAAATGCAGCTAACTCTATTTTCATCAAATCTTTATCTATGTCCACTTCTCATACAGATCCTCCACAAAGAGCTCCTAGGCCAACCCCCAACTATACCCCTCTCAAGGAGTCCTATAGTTCTATTTTTGACAAGCTAATGGCCATGCATCTCATCCAACTCGACCCATCGACACATTGATGACACAAGACCTAAACCATCATGGTATCGTATTGAACACTATTGTAAATACCACCAGGTATGTGGTCATGACATTGAATTTTTTTCACCTTTAAGGATCTTGTACAACGGCTAGTAGTGACCTTCAATTATATAACTCTAACGCACCCCTAATCAACCCCTCGATTTCTTCAAAATACCCTTCCCCAACCATCCACCAAATAATCAAACCACTCCTCAAACATCTTAGGCACCTAATGCTCATACAATCAACACTATAAACCAATAATTAACAATATCCCATAAAACCATCATTCTCTTTCCATTATATTTTTTGATATCTCTCCTCCTTCACCCACAGTCTTGTCTGCATCCACACCTACTTCAACATCCATCATAGATACATATATTATTCCACCCACACCTACTTCCATCACATCTACTTCCTCATTTTTATTTATCCCTATTGCACCAGTCACATGTATCTCCCTATCCATATTTATCCCTACATCTATTATGACACCTTCCTCACATAACACTTAATCTATATCCACTTCCATATCCTTACCTATAATCACATCTAAAAATATTACTATTTCCACATTAACATATGAACCTAGAAATCTAACATCTACTCCTCATATAATGAAAAACAATTACCCCATCTCATCCAAACCTTTAAGCACTCCTACATCAACATCTTCAAAGTCCTCGAATCATGCGGCTCCTTCAAATCCTCTTATTTTGGCGCCACCTTCATCTTTAAACACTTCATCTTCAATGAAATCTTCATCCAAACCATCCAATCCCACTTCTAATGACCATCCTCCTCTAGATATCATTGTTATTCCCACCAAGGGAAAAAAATTCACAACAATAATCCAAAAACCTTGGTGTTCCTATTCAGAAATATCTCACCCATCCACATAAAAATTGGATCTCCCCCTCCTTAACCTCACCATCCTAAGAAAACTCATGTATCATCATCAATATTGGGAGCACCTCTGTCTATTTTAGGACCTCCTACTTTATTTAAATCCTCTATCATGAATCAATCAAAATCAAAATCAACATCACCTATTATCCCTCCTAAATCTAAATTAGAACCACAACCATTTGTTCCTCCTTCTCCCAACATCAAATCAGAATCCAAAACACTCAATAATCCCCATAAAAGTAAAGCACCACTCTTACCTTCATATAATTCATCTTCCTTCCCCAAAACATCCCCTTCGAGCACCCCTTTGAGTCATATACTAAAATCTTTCAACGTCTTGTCCAAGCATCTACCATCACTCTTCCTCCTATCAAATATTTTAACTCACGTAGATAAAAACCCACATGGTTTGACCCTAATGTTGTGTGTGCCTATCATCATACCCATAGACATGATACTAAACATTATAGGGCCCTTCAAACCCTCATCCATAATCTCATTGAATAATATGACCTTCTTATTGAATAATATCATCCTCTCCCATCCACATCTAATCGTAATCCTCCCATCAAATCTACAACCTCCAAATCTACTTCTTCATCTAAGACCTTTGTCATAATTCCCCCACAAAACACTACTTAGTCCAAAGAAGGTCCCCTAACATTACCGATGATGTTTGCATCACCACTGCTCTCGACCTTATGACCCCCAATAATCTACTCAATCTAAACCCAAACTAGGTGTCATCCCTCCATCTTACAAACCTAATCCATCTTCTTCATCTAAAGCCAAGGTATCCATTCTAGCTGCTCCACCCACTTAGAATATTACTCCCATTTAACAAAGTATTGTAAAATAGCTCCATCAACCTCTAGTTGAGATGTCACTCTATAATTTCATCCAAGACTCCCTTAATCACATACAAGCTCTCATCGATGCTCTACAATGCATCCCCATCACTAGCGATGAAACTCTACCTTTCACGTGCCCTTGTTGGCACACTCATAGCTTCTACCACCATTTCATTTGATGACACTAAAATTCTTGATATCTCACCTAAATACCATAATCTTAATCTTCATCATCATTTTCACATCAACACTACCTTCATCTGACATTCAATGATAGATAATGGAGATAAGCATCAATATTATATCATCTCATACCTTTGATCAAATTAAGATCCTCTACTTCATTATCACTCAATCACCCATGGTCCTTAATGCATTTAATGAGTTGTTTCCACCACTCTGGGAATAGTTATCCTTCCCATCCGCATTGATGAAAGACTCCTTCATGATCTCTTTTACATCGCAGAGGGTGATTTTTAGTATAATGTCTTTCTTAGGAAGCCATGGATCCGTGCCATGCATTGTGTCCCTTCCACTCTTCATTATTCCATCAAGTATGAGTGTGAGGGGAAGATCCAAAAAATCCCCATAGGAATTATTCCCTTCAAAGCATGTCGGATGAATTATAGACCAAATGAATTGCTTGTCTATAAAAATGACTCATCTGAAGCATCCACCAACTCATTTTTACTTTCATCTAAGATACCAAATGACGATTCTATTGACAACATGATACAATGTCTTTCACTAGAGATTATCACCTTCTCACCTTAAATGCCCTTCCAACACCTAATAGGCTTGGTAGACCCGATACAACACCTATGTATCAACCAAATGTAGGGAAATAATTTCTTTTGGACAACCTCATCTTCAAACCAATTTGATCTATGGTGGCATCAACCAAATTTATTCTCACATTGACACTCAACCTTACACCAAACCATATACTAACAAATTTTACTTCCTCTATAAAAAATAATTTGCCTACATCTACCTCGATCATTGCACATGGAAATGATTTCGGTAGGGGGCGCTATGAACAAGCTGTACATAATCTCATCATCAACCAATCTCATAAAACCCATGAGAAGTTTGTCCCAAGTTTCAAAGTAAAATCCAACGATCCTCTTGCATATTATTCTTTCACATATCCCATGAACATAAATCTCTTCTCCACTTCTTCTCCATCCAATCAACCCATGGATATGGATGATACCATGTCCATCTCTTCTAGCTTTTTTAATCTCTACATGATCACCTTAGGAATACTCACTTATCATTGTGAGGTTGAAAATAGGTCCCTGCCTCTTCAATTTTTCGATATGATAGAGGAAGATTCCCTCACCATTGACATCCTTCAATTCATTGACAATGATTCCATCCATTCTTATGATAGGGTAGAGGATTCATATCTTCATAATTCCTTACCTCTAGACACATCCACTCTTCTTAATGAATCCACAATCGACATCAATATAGGGACTTCAAAAGCACCTCACATCCTCAAAGTAGGTCAATCTCCTTATCCTCATGAGCTTGATTCTTTCACCTCCTTCCTTTCTAAGTATAGTCAAGATTTTTCATGGTCTTATGTTAACATGTTGGGCCTTAATACTTCTATCATTTTCCACAATATCATCACCATCCTCAATGCTAAGCCAATCAAGCATAGATGTTTTTGCATGCATCCTCACATTTCCCTCCTTATCAAAGAGGATTTGTAATGCCTTTTCTTAGAAAAATTCATCATACCTATTGAATATCTTAAATGAGTTTCTAACATTGTTCTTGTTTCCAAACCCTCTAGAAAGCTTCGAATCTGATCTTGACTTTTGAGATTCGAATCTCTCCTTCCTTGAAGATGACTTTCCCCTTCCCAACATTGATCAACTTATTAACCTTACCTTGGGCCATGAGATTATTTCTCTTATGGAGATTTTTCAAGTTATAATCATATTCCCATCACATGAGAAGACCAACATAAGACTTATTTCATCACTCCTTGGGGGACTTTTTGTTATCACATCATGCCCTTCGATTTGAAAAATTCAAGGGCCACCTTTCAATGCGCCATGACTTATGTCTTCCATGACCTTATCCATAAGACTGTGGAGGACTATGTCAATGACCTCTTAGGTAAATCCAAGCATCAACATGATCATATTTTCATCCTTGAAGTCATCTTCACACATCTTAATCAATTATTCCTTCATCTCGAATCCAACCAAGTTTGTTTTTGGAGTTCTAACTAGAAAAATCCTTGGCTTCATCATTTCTATTAGGGGTATTGAAGTTGACCCACCAAAATCAAATCCATCCTCGAGATGCCCCCTCCTTCTAATCTAAAGAAACTTCGTAGTCTCTAAGGCTGAATTTAATCATTATGTCACTTCATCTCAAAATTCTTGAGCTGTTTCCAATATTTTCACCATCTTCTTCTCAAATATATCGAACTTAATTAGGATGATAATTTCCAAAAATCCTTTGATAATCTCAAGCAGTATCTTTTATCCCCACCTATGCTTACACCTCCATGCGAGAGGGAACCTTTATATCTTTATACCTTCGCCACTAATAATGTTATAGGTTCCATGTTGGAATATCACGGTGAGTATGGTAGAGATAAATCCATTTATTACATCACTTCTACCCTTCACGAATATGAGACTCATTACATCAAGCTAAAAAGTTGTTTTGTCGTCCTCTTCATCACTTCTAATATTTTACATTACCTCCTCAATCATACAACCTTTTTGTCACCAAATTCCATCTTCTTAAAACCATGCATTCTAATCCTTATCAAAGTGACCACATCACTCAATGGATCATTCTCACGACCAATTTCGACCTAGAGTTAATTTTTCAAAAATATATTAAGGTCTAGTCCATTTCCGATCAGCTAGTTGAGGCCCTTCTTTATGATAATCATCCCTTTCTCAAAAAATTTCTTGATGAATCTATCTTCCCTCAATCATGCATCTTAACCCCTCGGATGACACTTTTCTTTGATGGATTTAAGTTTCAGAATGTGGGGGAGGTACTGGTGTTATCATTTATCCTTGGGATATTCCTATCCCCATGGCTTAAACACTTAATTTTGAATGCATTTAAAACATGGCTAAGTATGAAGCCCTCATCTTGGGTCATGAAACCACTACCATTATCATTACATCTCAAATTATTGACACCTATGATGATTATTAGCTTATCATTAACCTATTCAAGGGCATCTATCAATGAAAAAATGAAGTTCTTCAAAAATATAAGGACATAGTCGACTTTCTTCTCGAGGCTTTCGATTTTTACACCATCCAATTTTTCCTCATTCATCTAATCATTTTGTAAACACCATGACATCTCTTGAATCTCTCATCCCATGGGAAACTCAAGAATCCAATATTTTTTTCTTTTCCACCATCTCATCAACCATCTCAAGTCCATGAGATTCCACACATCAATCATATTGATGTTAATCAATATGATCTTTAGTATTCTCAAATTTTTGACTATCTTTCTCATTCTAAGCTTCTTTATAACCTATCCAAAAATGTTAGGAGGTCATTTCTTCAATATGCTAACCGTTATTTCATCCTTAGTGGAATTCTCCTAAAATGTGGGTTTGATGTTATTCTTCTTCTAAGTGCCTAAAATCCTCCGAATCTATCTGTGTTATCCAAGAGCTCCATGAAAACATGTGTGATGGTCATTTTAGTGTTTTAGATATTTCCAAGAATGTTCTTTGAATGGGTTATTATTGGCCCTCCTAAATCAATAATTTTGTGACTATGTCAAAAATTATGTTAAATGTTAGCAACATTCTAATCTAATCCGCATTCCTAGCTAGGGCTTACAACCATCTCAGTATATATGGCCTTTCTCACAATAGGTACTTAACCTTGTTGGCCTCATCAATCCACATTCTTCCTAACTCCATCATTCTATCATCACCACAACAGATTATTTCACTAAATGGGTGGAAGCCATTCCACTCACCTCGATTAAAGCTAACAAAATTGTTTTTTTATCAACATATCACCTTTTGTTTTGGTGTCTCTCATAAAATCATCACGGACAACGAGAAAGTCCTCTAAAAAAATATTTTGATAATATTTAGGAATCTTTCAACATCAATCTTAGATTCTCATCTCCTTACTATCCTCAAGATAATGACCACGATGAATCCAATGACAAAAATCTCCCCAATATTCTTGCTAAAACCATTGTGAGAGTGTAATTGGCATCTTCACATTCCCTTTTCCCTTTGGGATTATCGAACTAGCATCCGCACCTCTATGGAGATACTACCTTCTCTCTTGTCTATGTATCTGAATCTATTCTTCCTCTTAAAGTCCAAATCCCATATTTTTGTGTTTCTCTTCACAACTTTTTCCCTGACGAGGACTATCATCAAGAGCATCTAGCACAACTTGAATTCTTAGATGAGTGTCACCTAGTTTCTCTTCAACATCATCATGTCTATAAAGAGAACATCAAATGCACTTATAATAAACATCTCAAGGAGCATGACTTTAACATCAATCACCTTGTCCTTAAAGAAAACCATAATGTCTCTACTCTAGAAAGGATCTAATGTGGAAAGTTTTCTCCCAACTAGATTGGATCATACATTATAACACATAAGTATGGTTCTGGAACCTATCATTTAAGATCTCTAGACGGTAAACTAGAAACAGAACCTCTCAATGCTTTGTGTGTATTCCCTTCTACTGTTAATATATCTAATAATGTAATCCTTTTCATATTAATGATCATATCTCCCTCATTATCCTTTCCATCTCTCATCATAATGATTTGGAATTATGTGGTCTACCATCAATTTCCTATCTATGACCTAGAATATGGGCACTAAGGCTCTTCCCATAGCATATTCCTTATGGAAAAGTTCCTCCTATGTAAGAACCCCATGGGATCAAACATTTGTTTTCCTCTTATCTACCTATTGGACTCTTTGTTAAGGGTCTATAGGTATCACTTTTACATCTTCTCATCCCCTCCCCAAGTGGTCTACTTGGTTATCCCTAGCTCTATCCAAAGTCAAATATTTGGATGCTTATATCAAAAAGCTATAATATCCAAAGAAGATTGGTCCTCAAAGGATAGATGTTCATAAAAAAGAAGATAAAGAAAATATTTTTAAAATTATAGACTCATCCCTCAAAGGACATAACATGCATATTTTCCTAAATCATGGTAGTGAAGGCTTCCCACATTGATTGACCCTAAAAATCTATAAAAGAAAAAATTAAAGGATTAAAATCAAGCATCCCCAAAAAGCTTCCCACATCAATCATCCTTCCCATTTGTAGCAAACTTCCCTGGCATATATTAGTTTGCACCATATTTCACAGAGCTAGAGGCATAGACCTAGGAATACTACCTAAGGAGAACATATTTTCCCCATACAAGCTCCATCTTAACCCTTTTTCATGTCTACAATGGGTCTATAAGCACATTTTCCATATTTCCTTCGGGATCTTAATTATGGATAATTATCATTAGATATGTGTTAACAATTATCAATGGTTTCAATTTCCTTGCTTTGTCTCATTCACATCTAATCTATTTGGAAAATGTCTTTTCCACGATCACTCCTCTCTGACAAGAGTGTACTATCTCACGCTTGAGTCACCCTCTAGGTAAGGTCTTTCAATCACAACATCCCAACTTATAAATTTTTTCATCATCATGTAATCCTAATTTGTCATGCATGTATTCCTATAAATTCCTCATATTGTCTAACACATTCATTCATCACATAAATCTAATCTAAAAATTCACATGTTTTCTCTATCATCAATCACATCATTTTCCAATCATCTATCTATCATATCATCATCTCATCATCATATAATCTAAAATCCATGTCAACATATAAAATTTAATCCAATATCATAGCAAATAAAAATAAACATCACATCACATCATATACATCTATCATCTACACTACTATCCACAATATAACCAAATAATTAAACCATCACACAACACATACATGCATGACAAAATCATGTGTGTGTGTATATCATCAAATATATCCATACATCTATGATAGGCCTCTAAGGGCTCTATCTCAAAACTCTATACATCATCAAAATCTATAAATATAATTTCTTTGCTAATCGATTAACCGAACATTAGATAATCTAAGTATTAAAACTTTCCCCATGGGTAGGTCCCTACACATCTCTCTGACCATCATCTCCTGCATTTGACCTAGGTCTCTCCCGCTACTTCATTATTTTCATACTCCCATATGGTGTTGGTGGCATTAAGCTTGATGCTCTTTGTTTTTCTACTAGGTATGATGTATATCATGGCACATCTAGTAGTCTTGATGTCACAAGGTGCTCGTAGTAACACACTCCATACCAGTGCCTTACTATTCTAGTGACACAAGATTTGATGGGTCCATCCGAGTGGCTCCCTATGATTTTTTTTATGCCTTGCTCCTTGATGTATCGACTATAGGTCAAATATCTCTAAACTTGGTGTAGTCCTCCCTTTATCTCAAATACATATCTCTATGTTGAATAGCCAAGAATATCTACTAGTGCAATCATAACGCCTTTAGATGCTACGTCCCTTTTATGATGTGATACATCTAACTCTTCCTCGTAATCAAGCCATCTCCATTGTTGTCCCTTCATCTCCACCCTCCTCTCTCCGGTGTGTTGCCTCCTCCTCTCCGCGCAGTAACCTCTCCTCCTCATCTAATCCTAAATCCAATTCTTATGCCTCTTTCATCTACTCCAAAATATTTCCCCTACTCCACATCATCATCACTATCTCATAGATCCCTTCCTCCTCCGAAAAATATCCCATCACAATACTAGGAAAGTCCCTCTCACCTCGCCTCATCCATCTATACCTAATAGGATCCTTGACACACTATATGACGACCCCAAACTACCACATCACTCATGGAAATTGGACTACCTCCACCATCTTTAGACTCCTCCCTTAGACCCATCTGATCCTCCTCATGCCATATAACTCAATATCTACCCTAGCCATGTGGGAAAATTTTGGTATGGTATCCATCTCATTTGTTCCACATCTAATCCACCTAGCCTATATATATACTCTCTTCCTCTCCTTTTCTCTGTGATCTGCTTGGCTCTCTCATCTCAAAAATCCAACATATAACTCTATGTGGTCCCCACTCCACCCATGGAATCCCTAGTGGCCTCATCACGATATATGCTCATAAGACCAACAATGTAGTAAAAATATGACATCAATTCGATCTCCTATGTGCCATGTACAACTATAGCTCATGATATGTTTGAGATAATAATGTTGTACTAAATTAAAACACAATCGAGTGCTCCACTATATCTACACGCACCCCTAAAAATCTCCATGGAAATCTATCTCTACCAAAATCGGTAGTACATAACATGAGATCATCACCATCACTAAAAATATAAATTTGTTCCTCATTGTCCCTGGCTCATATTGTGCCTCTATATGGAAATCCTCAAATGTAAATGTTATCTATGGGAGTCAGCTCCAAAACATAATCTGTGTCAATATGCCTAATTTCTTATCATTTGTAATCATCTCTATCGGATCCCCTATATGAAGCCTCAAGATATGGTACACATTCTCCAATGTCATCATCATCTCCCCTGTCTTGAACCAAAAGTTCCCTTCCTCACATCACCTATTAATCAAATGAAATCATCAATTCAACATCCCTTGGTATCCTCTCATAATGGAAGAATCCACCAAGTCATACTACCGAAAGATGGTCCCACTCTCATGAGTAACATAGTTGACACTCTATCTTGAAGATATAGTGTGTCATGGCCTACAAATCCATCAAATGAACAATCATTGGCACCCCAAACACATGTCAATCATCATCATCACAATTAAAAGTTTTCCTCTTAGCCTAGTCAATTAACACCGCCCAACATGGGTGATGCACACCCCTTGTTAATCACCTACCCTAAGACCCTAGTTGATGGTGATCATATCCATCCATCACAACTTCCTTCGCACCCATGTCAAAAAAAAATTTAAAAAATCAAAATAAAAAAAAACTCCAAAACTAACCTTTCTAGGGCTTAAGGCACTTACCATCTTTCGAGTCTTCTAGCTCTTCCTTTCTACTTTGTTGGCCTCCATCTTGCTCCAAATATCAACTCTCCTTTGACTCGAGCTCTCGGATTGACAAATTCACACCGTGAAAATGAGCTTAATCAAGCTCCCTAGGTGCTTATATATCCCATGACCTAGGTCACCATCGACTTGCTCTAGTCAACCCTAGTGACCCAACCCTAATTATAGTCAACCCTAACCTAAATTTTAATCCTTTTCTCTTTTCACCCCTTTCTTCACAATATTATCTTTTTTCCACTTTTCCTTGTGTGATTAATCATCTTCCTTTTTATCCCATGAGGCCCCATCATCTATCATCTTTAATCACATCCAAAAACCCACTATGCGATCATATTCGTGTCCATTTTAGTGTACCATATTTCATTCTAAGCCCACCATTGAAACCATATTTTATCCTTGTACCACCCAAACACATATTTTTGATTCCTCGTATATGAAGGCTATTGTATTTTCTTTTTCCCCACATTTTCCCAAGGACTTTTGTCTTGACAATTCTCACATTTTTTGCACATAATTTTGATGTCTTCCTTTGACCCATTAGTCCCATAACTTTTACATCCATCTCGAGTGGATTCCCATTGACTCACTCCTTATTACAGTGATTTTTCTGACTCATAAGTCTATAGGACATTTCCATCGTCTTTACTAAGGTCGTACATTCTTCCCATGAAGTGATTCCCAAATCACTGCCATATTTTCATTTTTGTTTTTGTCTTTATCCCTCTTTCCTCGGAGCATTTTCTTTCATCGTCTTATTTTCTCATCCTTTCCAATTTCAATCCCATCATCTATCTCTTTCAAACTCATGATCGATTCCTCTTCATATCATCGATCCCTAGTTTGAGGGGGAGCACCTCAATCATCATCTTTTATCGCTTCTCGTTTTTGTCTCATAGCTTGCCCAACGCAAACCATTTAATGAAAAAGGGACAAATTTAGACACTAATTTTTAATATCCATTGTCCCTCATTCCATTTTTTTCCCCATCATCATCATTTTCAACATACATACCTCTCTTCTTATTTAAATCCCATTTTCCCTTCTAAATTATATTGTACCTTTCATTATTATTTTCCACCTTAATTCTATCCTAATCACATCATTAATTTCTCTCTCCCTAACCAACCTTAATCATCCCTAAACCTATTTATTAATCCTTTTATTCTCCCTAGGTACCCTATTTACCATTCCT
The DNA here is from genome assembly GCA_018340775.1 of Taxus wallichiana var. yunnanensis. Lineage (NCBI taxonomy): Eukaryota > Viridiplantae > Streptophyta > Pinopsida > Cupressales > Taxaceae > Taxus > Taxus wallichiana. Next base: position 838,254,929 of record CM031239.1, read on the forward strand.
AGGTTCCCATCCACCTTTATTTAATGTATTTTTATCCCCAACTAACCTTTTATCTTCCTAAGCGGCTCCCTAACTTTGTCTTAATCACCCAAAGCCCTAATCTTTCCTCATAAGGGCTCATTACCTTGAGCTTGTCACACTTGCACCACCCAAATCAATGGACCACCGTAGTCCTCGAGACCCATCCGGGCCGCTTTGCCGACCCTATAAATATGACCATACCCCTCCTTTTTCTAGGATGTAATTTTGGAGACTTCGGGATTTATTATGATCTTGCTTACCATTCTTACTATTTTTGTAGTTGTTATCACCACCTTGGAGCTACTTTGGGGATCTTGTTCCTTACCTTTGAATATTTGAAGTTTCAATATCCTTTTTATTCTTGGATCCATCATTTCCATTCCATCATCATCCCCCATCATTATACATGATCACTAGCCATCTCGAGTTCTACGCTCACATCAATCATCTCCCATCTCTTCTTGCAGATCGAAATTTCCATCCATCTTTTTCCTTCAAAACCTAGATCTCTCCCAATCATCATCAACCCCCCATCCATTGTCAACCCAGATCACATTCATTTTACTTTATTTCATTTATTGTATCATTTATCTATTTTTTAACCTCCCCAATCTCATAGATCTATCAACATTGCAATTCTACACACCTTTTTATGATTTATCCTTCATCACATCTAGTTTCCACAAATTAGGACCAGTCAACATCGACCTTTTCATTAGTGTTCATATTCTTTAATTTTCTTACATCCTTTCTATTGCATTTAGATCCAAATTCCCTACATCGTTTTAGCCTCACCTCCGAGTTTTAGATCTACTTCAAAGAATCTTCTTCCAAATCTTCCTTTTCTACATTTCTTTTTAATGTTCTTCTCTAGTCCTCGTTATATGACTATGCCTAGTAGTATTATATCACCATCGACCCACTTAGGTTTGGTTTATATTAGCATTTTCTATAATCATATTTGCATCTTACCTTTTCTTGCACATCTCTAATTTTTGTATCAATTCAGATTCTGTTATCACTTATCCATCACTATTTTATCTATCTTTTATCAAAAAGTGGGTTGACATCCATCCTAGGAAGTTTTCACTTCTCGGGATCAGCATTGTTGAACAACCCACCATCCTATCTACTAATCCATTTTTCATGTTTTAGTTCTCTTTATTATGCAGGTAATCAATCTCACTACGAGGAGGATCTTTTGTGCCTATATCGATCATCATCTCATCTAGAGGTAGATTTAAACCCTCTCATTTTGGAGTTACTTATTTTCTTTGTTACCATTTCACTAACATGAAACAAGAATGAGAAAATTTATTCAACACTCAAGCACCTAATATTCGAGCTATTACAAAATTTTTGGACTCTAAATTCAAGTGATGCGGCCTAGAATTTTTGTGAATAACCCAAGCGTTGGCACATTACTCATCTGAGATGAGAACTCACCCAAAACATGCAAAGGTATCAGGTCTGCTTTAGAGTTGCTTGTGCAAGATGTTAGTGTGATGATTTTTAAACATGTTTAGATTCATAAGTAGACATAAACATTCCACAGTGTAAAATCCAGATCTAGATCTTATAGAATCATAATAAATGAACTAAACAATAACTATGATAAGATTAACCATACAAGAACTAGATTTATTCATGTCTAACACCATTATCCAGCCAATATATTCCATTTCATAATTACTATAAAACATAGAAGCGTCTTAAACTATAAAGTATCTCCATGAGTCATGTGCATGTCAAAACCAACAGCATAACTATATAATAATTCACTACCACTAAACTATGCAAGTTAATACATATTTATAGGGATGAAGACTTTCCCTTCACTACCCATGTTCTTCTCAAAATAGGTCACATGTTGATAATATCCATGCACCTTTACAATAGTATGCACAACATGTAAGTTTTCTAAAAACAAATGTCCTATAGTTAACTCCAAGTAGAAATCCTATTATTAACTTAAACTATGCATGACGCTTGTCTACCATTTGTTCCTAAAATACCATTGCGTGGAGCACAAGTCTTCATATTTATGTGTGCTTTGCACGCTATCTCCAAAAATAGCCCTTATCCACAAAAAAGCTAAGTCTTGAGTTGGGGTGCTTTAATACTATTATAGCATCATGCACTTCCAAGTGCCCTATATTCATGTGCCCAATACTTAGAATATTTTTGGTTGTTCAACATTACCCCACACTAGAGTACATTGCCACCCCGACAATGGGAATTCTTTCTTTTTCTCCAATAATAAAGAATAAGTAATGAAAGAATGAATGAAACACTATACAAAAGAATGAATTTTTACTCTGTAACACCCTCTTCTTCAATTGGAAGGATTAACTCTGGATATTCAGTTTTGATTTCAGCCTCCAATGTTTGTCAGTCACTTAGCGTGTTCCTTGTTTTCTCTAGAATATCAGTGGCTATGTCATATAATTCTTCTGAGTGATTTTCTCTTTCTCATTCTATAATAACTTGAGACAACATTGGCCATAGATGACAACATTCCCTCCATAAGGTCCATCTTTTGCATTATGAGTTTCCCAATATCATCAATTTTATCCTTGTGTAGATTCTAGGCTGATGCAAGGGCCTCATGCTTTTGTTTTACTAGTGTCAACCTTTACGTGTGCCAGGTGTTTCATCCTTCATCGCCTTCAGAACTTCATTATCCTCCACTAAATTTCTGGTCCTTATTATGGCATATGGCACTACACATAAATTAAGAGCTTGATCGGCTCTCTTCATCTCATCCTTCAATGTTTGGAGCAACACCTCATATATTGAAACTTTTCTATCAATAGTGGCCCTTTCTCTTGCTACTTCTTCCCTACATCCTTTTTCTTGGGGAGGCACATTGGTCCCTCATCCAAAAGTAGGTGAACTATTGTGCACAGATAGTGCAACTCAGACTTGAATTCTGAGGCACCTTCTCCTAAAACTCAGGCCTCTATAGTAGAATCTCATCTACAATCTACTCTGAAATCATCTTTACATTTTAGGCCTCTCGGGATTGCATTATTGCGCTCTAAATAAGGAACTTGATTTTTGTGTCCTTGTCCTTTTTATCCTCTTGTAATGCCTAGATTGTTTCCAACTTATCCATATTTTAGTGTGCTACTTCTATGGACACCTTAATCAAAGTGTTGCTTACCTACTCATCTGAAAATTGGGTTGGCTTAATGTTCATATGGCATGTATGAGGCACCTTCCTCATCTTCTTTGAAGTGCACACCTCCTCACAAACATCAAAATCAGGCTCATCCATGTGATTCTGCATGCCCCAAGATAGCTTCTTGCAAGTGCATGTATTGGCCATTTTAGGGTCCATCCAATCCTAGCCATATAACTGTTTGTTTGGTAGTGTACTCTAGAAACAGGTTCAAATAGTTCTTGAAAGGTCATTCAGATAACCCAAGTCTTGAGTACCTACTGCTTCTTCTTCTTCATGTGCACCTACATACTGCTTAAAATTCTCATGCATTAATGCATCCTATTCTTTTTGTTTAGGTACGCCTACATCCCATGGGACAACGTCTTCAACCACCTAGTTGACCTCCTCCTCATCTTTCCCTTCTTCCTATGTGGGGTGCATGAGGACTTTTGTATCCCCACTAGCGTTGCTTTCTCCTTCACCAGAGATATCTTTGTGAATACTCACATTGGGGTCTATAGTCTCATAGACTACGCACTCGCCAATATCTTCATCATCCTGCATTTCCACACTAGGAGTGGCCTTAGCTATATGTCCACTAATTCTTTGAGTTTATTCTACTTGGTTGTGGAGATTCCCCCTCACTATCTTGTATAGGAATATATTTCTTGTGCTTTTTCTTCTCCTTCTCTTCATCCTTTACAGGAGTCACACGCGGTGATTTCCATCGGTTTATGAAGTTCCAAAGCACTAGTGTCTTATGAAGCATGCATCCTCCTCATAATCATTCTAGTGTGCACCATTCCGATGCTATCTTGAGTTCCTATTATTCTAGGAATTTTTTCAATCCTGTATGTCTTGGTTCTTCTAGAGTAGGAGTGCAAATACAACATTCCTTGAAGTCCCCACTATTTTCTTCTTTGTAGGAGTCTGCGAGAGCCATATCTGCACCTTTCACCACTTTTCCATCATTGAACCTTGGCCTTAGGTAAATATAGACATGCACTATTTCAATCTACCCTACAGCCAAACTCTCCAGCGTGATGTCAACATTATTAGACTCCATGGTTTCTACATAGGCCTCCTTACCTGGCCATATATATGTTTTGTGCAGAATGTGAATTTCTACATCCACTTTTTTAGCATCGAACTAGAGCTGACACATATCATGAAATCTATTTATAGAGTCCTTAAAATATCTTGTGGTAAACACAAAGGGAAACTTACACCATGGGCTCTCCTCTCTAGATTTCATGTGGAAGCGCCCCAAGCTAAAATGTTAGTAAACTGCGAATTCAGCTTTTTCTGTCCAAAATATTTGGTAGCTCACGTGGAATGTGCCATTCTCCCTCAAATGCCCTACACAGTCTCCGGAACCACTTGTCCAAGAACTCTTTGTATGTGTTGGAAATAGACCCACGCAATGTGTACTTGGCATATCTTTTGGCTAGGAAATTTTTCTTCAACGAAAACTCCCATATATTTTCCCTAGGACCATTTGGTACCCCAACTTCATTGAACACAATTAATAGCAAATTTGTGCCCCATGTTATCTTCTCACCTTTTTCTACTTGGATGCACACCTCATTCACCAAGCTCTCTGCAATGTAACCAACAATGTTTTAGTAGGTCTTGTTGGCCATTTTGTGCGCTATATGTAACTTGACACATGTTTACCATGTTCCATTACTCAACGACCCCCTATTTTGCTCTATTTTAACCACGTTGCTTCCCCGGTGGCCATGTCTAAGATATTGGTGACCTTGAAAGCTCGACCCCCTTCTTATACTTGTATAGGGATGTTGTGGCATCAATGCCCTCGTCATCTATTAAGTCTCTAGTAATTTATAAACCCATGTTGTGCTGACTTAGTAACTTTTCCAATCAATTTAGTAGTTATCCTCATTCTCCTTCACACAAAATAGAAATAATCTTCATGGACCCATGACCTTAGCCACATATACGATTGCTCAGATTTCAAAAATAGGTAAACTCCAAGATTTGCATTACATCCATGCTCTCAAGTAGTTTCTTCACCGATGCATCCAAAACCCTAGTGCCATCATCGAGTTCTTTGGTTAGTCTTTCTATAGACTTCTTCCGCGATGTCCTTCATGCATTTTATAGTGCGGTGGTTAATTTATGTAACCCTACACTAAGTAATACTTATTTTCTATGGTCACCCTTCAATGACTCCTTCTGGATAAAACATTTCCACCAACCACTCATCGTTGGGTTGTCAACCTTCTTCTACTACTCTGGAGCTTTCTATGGTGCCATCGCCCCTTTTGATTATACAACTGCATAAAAACCCTAGCTATAAAATGAAAAACCTAGTCAGCCTTCCATCACATGTACACACTACTCCTTAAATCCTAATTTTTTGTCTCGGGTACTCAACACCATGCTTCATAACACGACAATTTTACTCAATTTGTAGAATTCTCTTTATCTCTAGCTCTTCTTCGCACTTCACAATTTTTTCTCAAGTTCGTAAGGTAGAAAATGATGTTGAGAATGTTGACTTTAAACCAAGTTTCAAAAATTCCCTTCATTAATTTCTCCACCTACCACCATACACGACATTAATTTCTCTTGAGTGCATTATGCACCTCATTATCCCACACTTCAATGTCTCACACCTCAAACTCTTGTACCTTTCATAATTTCCTGGTGCGCCACTACTTATCTATCACAGATCTCCTCTACCCACACTTCCTTAAGCCAAATTAGTTTATCCAATGTGACCCAACATACATAGTCTCTAATGCCATAACCTCCCTTTAATTATATTGAGTGCTCAATGCTTTATGCGTGGTCTTAATTTTTTAGCAATTCTTGAAAGTTCTCATGAATTTTGAAACCTTGCTCCTTTTGTTCCTCTTGTGGTTACCCATGAGTTTATTTCTTTTCCATACCTTCTTTATCCATCCCACACTAAGGGTATGTGTAGTCCTCTGTGCATATAAAAACTTTAGATTGTAATCAACTTTTGGCGCGCAAACATGCTTATTACACAAAACACTAAACTAAATTGAAAAATCATAGTGACGAAGAAGGAAACACATTAAAGGAAATATAATAAGGGAAATTTATACTAAATGGAAATATTGCCTTATTACAAACACCAAGAAGGCTTATTTATAGTAGGGCTTCAGCCTACTCCTATTGAAGTAACCAGGTAACCGTGTTCCATCAAGTGCCTCTAACTGGAAAGTGAATGATTCAAGTATGTGAGTGATAACATATGGTCCCAATCAATGCACCTTAAGCTTGCCTTGGTTGCACCCAAACTTTAAATCATAAAGAAGTTCCATCTTCTCGACCTCAAGCTTCATATCCTTGATGTGTTTTTCATGCCATGCCTTCTATCAGGCCTTTTCCTATTTTTGAATCCAACATGTTATGACATGCCTCTCATCCAGAGATATATTAATTTGTCAATTATTTCTTCCAATGCTTTCTCATCAGCTAGACCTCCAAAGCATGCACAATACGGAAAGATGGTAACATAAATTCTATGAAAAGAATTACTTTTGCATCAAAAACTAGCTGAAAGGGTATGGCCTTATTTAACATTTTATAGGTTGTTCTATATGCCTAAATTACAGCGAAACTTTATCATCCCAATCCTTCCTTCCAACATCACATTTTTGTCAATTTCTGGCTCAATATATTATTAAAGGCCTTAATAAAGTCCTATTTTCTTGAGGGTGATAAGCTGTATTCTTATGGTGTGAGACCATAAATTCATCCAATAATATCCTTATTATCTCATTTAAGAAGTGTGTTCCCTATCGCTTGTCAAACTCAACAGACATCCATACCGAGTAAGAAAACTTTCCCATAAGAACCTTGTTGTTGTAGTTGTTGTATAATCCTTTATAGGTGTTGCCTCTTCCCACCTTGTAAGATAATATATACAAGTAATGATGTAGCGTGATCCGAGTTCTACGTGTGGCTAGGGAAATAAGACCCACAAATTTTACTACCCATTTTTCAAGTAGATTCTGCACTAGTAATAGGCCTCAAATGCATTTCATTTCTTTACCCAGTTTTCCAAGGCATCGACAATGATCATACACATTACAATACTCTTTGTAAACCTTCTACGGGGTTTGTCACCATAAACCAGTGAGTAGAATCTTGCACATGATGGCATCACCTACATAGTGCCCACATGAAATAATTCCATGAGCCTCTTCCATGATATCCATGTGCTCATGTTCTAGTACACACCGACACAATACTTCATCTTGGCCTAGTTTGTATAAGTCACCACCGATCCGGAGGATTTTTCACTATGTACATCTTCCCTAAACTTCCTTAAAACTAGACCATACTAAAGGGTGTCTTGAGACATTTCGATGGTATGATTAACTTCAGAATCGAGTTAGTATGTAAATTCTATCTCCGGTCAAAGTTAAGGTCATAAATGGGTCAACCCTGGTCAACAAGTCAACAAGTGAAACAATGGCAAGGTGAGACGTAGAATTTGGAAACATTGAAAAATTTATGGTCTTATAATATTTAAATATCATTTCTATTGTATAGATCTCATCACAAGCTTTCTAACGTATTTTGAACAGTAACAAATCGAGTTCTATGTGAAAGATATGCATAGTCAAAGTTTTGGTCAAATGATGAGGTGACACACTATGACGTGGACAAATGGCATATTATGGGCATGACAACTATACAGGTTTGTAGTGGATTTGGATTTAAAATAATAATAATATATTTAATCCCTTGGGATAACAAGGATTTTGTGGCCAAAAAGTTATTTAAAGGCTTATCCTATTCCTTTTCCACCAAATGTGGGGTCAATGGCTAAATTGGATGCCTTAACCTATAGAAGGGAAATTTGAACCCTTGGCCTATGCTAAAATTCTTATCAGCCTTACCAATCTTCCACTTTTTAGCAAGTGATAGAACATGAGATCACTTCTATTTAAAGGGATCTTTTCGTAGGTTTGTGAATGGACAATGAAGGACTAGTTTGCAGAGATCACCATTTTTGAGGCACTTACGATTCAAATTTTTCCATGGTGTAAAAAGACAATTTGTTGAGAATTCCAAGATATTTTCATAAATGTAAATTTTTTTATAGGAAGTGTTGTAGAGTTTCCTATGTAGGCATTTTTCCATCGCAGTTTCACAGAACATGCACAAGGAGTGACAGAGATCTGTATTTTCCAACCGAGTTCTTGTCAAAATCGGGCCATGGTGTAAAATGGGAAGTTTTTCATAATTTCCTCTAGTTTCCAGAAATGTAAACCTATTTTATGTAGGTGTTGTAAATTTTAATTTGTAGATTTTTTCGAACGTAATTTCACAAGAAGTTATCAATGAAAATACTGTAGGGGCCACGGATGGACTTGGGAATGTTTCTGGTAAATTGCAAAGTTTCAAGAGGTCTAAATCAGTTCATTTTCAGGTATAAAGGTCTATTAAGTTAATAGTGAAGGGATATTATAATTCATTGGGCAATAATAGATCGATTCTATTTTCTAGATTCTATAGACGTAGCCTTCATGTTAACTCCATTATCAAGTTCTTGTGTTGTGAATTTGATTTTAGTTTTAGATCTTGATTTTCTTTAGCTGATTTAGTTTAGTATTGGTTGTTGTATTTTGGATTGATCTTTCATTGGCAGTGTGTAGAGTTTGGAGGAATAGGTGTGTAGGAATCATGGACAAGATGTCCAACAAGAGCAAGTTTGAAGAACTTGAACCATGTAATCATCGAGATGCGGGAAGAGAATGTTTTCTGAGATGTCGGTGTTAACTCTAGAGGAGAAACTTCACACATTGAAAAGATATCTAGAATCCAAAAATGAGCTCTTGATGGTGTTCTAGATTAAAGGATCTAAGATTGAGGTACCTATTATTATTGATGCATTTCTTTATAAAAGATGAGTGCACAATAAGTATGATAACACTTAATTCCTCTCCCAAAGATAATTTAGATTCAGAAAGTGTGCTTAGTGAATTTAAAAACACACTAAAGGTATATGATCTAATCTTTTATGTAATATGGGTTTTAATGGAATTGGCCTTGGTAAGAACAACCAAGGCATAACTAACCCAATCTTGGTAGAGGATGATCTGTAAACTCTTCAACTTTGGAATCATCCACAGAAACAAAAATAAATGTTGTTGTTCTACTTTCTATTATAAAATGATAGAGATAGCTAGTGAATGAATTATGCTTATGCTTAGAATCCATAATTGCAGGAAAAGAAATAATTTAAGCTCATAAAAACCAACAAATTTTATCCTGGAAACCTCCAGAGGATGAAAAACAAGTTGGGAAGGGAAATTGCTCTTTCTTCCCACTTTCATTAGCCAATTCAAAATAACAATTATAGAATTTACAATAAGTATGAAAGAGAAGTAGATAATATCTCACACTTCTTCCTAAATACTTGCTTGCTCTGTCTCAACATGTCTTTCTCCTACAAAACACAATTCCAACACTAAGAACTTCTTGCTCACTTGCTTCCATGCTTCGATGATCCTATTCTCTTCTACAAACATGTATTTATATCCTTTTCCATGTCCTCCCATGCACTAGAGAATGGGAAAGGTCATGGAGGAGAAGAGACACGAACAACCTTCAAAATTTTGGGATGTTTCTTTTTATATTTTGTTGTTTTCTATGCGAAGGAGCTAAAACCTCCACCAAATATAGATCGGTGGTCCCAGGACTGCCACCTTGGTTTGGTGGAGGTTTTGTATCTGCATAGAGTGGCGGTCTGTTACTAAAAGACAGAACCTCCATGTATCATTTTTTCCTTCTTCGTGCTGATTGTTTTGATGAAGTAGATTCATTTTGGATCCCTATGGATCACACCTCCTCCTTAGGAGGCTTTTGGTCCCATAAAAGCTTAGTGGGGGAGTAGATGAGGAAATAATTCCCTCACTTGCTCCTTTGAGTACCACCGGGCTTGCCTTGGTTTCTTTCCTTTCAATCCAATCTGCCAAGACTCCTGAGGACCTCTCCTTGTCTCTCTAACCTTTTGCTGCAACACTACATCCTCCTCCAATTCACCTCGTGATTCTAAGATGAAATCCTAAATGGAAGGTAACAACTATAGACCTTCATCTTCATCTAGCATAGATGTCTCATATAGGTGCGAGTTCTTACAGGTTTACTATAGATTACATCCTCATAAATGGTGGCAAGTCAAGTCGAAAAGCATTCTCTCCAACTTTCTCCAATATGATGAAGGGCCCATATTGTTGTGGCTTGAGTTTCCGTGCTTGACCTTGTAATCTCTCCTTGCTCAAGTAAAGGAAAAATCTATCACCAACATGTAGCTTATGTTATCTCCTATGTTGATCATGCCTATCTTTGTATTTGGCTTGAGATTTCTCTAGTTGTTCTTTGACTTTGAGATGGATTTTCTAGATCCTCTCAATGAATTTTTTTCTCTAGTCACCTCTGTGTCTCATGTCTCCTCCTCGTCTTACTTCCCAACTGCTATGTCTTACGGATTTATAGTTAGATATCCCAAGCATGCTTCAAACGGTGACTTCATAGTGGATGTGTGTACTACCCGGTTATAGGAATGTTGAATGTAGGCTAAGGACTCATCCCAAGTCCTTGGATATTTGTTGTTATACCCTTTGATCAACTGTACCAAAGTCTTGTTTACCACCTCTGTCTGTCCATCTATCTATGGATGGAAATTTGTGCTCCTCTATAACCTGGTATCCATCTTGTCCCATAAAGTAGTCAAAAATTCCCCAAGAACTTGGAATCCCTATCAGAAACAATAGACTTTGGAAAACCAAAATGCACCCATACATTAGCAAAGAAAAGATCTACTGCCTCATGTGCTTTTACTTTCTTTTTACATGCCATAAGAATACACATCTTACTGAATCTATCAACAACAACATATAAATATTCATGGCCATGTTTAGACATAGGTAATCCTCCTACAAAATCCATAGAAATGTCCTCCCATGGATGAGTAGGTACTAGCAAAGGCATATACAAACCCTCCTTCCTAGTCTTAGGTTTGCTAGTACAAAAAAATTACATCCACATATAAATTTTGATACATCTTCTTATATATTGTGTCAATACGTGTACCTTTGCAAGTGGGCTAGGGTCTTACCAACACCAAAATGTCTCGCTACTTTTGAGGTATGTGCTTCCCTCATCAATAGAATTCTTTCTTCTTTTGGCATGCAAAGCTTCCCCCATTGGTAGAGCAGCCCTTTCTTGAGATAACAATCTTCAATCCCTATCCTTTCATCCCCTTGGGATTACAATTGCTGAAAAGTCACTCCAAATTCTTTGTCTTGGGCATATGCCTCTCCGTAAGCTTCCTTCATGAAGGGCTTGATTTGAGAGATAGTGGCCAAAAAGAAAAATTCTTTTTGTGGGTGGTCTAGACAACATGTATGCCACCAAGTTTATACTACCCTTCTTGTCTCGATCAGCAGTGGAGCTGTTGAAGGAACCCCATCCATTTGTAGTGCATTTCCTGCTAAAATTTAGATTTTACTTGTAAATAATGGAAAGGTTTGTGGTCGAGTGTGCACAATAGTTTCTTTACCCAAAAATAATGCTTCCATTTTTAATTTCTGAACTAGTGCATACATTTCCTTATCATATCTTCGACTATCCTTTAACCGTTGAAGTTAAAGTTTAAGAATTATAACATATGGGTTTACCTCCTTGAAAACATTGTGCCCATGGCATAATCATTGACATATGTCTCTACTTCAAAAGGCTACGCAAATTAAGAAGAGCAAGTACTAGAGCATGACTAATATTATATTTCAATAACTCAAAGGATTTTTCTTGTTCCTTACCCCCGATCAAAACCCTTACTCTTTGTGGCCACTTTGTGTGTAGAGGGCTTGCAATCACAGAGAATCCCTTAATGAAATTTCACATGTACGATCTGCTCCAACAAAACTCCTAGTCTTTGTGGCTCTGTTGGTGTTGGTCGAGTTAGTGATGGCTTCCACCTTCTTTGGATCCACTCATAGCTCTCCTCCTCCAACCACGTGCCCAAGATAGATAAGTGACTATTTGGAAAATTCACATTTCTTCATATTACAAAGTAGTTGTTTCTCCTTGAGAACTTGCAAGACTTGTTGTAAATGGGTTAGATGTTCTTCCCATAAGGCACTAAAAATCATAATATCATATAGATATACAATGACACGTGAATCTATGAAATCCCACAATACCTCATTCATTAATCTTATAAATGTAGCGGGTGCACTGCATAACCCAAAAGGAAGTACTAACCATTCATACAAACCCTGTTTTGTTTTGAAGGCAGTCTTCCATATATCCTCCTCCTTCATTCTAACTTGGTGATAATAGGACTTGAGATCTAACTTCATGAAGAATTTGGCATGTTGAAGCTGGTCCAAGAGATCATCTATGTAGGGAAGTGGATATTTGTTCTTTATGGTGATCTTATTCAAAGCACGGTAGTCAATGCACATTATCCAAGAACCATCCTTCTTTGGCACCATCACAATAGACAAAGCACATGGTGAGGTTCTTGAACGTATCACCACTTGGTCTAGTAATTCTTGGAGTTTTTCCTTTACTTAAGTACTCTCAAGAAAGGATTGCCTATACGACCCGATGTTCGATGGGGGACTCTAGAAATAGCTGAATCTCATGCTCTACTTCCCATTTTGGTGGTAACCCACTAGGAGCCTGAAAAATTCCTAAAAGGACTGAATAATACTATCCAAATCATGCTTTCCCTGGTTATAAATACGAAACTTCTACCCCATCTTGTTTTTCTTTAGCAAAAGTAAACAAAACTGATTATGATTTTCTTGAATAAGTTATTTTGCTTGGTTAATACTCACCATAGTAACATGTGTCTTATATTGGTGTGTCCAGATGTTGTAGCTAATCCCATCCTTGACCCATCTATATCGGTTTTCCCTTCTCATAAATATAGCATCCCTGATATACAAGTAAGGAACTCCTGAATACAACATCAAAAGCATCAAGTGGAATAATGTCATCTTCTAAAACATCAATATACTGGGAATTTATCCCAAACTTGACCTTACATCTTCTTTTTACCTAAATTTCAACACCCTTCTTCACCCAACCGAAAGGATAAGGGTGTGGATGCTCGTAAGTATCAAGACCAAGCTTCTTTACAAATACTTTAGAAATCAAGTTAGATTGAGAACTGGTATCAACCAAAACATTTACCTTAGTTCTCTTAATATAGATTTTGATCTAGAATAGTCTACTCATCTCCTCTTCCTAGTTGTCTATGTTGGTGGCCATGCATCCAAGCCTTTCGTCTACATCAGATTCATCTTTGATTTTTACCTCCCTATTTTTTCTTCTTACTGTCATGGACTTCATCGAGTCCTTGGTTCGGTTCTTCGAGATGTAACTTCTAACATGTAGTGTCAGTATGACCATTAATATCACAGTTCTTGCAAAAATTCTTGGGATCTTTACAAGTATTTAAAGTAATGGCAACTTGTTTAGCTTTCCCTTTTCACTTACCCTTGTTACTTGTTTTCCCATACTCATTTTTCTACTTGATTTGTGAAATTATTTGCCCTTGGCTCTACTTACCATTGCTTATTTTCATCATCTATGTAGTATGCTTGCACACACGCCTCATTGAGATCTTTGGTCTTGGTGGAGATGACTTTTCTTCAAAGGTGAGAATAAAGTTATCCCAAGTACTTAGTCAAAATATCCTCATCCTCCAAGTCCATGTTTAGCAACATGGCCTACCTCTAAAACTCCATAGTATAGTCCTACACACTTTGACCACTTGCCTTGTATAAAATACTACCACTTAATCATTTGGTTAGTCTTGTGGCCAATAGGATAGAAGTTAGCTCTAAGTAATTCTTTAAATTCTTTCTAAGCTTTCACAATAGGACACCTCTTCTTTTTACAGTGTTTAGATGGGTTTCCCACCAAACCAGAGTGTCTCCCTCCATTTTGAGATGTGAAAATGTTATCCTCTATGCGTCAATGACATTATGGATGCTAAATTAGACTTCTAAATGTTTTAACCATTTATCAAGCAACTTCGCATCTACTTTTCCTTCAAATATTTTAATATCAACTTTTGTATCAAATTTAAAAGGAGTATGATCATATTTTACCTTTTCTCTTGTGTTTGAAGTCTCTTCTTCATGCTCTTCCCCATAACTTTCCTCATGGTGGCTCCTTCCTATGCCAAAATTTTTAGCTAAGCCCCGAACCACTGAGTCCATGGAGTCTGTTTAACAAAATTTATCTTCTCGTAAATCAGTAAGCTCTTCTTTCCTTTTGAACATCCTATCCATCATGGTCTCTAGCATCTCGATACTACAGACCAAGTTCTCTTCCTCTATTTATCATCGAATTCTCTGTTTCCACTTCTTTGTATAACTTTATGGATCGCAAGGTAAAGCCTCTTTGCCTTTAGATCTCATCATTGTCATACAAATCCAAGAATGAATACCACAATCCTGGATACTTGTTAGCTCTAATACCAAAATGATATGTAAACTCTTCAACTTTGGAATTATCCATAGAAACACAAATAAATGTTGTTTTTTTACAATCTATTAGAAAATGTCAGAGATAGCTAGTGAATGAATTATGCTTATGCTTAGAATCCACAATTGTAGGAAAATAAAGAATTTAAGCTCATTAACACCAACAAATTTTATCGTGAAAACCTTGAGAGGAGGAAAAACTAGTCGGGAAGGGAAATTTCTCTTTCTTCCCACTTTTATTGGCCAATTCAAAATAACAAGTACAATATTCACAATATGTATGAAAGAGAAGTAGATAATATCTCACACTTCCTCCCAAATACTTACTTGCTCTATCTCAACACTCCTTTCTTCTACAAAACACAATTCCAACACTAAGAAATTCTTGCTCACTTTCTTTCATGCTTCGATGATCCTATTCTCTTCTACAAACATGTATTTATAGCCTTTTCCATGTCCTCTTGTGCACTAGAGAATGGGAAAGGTCATGGAGGAGAAAAGACACGAATAACCTTCCAAATTCTAGTCTGTTTTATTTTAATATTTTTTATTTTCTATCCGAAGGATCCAAGATTTCCACCCAATGCGGACCCGGTGGTCCCGGGATCTGCCACCCTAGTTTTGTGGCGTTTTATAACCGTCACTCTGCATAAAGCGGTAGTTCTATTACTAAAAGACGAGAACCTTGTGTATCATTTTTTCCTTCTTCGTGTTGATTGTTTTGATGAATTACATTCATTTTGGATCCCTATGGATCAAAGGAAAGGCCTTGACATGCAAGATTGGGATATGCTAGTGTAGGGGAAAAGGTGATTGGAGAGAGTTCCAAATCAACTGGAAGAATACAAGTTTCCAACAACCAAGTGTCATCCCCGCTAGCATCTAGGTGGTTCATCCTCAATAAGATGATCTGGGTAAAATTCACCATGGAGAGGTATAGAAATACCTCCACCTTCTATTTACCATGGTTCTAAAAATAAAGGTAAACAAATTGATCCCTTATCTACATTGGAAAATTTTGGCTATGATTTTCAAGCAATGTTGAATAGTTTCCCTTGCACATTTTGTGGGTTGTCTAATAATTGTGTGGCCAAGTGTAGGAAATGGAATTCCATTTTGGAATAGATTGAGAAAATGCATTCTCTTAACCCTGGCTCGGCTAAGAGAAGCCAAGGTAAGGTTCCTAAAAATGTGGATCCTAAAAAATGGATAAGAGATTTTGTGATCACTATAAGAAACCAGGTCATGTAATTGATAAATGTTGGAAGCATCATCTAGAACAAAAGTTAAAGTTTGTTAAGAATGATAGTAGTAATAAACAAGTAAATATGACCCCTTCACGGCATAGGTAAAAACTTAGTTGAAACAACCACCTAAATAGGAAAATGTGTTGAAAAAGTTTGGAAAATAGTTTATCAGTTTTATGTTTGCATAGTTGTTTTGTTGAATAGTATGCAAACTAACCAAGCACTTTCAGAAATCTTGTTGAATTGTGAAAGGGATAAGTACCAAATATATTTTTCTTCTTTGGTGTTGGTGAAGTATCCTGAAAAGGAAATAATCGGGTGACATGTTTAAAATACTTGATGTAATTTTCTTTTTGATGGTTTTACAACTTCATCTTTCAGCACATTTACTGAGTAAAGTGGGCATGATCATTGGTCGAATGTCTATATTTGGATTGTAGTTAGTAGTATGTTGTTATTGTGCAATTTGTGGCATGTAAGCATTGTTTGTAAGTGTACAATTTATACAAACTCTTTGTTTTCTATAAATGATTTTTGCACATGAGTAAGTCTTATTGATAGGCTTAAATATTTCTAACTATCAGATATAGTTGTAAATAGTATGTACAAGTTTTGGACTAACAAGTTGTGAATGTGGGTTACATTTACATTATTATGTAGGTTACATTTACATTATTGTGATGGTGAGTGTAGGATTGGGATGTACGGAAAAATAATATGGTTTTTACGAGTGTCATATCAATTGCGGTATAAGCCATGGGTGAAATTTATTTTATTGGTTTTTAATTAATGTAATATTTTGGAAAAATTACCATGTTATAAACTAGGTTTTATGTTTTTA
Organism: Taxus wallichiana var. yunnanensis; assembly: GCA_018340775.1. Classification (NCBI taxonomy): domain Eukaryota; kingdom Viridiplantae; phylum Streptophyta; class Pinopsida; order Cupressales; family Taxaceae; genus Taxus; species Taxus wallichiana. The sequence continues at coordinate 838,271,720 of CM031239.1, forward strand.
TTATGTAGAGAACATGTGTAAAGTTCAATAGAGTAAATTTCCATTTTGTTGTCAAAGCAGTCTTCGGGAGGAGTGATCCAAATGATTTTTCACTTTGTGTATCTTCCATAAACTTCCTTAAACCTAGACCATGCTAAAGGTATTTTCAATACCTTTCGATGGTATTCGAACTTCAGAATAAGAATTCATATGCAAATTATATTGGTGGTCAAAGTTAAGGTAATAAACGAGTCAACCTTGGTCAACAAGTCAACAAGTGAACCAATGATAAGGTGACACATGGCGAGTTAGCAACAAGGAAAAATTGATGGTCTTGTAATGTTTCAATATTAGTTCCATGCTATAGGACTTGTCGCAAGATTTTGACGCATTTTGAACGGACCAAATCGAGTTCGGATGTGAAAGATATGAATAGTCAAAGTTTTGGTCAAATGATGACGTGACACACTCTGACATGGACAAATGCCATATTATGGGCATGACACTTGGCAGGTTTGTAGTGGCTTTGGATTTAAAATAATAATAATAATAATCTATTTTAAGCATTCCACATGAATAAGCCTAAATCTCATGGGATAAAGAGGATTTTGTGGCTAAAGCGTTATTTACAGCTTATCATATCCCTTTCCCACCAAATGTGGGGTCAATGGATAAATTGGTTGCCTAAACCTATGGAAGGGGGATTAGAACCCTTGATATGTGCCAAAATACTTATCAGCCTTGCCAACCCACCACTTTTTAGCAAGTGATAGAACATGAGATCACTTCTTTTAAAGGGATCTTTTGGTAGGTTTGTAAATGTACAACAAAGGACCAGTTTGTAGAGATCACCATTTTCAATAAACTTAAGTTCTAAATATTTCCATGGTGTAAAAGGAAAATTTGTTCAAAATTCCTTGATTTTTCCATAAATCTATATTTTGTTATAGGAAGTGTTGTAGAGTTCCCTATGTAGGTGTTTTTCCATCGTAGTTTCACGCTAACAAGCACAAGGAGCAAGTAGAGATCTTCATTTCCCAAACACTTTTGGTCCGAATCGAGCCATGGATTAAAAGATAAATTTTTCATAATTTCCTATAGTTTCTAGAAATGTAAAATTCTTTTATATATATTTTTATATATTTCAATTTGTAGACATTTTTGAACATAATTTCATAGGAAACTATCAGTGAAAATACTATAGGGGCCACAGATGGACTTGGGAACATTTTTGGTAAATTGCAGAGTTCCAAGAGGTTTGAATCAACTCATTTGTAGGTATAAAGGTCTATTAAGTCAATAGTGAAGGGATATTGTACTTCATTGGGCAATAATAGATTGATTCTCTTTTCAAGAATCTAGAGACATAGCCTTCGGGTGAACTCCATTATCAAGTTCTTGTGTTGTGGATTTGATTTCAATTTTTTAGAAGATTTTGATCAGATAAAAACATTCAAGTTAGTTTATTTGATTAATTATTAAAGCAATCACAAACTAGTTTAATTGGAAGGAAGAAAATTTCAGTATCCATAACCCACAACAAGATCTGAATACACTTATTAACTTGGATTTAAATATCAGATTGAGTGCATTCTAAATCAACTGTGATTATTTTATTTGGATTTGTGATAGATTCATATATTTCACTTAAGTTGGAAATTAAGGATTAATTTTATCTATTAGAAGATTTTAAGTTTTTGGTTTCCAATAACTCCCATAATTGATAAAAATAACTCTTGATAAAGTTGAAATATTTTAAAGTTAAGAATCTAAGAATTTTCTAAGTACTGGAAAAATTTCAAGTACCATTTTTGGATCAACCACTAAGCAACATGAAAGGTGCGGTGTGAATTGAAAGTTATTTCTTTTCCAAGGATTTCATTCCTTCTGGCATCATACTTGTGCATAAAATGACAACAATATCCTCCAATTCTAAGGGCATGTGATTTAACATGTACAATTATGCATCTTGCATTGTATCTTCAATTGTCTGCGCATCCTCCTCGATTGAATTCCTTATAAGTGGTCTCGGGCCAAAATTACTTTTACTTGGTTTTACCCCGATCAGTAAAGTCAAAATCCTCGGAATAATATCACCCATCGGCATATGCACCCCTCGTAAAACAGGGCTTATTTATCAAGTATTTCAATCTCATGTGATCTTTATAAAACAAAAAAGGTCTTGTTAGCAAGTAAGTAATATCTAAAATTATGTGGCACATAAATCTTTTACAAGGCCTCGTGCTCGTAGTTGTATAATTTTGTTCTACATGAGCTAAATTTCTACTAGAAAAATAGATAGGATGATCTATAATACCTTCTCTAGGATGAGCTAATATTGTGCCAATGGCCATGCGAAAGGCTTCCACATGTACGTGAGAAGGTTTGTTTAATGAGGGAAAGCATAAAATAGGTGCCATAGTAAGCCTCTCCTTCAACTCTTCAAATGCACATTGTTACGGTTTTCTCTAATAGAATGTCCCTTTTCCACTTAGCAACTCTTCCAAGGGTGCAAAAATCTTCACATAGTCTTTGATAAACTTTACGAATAATACCCTATGTGGCCCAAGAATCCACACACCTCACTGATTGGTGGTAGGTTCCCCTGTGCCTAAGATAAGCGCAACCTTGGTTGGATCTACTAATAAACCCTCCTTGCAGATGATATGCCTTAGCAGAGTTCTAAAAGGTGTAGCAAGTACACACTTCTTGATGTTTAAGGAGATTCTTAATTATCTCGCATCTTTCAAACATTAAGCATAAGTTGTCACAATGATCCTTGATAAGCCCATATATTGTCAATCATCTAAGTAAACCTTCAAGAATTTTTGAATAAAATCCTAGAATGCTTAAACAAATATGCCTAAAAATATTGCAAGAACATTTTTCAGTCCAAAGGGCATCATTTTGTATGCAAAAATTCCCCATGCATCATGAATGTTTTTTTTCGTTGATTTTCTTTAGCAATTTGTACCTAATAATACCTAGAGAATCCATCGCAAAAGAGTGAATTTCGAGCCCCGCAACACCTTCTAATATTTCCTCAATGAAAGGTGTAGGAAAAGGATCAATCACGCATGCAACATTTAGCTCCATGTAGTCCACACAAATCTTAATCTTTTTGTCTTTCTTTTGTATTGATTACCATGGGTCTAATCCACTATGATTCTTCTAGGGCTTAATGCTACTGCATTTAAACATCTTGTTAATGTCTTCTTTAGCTTTTTCATGCAAGTTAGGTTTCATCATGTAAGGTCTCTTCCTAACCAGGTGAGCACCTTCCTTTAGTTTAATCTTCATCTCACCCAAATATTCAAGCCCTCCTTTTAACTCATGGTAGTTGTTATCCAAAATGAGCTCCTTGCTCATTTTGTGGCTAACTCCCTTCATTCTTCCCTCTCTTGTTCCTCGGTCAATATTTTTTGCTTTTTAGGCACTCAAGACTTTCTAGAAATGGCATCATTGGATAGATCTTTTCTCGGCTTTCCAGAAAGGTAAAGTTTTCCTCCTAACTCCATGTATTTTTGAAGTTATGGCTCGGCGGAGTTTTTGTGGGAAATTTTCCCCAAAGGTCCAATGTTAGCAAGTAATATGTTGCCACGTGTCCTTGGGAGTGGTAGAGGGTGGAGGTAAACTTGGTATTTTACCAAGTGATTCAGTAAGTTTTCAAAAATAATATTTCACCCCGCAGGTCCGTCGGTGAATTGGATTGTGCCACGTGTCCAACAGGGAAAAATTGAAAAATTGACTAAGTGTTGGCACCATGGAAAAATCTCGGGAAAGGCCCGTGCCCAACCACATTGTGCCATGTGTCCTTAGTCCCTGAAATTGGTGGAGCGCGGAGGTGAAGTTAAAATTTTGGTGAAATATTTTGTGAGGGCACAAGGTCAAATTTTGCCCACGGGGTCCGCATCCAATGGCCTCATGCCACGTGTCTCAAGACCCGTGGACCGCGGAGGAAGATTTGAAAATTTGGCAAAGTGTTTTTGTAAAATTCAAGAGGAAAGTTCTGGCCCACTGCCCCGCCGGCCAGTGAGATCAGGCCACGTGTCCACGGGGTAGGACCGGCGGAGCGCGAGGGAGATTGGGAATTTTTCCCAAAGGTAAGCGTGAGAGAAGTGTTTGCCCCCAAGGCCCACGTCGAATGAGAGCCTGCCATGTGGCACCAGAGCTTTAGAACATGGGGAAAATTTGGAAATTTTCCCAAAGAAAAACAAAGAAAATTTCAAAAGGAAAATTCGTCCTCGAACGCGCAACAATCACATCTTCGCCACGTGTCCAAGTGGCGGCAAAAATACTGGGATGCAGACCCATAGGAAAAAAGGAAAGGAAAATCCCATAACCAATGAGGTTTTGCCACATGTCCAAGTCAAAAAAATGGTCAAAAGTGATGGAAAAATTTGGGAGGAAAAGGCCCGTAGCAAATCACCTCTTGCCATGTGTCCTCAGAGCATCGGCCCGGTGGAGATAAATGAAATTTTTTTCCAATGGCCAAAAGGGAGGAAAATGAAGTGCACAAAGCCTACATCCAATCAAAACATGCCATGTGGCACCTAGAATGGCAGAGCGTGGGAATTTTTTTTGGGAAATTTTCCCAAATTCAAAAAGTGGAAAATTTCAAAATTTTCGCCGCCAATCCGTTTTGGCCCTGTTTTTCCCTAAAATTTCAAATGGCCATAACTTTTGATCCAGAGCTCGGTTTTTCACGTTCTTTATATCAACAAAAAGTAGGTGAAATTATCTACAAGATTCTAGGGTAATTTTTCTATTTTGATGGATTTTGGAAAGGGAAAATTGAAAAACTCCTCGGCACGTGGTGATGAAAGGCGACGTTTCAACCACCATTTTTAATGAAGAATGGCTTGCATTCTCTCCCAAAGCAGGTGGAAAATGTTCGGGAATGGATCTGTAAGGATTTCCATGCCATTTTATTACATTTTTGGTTGGTGGTTGAAGCTCTCCCATGTTTTCCCACTTTTCTCTCTCCTGGGGTCATTTCTTGACCTTTGTAAAGCCGATTTGGCTCATTTTTAAGGGTTGAACATTTTTCATGTATTATGGGCTCCCTCTTTCACTTTGAAAGTGATTTTGTGGAAAAAATAGACCTCTTCCAAGACTGTAACCTATTTTTACCTCTCAGATGTTGTAATGCAAGTGTTTTTGATGTTGAAATGACAATGCAGGCTCTGTGAATGAGTTTTAATCCTCTGTTTGTGTTGTTTGATTCATTTCTGACCTTCCATTACAGTTTATCAGTTTTTGCATGAATTTTTGTTGCATTTCCATGATTTGTGTCAATCTGCAGAAGCAAAAATGCTCACCACTCCTTTGGTGCATCACCTTATTAGCATTAGTTTCAATTTTTTACATTCTCTATCTCTGTCCCCTTGGGAATTTAGAGTAGGATCTTGAACTCAAACCCTCTGTAACTTGCAAGTAATATACTTGATCAGAGGATTTGAGGAACCATCCTCTAATCTAGAGATTCTTTTCCCATTTTTACAAGTCCCACACTTGGGGGAAAGATTCAATGTTGTGCAATCACACTGGATGTCCAAAATGTCAAACTAGAAGTCTGATCAACATCCAGGGGTGCTACTGATTTGCACCAATAGTTTTGACATTCTGGTGGGACCTTAGAGGTCTTCATCTTCATTGCAAAAAAATTTATGTGCATTTGTTGTAAGTTTCTTGCTTAAAAGATCCCTAAATTGCACATCTGGCGACTCCAAGGAAGAAGAATCAGCTGGTTTTAGTAGTGTAGACCTAAAAACTCATGAGAAGAATCACCACAAGGTCAAGAGTTGGAGAAGAAGAGGTTTTGTTTGAGTATCTGTAGTTATCTCCAAGAAGAAGGCAAAGAGGGAGGAGAATTCAAAGGTCTCCATCTCCACCAAACAGAACTCTATCAACTCCTCCATCTAGTAGGCCTTTCATTTAACCAACAAGGGTTCTAAGGCCATTCAGAATGGCACAACACAACCCCTATGTCAACTTCACTGGTAGCAGCCCACTTGCTCTCAATGCACAAAATCCAATCCCAGTTGCAACATTGAAGAACATTCCATACTTTACTAGAGAGAATCAAACCACTCCTAGTGATCATGTTAAGGATATTGCTAATATTTGTGCAATCCATGAGATCAATGAGATGCAAGTTGCTGTCAAATTGTTGGCATCTTCATTCAAAGGGAAAGCTTTGCAATGGTTCAGGAGTCTTGCCTCAGGTTCTAATCAAAATTGGAACTAGTTATGTATAACCCTCCATGAGAGCGGTTTGAGGAAAAGGAGACAACTTTTCCTTTTTGGAAGCAGTGACAACCATCAAGAGAGCTCCTAATGAGCGGTGATTGACTTCAACTTTAGGTTTCAAATGACTTGGGAGAGAATTCCAGTGGTGGTAAGGCTAGCAGTAGAAGGTGCTTTTCTATATTACCTTAAAGCTTTAAATTTGATATTTTCGTGTTAATTAATCCATGGGGGCACAACTATCCTGTTGCTTATAGCATTGCCATTAGATCTGAATATTATTTGATTCAAGTGTGCAAGCTAGATCCTAGGCCTCTAATGCCATTCTTTCCAAGTTTAGGAGCCCAAATACTAGTCAAGTGCCTATTTTGGCCCCTAGTCCCACTCCTAGAAATTAGAATTCAAGTAAAGCTTCCACTTCATCTTCTAGTGCCTCAAATGAACTTCAAGAAGTCATGAAGCAATTGAAAAATTTAGGCAACAAGCTGGTTACACTCAAGAGGTAGCAAGCCCAAGGTTTTAGACCTTCTTTCCAGCCTCAAGCTCAGCCTAACAGTAGCCATACCAGCCTCAAAGACCACTCGATCCAGTTACAAATCAAAATCAAGCAAGACCTCCTACCAATAGACCATTTCAGCCCTATAATCCCAATGCTACATCTACCTCTAAAGTAATAGTGCCAGTGCAAAACAACATAGCTCAAGAGTATGATTGGTGTTTCCCATGTAATGAACCTCACAACTAGTCTATGTGCTTCAATGGTGACAAATCTTGGTGTGGAGGGTGAAGGGAGTCAAGGAAATAACCAACAACAAGAAACATTCTAACAACAATCAGCTCCAAATGATACCACACTTGTAAACTGGCAGGAAGAAGATTTTTGTGGCATGAATCAAACAACTTCCCAAAGTGTTGCAGCCAACACAAGGTCAAAAGGGAGAAATTTGGGTGAAGAACAACCATTGGCTCCAAGTAACCCACTACCTTCTGCCACTCCACAAATTATTGGCAAACAAAATGCAGTTCCAAAACACACAAAGATCGCCTAAAACAGTTCCTAGGCCAACTCAAATGCCAGTTGCTATTGCCCATGTGCAAGGAATGAATGTGTAGGCCAAGGGACAACAAAGAGATGCTTCATCTCCATTCAACATCATTGATCAGATGAAGAAGACAAATGTAAACATATCAATGTGACAATCACTATCTATCCTGTGCCAAAGAGATTTACCACAAGCTGCCATGAAGGACTGGTCAACTTCAAATCAGCGAGTCCAAATGCAAGAGAAGGTACTCACAAATGTTACCCCTTGAGGGGAATCATGAAGAACAAGCAAGGTAAAATGTTGAAGCCCCCTCCATTCTATGTTTCATTGATCATTAAAACCAATTAGTACACAATTGCATGATTGATTCCGAGGCAAGTAGTTCAAGAATGCCCAAGCAAATAGCTGATTAGTTGGGAATTCAAGATGAGGTCATATCCAAAGGGGTAGTGCAATTGGATGGGATAGCAGTAACAATAGTTGGAGTGATAAATAACTTGAGTCTTACTTTTCATGCATGCCCCAACATTGTTGTTTTGCAAGATGTCTCGGTAATAGACCTTCCACCACTCTTTTCCTATATGCTGTCAAGGGATTTCACAACCAAGATTGGAGGTTACTTATCTACTAATTGGTCACACATGTTGTTTAGAACAAGATATGGAACCAAGGCCACAATCAGATCTGAACCTATTGCAAACTTTCACATTGAGCCTTACACTCCAAGCCAAATCAATACCAATTGTTCAGCATTTGATCAAGAAGATTACCCAAGCACTGATGAAGCTAAAACCAAGGTTAGAAGTATCCTAGATATGAATCTTGATGAATGGGAAAACAAGGTGCATGATTTTGATCCTTATCAAGAAATAGAAGAATCTGAGTTAGGAGTCTATTGCATGCATGAAGAAAATCAGCTTATCCCTAGCATCACCAAGCCAGACCATAAGGATGACAATGAGGTATGGCAGTTGTTTTTGATGGCTCAAGGAGAAGACAAGGTGTAGGAGGGGGAGCTATGATTTTTTCACCTCAAGGATTTAAGTATTATTTAGCTTTTAGATTTCAGTTTGCATGCTCTAATAACACTGCTAAATATGAAGCCTTGATACAAGGATTGCATTGGTCAATCAAGAGAGGAATAAAGAACTTGTAAGTCTTTGGTGACAGTGAGTTGATTGTCAACCAAGTTAAGGGGTAGCATTCCATCAAGAATGATCTACTCAAGTGTTACAAAAACAGGGTGTGGGACCTCATTGAATATTTTGAGGGCTTTGGCATAAAATCCATTCCTAGAAAAGAGAACCAAGTTGCTGATAGGCTTGCAGCAGTTGGGGCAGCCTTTGACGTTGTTGAAAGCATTCAAAAAGATAAGGTACAGCCAAATATCCATGTGATTGTAAGGCCCTTAGTGCCAAACAACAATGTAAGTTGGAAAGTGTTTGAAAATGATCAGCAAATCATCCATTTCTTATAAGAAGAGGCTGAGTTCTCAGCTGAAAATCAAGAAAAGTTGGAGCAGCAATATGGTGACTAAGTGGTACAACTGAGAACCAAAAAACTACCAAAGGGACTTATTACTTTGGAGTCCATTTTCAATCTTAATGATTAGTTTAGGAAGGAAAAAGAAAACATCCAAGTCAAGGGAGAAGATTTGGTGTCCATCTTAGTGGAAGAAGGCAAATCACTCCAAGTTGGTAAAGTGACAACTGAGCAAGAAAGGTATGAGTTCATACAGCTTTGTCAAGAATTCCCTGATGTGTTTGCTTGGAGCTATGAAGATTTGAAAGGTTTCAATCCCGAGTTAGCTCAACACACCATTGAATTGGATCCAAGTGCTAAACCCATCAGGTAAAAACAAAGGCTAGTCAATCCACACATGGAGCCTCTCATGAGAAAATAATTGAATAAGTTGATAGAGTCAAGAATCATATTCCCTATCAAGCATTCTAGTTGGGTGGCCAACTTGGTTCTAGTTAGAAAGAAGAGTGGGGAAATTAGATTGTGTGTTGACTTCAGAGATTTGAATAGAGCATCTCTCAAGGATCATTATCCACTTCCTTCTATGGAGAAGATTTTACAAGTTGTTGCCGGCTCTAAGAGGTTCTCATTACTTGATGGCTATTTAGGGTACAATCAGATCATGGTGAAAGAAGAGGATTAGTTCAAGACATAATTTACAACCAAATGGGGAACTTATGCATACGGGAAAATGCCATTTGTGTTGTCTAACGCTGGAGCTACTTTCCAAAGGGCAATGGACACAAAGCATTCAAGGATTTGATTAACAACATGGTGTTGATATATCTTGATGATATCACTATTTTTTTAAAAATGCAGCAAACCATCTCTTTCATTTGAGGCAAGTGTTCCAAAGGTGCGAAGGGTTGGAGTATCCTTGAATCCTAAAAAGTGTATTTTCCTAGCCCATGAAGGAAAACTTCTTAGCCACATTGTCTCCAAAGAAGGATTGGAAATTGATCCGAGAAAGAGTTGAAGCCATAAGAGCACTACCATTGCCAATCCATAAGAAAGCCCTTCAAAGTTTCTTTGGGAGAATAAATTTTGTTCGAGAGGTTTGTCCCAAATTTTGCAGCCCTAGTCAAGCCTATCACCAAGATGTTAAAGAAAAGCATGGCTTTCAAATGGACAACAGAAAGAAAAAAAAGTTTTAAAGCAATTAAAGAAGCCATCTCTCAAGCCCCAACTCTCATTAACTAAGATTTCTCCAAGGATTTCATCCTCTATGCATTTTGGGGTGATGATACTATTTCTACAATTTTGGTACAGTAGAACAAAGACAATGATGAGCAGCTAATTTCTTTCTTCATCCAAATCCTAGAGGAATATGAGGTGAGATATTATTTCATTGAGAAGCATGTTCTTGTAGTAATCAGGAGCTTGAAGAAATTCAAGCATCTAGTTTCAAACAACAAGGTTCAATTGCTGGTTTCTCATGTGGGAGTTAAGGAATTTCTCCTCAACGAGAGAGACTGAATGAAAAAAGAGTAGGTTGGATTACTCATGTCATGGAGTATGACATTGAGATCAAAGTCACCAAGTTGGTCGAAGAAAAGGATTGTCCGAGTGGCTGGTCTTGAACAAACACAAGGAAGCATGTAATGAGAAGGATGTTGTTTTAGCGTTGCGGGACAACCATGAGCAAGGAAGCACTCAAAAGGAAAATGATGATATCCTCACTCCTTACTAGACCCAAGACATAATGCACTTCCTAAGCATAGGTCTATGCTCTCCAGAGATGAACAAGACCAAAAGAAGACACTTCAGATTGTAGGTTATCCCATATGCCCTTGTTGATGGTGTTTTGTTTAGAAAGGATGTGAATGGAGTGTTGCTTAGATGCATTGGTACAAATCAGATTCATAGGGTGTTGGAAGAGTTCCATGGTGGATCAGCTAGTGGTCATTTTGCACCAAGAGTGATAGCTCTAAATATCATGAGGGTTAGCTATTATTGGCCCAAGATTTTCAGTGATTGTTATGCATGGATCAAGAGGTGCAAGAATTGTGCATTCTTCATGGGTAAGGAGAGGCTAGTTGCCCTTCCATTGCATCCAATTTCAGTTGACCAACCATTCATGCAATGGGGTTTGGACTTCATTGGAGTCATTAATCCCAATTCAAGCAAGCGGCACAAATGGATTCTAACAAAGAACATATTACTTCACCAAGTGGGTCAAGCAAAGTAGCACTCAAGGAAGCAAATGAATCCAACATCATGGACTTCAATGAGGGAATAGCAACCAGATTTGGCATACCTGCTACAATAATATCCAGATAATGCATTGGCATTCATTGGGTCCAAGGTAACTGAATGGGCTATCAAGAATGGGATATACCTAAGCACTTCATCAAATTATTACCCTCAGGGTAATGGCCAAGCTAAATCTATAAACAAGAATTTGTTAAGGATCATTATGAGGACTCTTGATGAAAATCAGAGGGCTTGGCATACCAAATTGAAATCATCCTTATGGGCTAATAGGATAACTCCCAAGAGATCTACAGGTAATTCTCCATTCAAGTTTGTTTATGGAAGAGAGGCAATTTTGTCCATGTCACTTGAGTTACCAACATTGGAACTCATGAAATAGTTGGAGTTGTTGGAGTTTGAGCCCATGGAGGTTAGATATGCGAGAATTGATGGAGCTCAGAAATCAGAAATCAGGCATCCCAAGCAATGGAGAAGGATCAAGCTTCGATCAAAAATACCTTTGATAGGAAGGCCAAGAATAGATCTTTCCAAGTTGGAGATCTAGTATTAAAATGGGATGCGAGACATAAAGAAAATCAAGAAGGCATTCAAAATTTGATGCCATTTGGAGTGGCCCATACATAGTCACAAAGTGTAAGGACAGAAATGATTTCCAATTGTCTTCATTGGATGGTGAAGAACTACAGATTCCAGTCAATGGAATCCATCTAAAGCATTACCGAGGGGAATTCTCCATCTTGTACATATTAGCTTAGGTTTTCATTCCTCCAAGTGCTTGTGCACATTGTTTTGTTGTAGATTAGCCTTTCTTTCCCTAAGTGCTTTGACACAAGCTTGTTGTTCCTGGAAATCTGTTTTGTAGGATTTGCTCCAATTAGGTGATGTACCATCCTCCATCTTCCTCCTTGCAGTGTTCTAATCAGTTGGGGTACCAAGTAAAGAATTTGATGACTCCATGCCCAATGGATTGTTTCAGTGCAACAGCTGGTAACTTCATCCAAAGAGGCGAGATGACCCTCCGAGTCACCAAAATTGTTATCCAAAATCAGCTCCTTGCTCATTTTATGGCTAACTCCCTTCATTCTTCCCTCTCTTGTGACTCAGTCATAATTTTTTTATTTTCAGGGCACTCAAGACATTCGGAAATGGCATCATTGGATAGATCTTTTTCTCAGCTTTCCAGAAAGGTAAAGTTTTCCTCCTAACTCCATGTATTTTTGAAGTTATGGCTCGACGGAGTTTTTGTGGGAAAATTTCCCCTGAAAGGTCTCCGTAGCTAGTAATATGCTGCCACGTGTCCTCGGGAGTGGCAGAGGGTGGAGGTAAACTTGGGATTTTACCAAGTGATTCAGAAAGTTTTCAAAAAGAATATTTCATCCTTGCAGCCTACCGCGGGTGGATCATGCCACGTGTCCAAGGGGGAAAAATTGAAAAAATGACTAAGTATTAGCGCCATGGAAAAATGTCCAGGAAAGGCCCGTGCCCAACCACATTGCGCCACGTTTCCTCAGTCCTCGGAAGTGGCAGAGCGTGGAGATGAAGTTAAAATTTTGGTGAAATATTTTTGAGGGCACAAGGTCAAATTTTTCCCGTGGGGTCCGCATCCAATGGCCTCATGCCACATGTCTCAAGACCCACGGACTGCGGAGGAAGATTTGAAAAATTGGTGAAGTGTTTTTGCAAAATTCAAGAGGAAAGTTTTGCCCCGCCGCCCCTCCGGCTAGTGAGATCAGGCCACGTGTCCATGGGGGTAGGACCGGTGGAGCGGGGAGATTGGGAATTTTTCCCAAAGGTAAGCGTGGAGAGAAGTGTTTGCCCCCAAGGCCCACGTCAAATGGGAGCCCACCACGTGGCACCAAGATTTGGAACATGGGGAAAAGTTGGAAATTTTCCCAAAGCAAAACAAAGGAAATTTCAAAAGGAAAAGTCCGCCCCCGAACATGAACCAATCACATCTTACCACATGTCCGGTGGCGGCAAAAATACGGGAGGAGGCCGCGAGGAAAAAGGAAATTAAAAGCCTGCAACCGATGAGGTTTCACCACATGTTTGAGTCAAAAACATGGTCAAAATTGATGGAAAAATTCAAGAGGAAAAGGCCCGCAGTGAATCACCTCTTGCCACGTGTCCTCGAGCATCGGCGTGAGAGATAAATGAAATTTTTTTCCAATGGCCAAAAGGGTGGAAAATGAAGCACACAAAGCCCGCATCCAATCAGAACATGCCAAATGGCACCTGGAATGGTGGAGCATGGGGATTTTTTTGGAAAATTTTCCCAAATGCAAAAAGTGGAAAATTTCAAATTTTTCACCCGCCAATCTGTTTTGGCCCTATTTTGCCCTAAAATTTCAAATGGACATAAATTTCGAACCAGAGCTTGGTTTTTCGTGTTCTTTATATCAACAGAAAGATGGTGAAATTATCTACAAGATTATGGGGTCATTTTTGTATTTTGATGGTGTTTGGAGAGAGAAAATTGAAAAACTCCTCTGGCACGTGGTGATGAATAGAACTGATGTTTCAACCACCATTTTTAATGAAGAATGGCTCGCATTCTCTCCTAGCAGGGTGGAAAATGTCAGGGAATGGACCTATAAGGATGCCCATGTCATTTTATTGCATTTTTGGTCATTGGTTGAATCTCTCCCATGTTTTCCAGTGTTTCTCTCTCCTGGGGTCATTTCTTGCACTGTAAAAGCCAGATTTGGCTCATTTTTAAGGGTTGAACATTTTTCATGTATGGCAGGCTCCCTCTTTCACTTTGAAAGTGATTTTGTGGAAAAACTAGACCTCTTCCAAGACTGTAACCTATTTTTACCTCTTAGATGTTGTAATGCAAGTGTTTTTTTGATGTTGAAATGACAATGCGAGTGCTCGTGAATGAGTTTTAATCCTCTGTTTGTGTTGTTTGATTCATTTCGACCTTCCATTACAGTTTATCGGTTTGTGCATGAATTTTTGTTGCATTTCCATGATTTGTGTCAATTTTCAGAAGCAAAAAATGCTCACCACTCCTTTGGTGCATCACCTTATTAGCATTAGTTTCAATTTTTTACATTCTCTATCTCTGTCCCCTTGGGAATTTAGAGTAGGATCTTGAACTCAAACCTTCTGTAACTTGCAAGTAATATACTTGATTAGAGGAGTTGAGGAACCATCCTCTAATCTAGAGATCATTTTCCCATTTTTACAAGTCCCACAGTTGGGGGAAAGATTCAATGTTATGTAATCACACTGGATGCCCAAAATGTCAAACTAGAAGTTTGATCAACATCCAGGGTGCTAATTAATTTGCACCAATAGTAGCCTCTAGGAAATAAGTCCTAGAAATCATGTAGTAACTCAATTATCTTAGCCACTTTAGAATCAGACCAATAATCTCCAATAATGGCCTCCTTAGGTTCAACATCTGTTTTAATGTTCACTTTCTTGGTCTTCATAGGTTCATGATAGGTGTTTGCCTTCTTATCGCACAATCTAAAACCTCGCGCATACCTTCCGATTGATCTATGTCCAATTTTTCTAATTATTCATCATCCATGATGTAGACCATCTTTCCTTTCTCCTTCTCAAGAAATTTGAGCTTAAGTAGTTTGTCATCATTCTCATCTACTTCATAAAAATATGCTCCTAGGTTCGCCTTACTAAATAACTCCTGAATGAGTTATTCGGCCTTTACACTGTCTCCCATAGTCAAGCACTCCATAACCCATAATCACTCTTTCACCATAGGTTTAGTGTAGAAGTACTCAACATTTTGGATCATTCCTATAGTTAAGTCTTTCCAATTTCCAATCTCCCTATGCAGCTATGCATAAACATACCAAGTGCGTGCACATGACCTCACAAAGTGAAATAAATTTGTATACCAATAGTGAAGGTGCTAAAGCTTCCTTCCCTTTGTCCAGAGTCTCTCACACTATTGAATGTGGTGTTGAACATGATGATTACCATGATATGTATAGATTTGAGTAGGCACAATGCTTCGAGAAACTAGGTTGTTAGATAAATTCTCACATCATTCCATTCTATGAGACTATCCTTGTGAACCATCCACTAATGTGTTGTTGTCTAGTGCAGGGTATATACTCACATATTTATTCTATCCACTTGATCCTCCCACTATTCCTCCATGGCATGCAAGAATACCGCAGGTCTCCTTCTCCAAAGTGTACCGAGTGTGCAGTGCAGTTGTTACCTATCCTCCTAATACAACGAGGTCTGCCTCCTCGTGTAGATGCACTTCTTACTTCACTCCAAACCATCTCATAAGTGTCATACACCCAATTATCACAAGAAATACTTGTAGTATCACTAAGAGACTAAACATCTTTCCACTAGAGGATTCCTTCCTTTATGGATTAAGTACTTGTGGATCTCTAATGATGTGCACATAAATTCTACTTAGGTCTTCCTCACTCAAAGGTTCAACATAAGGTGCAGATTTCCCATCTATTAAAGGGATAATAACTCATTATTCCTTTTTCTAAAAGCTTATATACCCCTTATTGAACTGTAGATCAACATTATTTGTATAACACTAGGGGTTCCTAAGTAGAGCTGGGAAGTTGTCTACTTCTACAAGTGCTACAACCTAAAAATCCCAAAGTGAACTTGGCCCCTTGTATAGTAATTGATACATCCTTTAAAAATCCTATTGGAGTGGCCTTAGTTCGATTTTCCATAAAAATTACATTAGAGGATGGTTGTAATGGATGTCTTCCCATCTCGCACCCATGCATATAAAGTAAACACATTATCTTTTATGCCTATGTTAATCAATATATTCCTCAAAAGCCACCCACCCACAACAACATTTAGAGTGATCTCCTTGTCATAATCCAATCTATGGGGGAGATCAACATGCAGAATCTATCATCCATTCTCAATACCCGTACATGGAGTGTTTCCTTTAACCTATTCCCTAGTAATGGAATAATATTCTCTTGGTGTGACATCTTGCATGCCTATTTCAAATCATCAAAATCTGACTAGATCATCTTTGCTGCCTTCTTTTGTTCCAACTTTTTTATTGTTCCTTTAAACACTATATTTCACCCCGAAGACTTCTAAGAACCTCTGTGGTCTCTTGATAAACCTCCTTCGATGTGTAGGATTTTGGTATCTTACATGTAAAACCTCCTCCTTAAAATTGGTAGACTTATGTTGCAACGTTTCTCAGCACGTGTAGCTTCGGATTCATGTAGTAATCTTCACAAGTACTACCTCGAGTTCCTCGTGCCAACTTTGACATCCATTGATTTTCCATTCGTGTTATATTATAATTATTCCTGCACCCTTTTTCTCCAATTTATGCTACTTTATAAAATTCTCATATAAGTCTAGGCACTCCTCATGTTTATGATTCTTTTCACAAAAAGAACTAGTAATATTCTCGAGATCATTTGCACTGTAATGGTCAAGACATCCACACGTATAACATGTTCCACGAGGAAACTCACCTCATCTACCACCAGAGCCTTGGCACATTGATCCAAGTTCCCTTCATTCTAATCATAGCGCCCTTGAGTGTGATCATGATCATGGTGCTTACTTTTACCTTTAGAGTTATTTGATACTCCTATTTTTCATACACCAATATCAATGGCATCATGGATATGATAAATCAACCTGTAATCTTCGGTATTGTGATTCATGGGCCAGAAAATCTTACAGTAGAAATATACATTTTTCCTTATCGCACATTATAACAATGGGCAGTGACTTGCATGATGGTCTAAATGACATAGCTCACAGTCTAGCAATGATGAATGCACCGACATGCAGGGAAACTATCCTTAGTATGCTCCTTAACTTCACAATCTATACACCAAATCCCAATACGCGCATCTTATGTGCTAAATTGGCCGATAGTTTCTCCAACTTCTTTGCTATAGCCCCAATTTCATCTTCTAATAATGGGCTCACTCTAGTGTTTATACTCCCAACTACCTTAGTGCGCAATGTCGCCTTCAAGCGCTTTGCATGGATTTGTATATGTCTTATGTGATAGTGCCCCCTTAAAAGGTGTGATTAATCCTCTAACAAACAATTGTGCATGCTAATTTGTATGGATATCATAGGAAAGTTTATACAAAATCATTTTGAAATGGACATCATATTATAGAACACTCTCAAGTAGTTCCTCGCTTAATATCCTTGAGTGCGCTTATACTCTTCTAATCAAACTAGGGATATTAAATTCCTTAAGGAAAGCATCCCGTAATGTTGTATAATCTATATAAGTCTCGATCAAGGTAAAAATTCCTATACCAACCATGTGTACATACACCTGTAATGTAGTTACTGAATCGACTTTCCTTGCACTCGAATCCATGATCCCTTTGCATGCACCAAGATCTCACACATGTGTACATGCTTAATAGCATCTTCTATTCCCCTATACTTTGGAAGATGAAGTGACATCTCCATGTAAATATTTTGGGGTTGGTGAGGACAATGCCCACCGGATCCAGAACCCCGTCTTACCACTACCTCAAAACCCACCAGATCCACCAAACCCAGAGCCACCTATGCCTCCTAATCCTCCACATGTAGTAAGAAGTTAACTAGAGGATGTACCTCCGTATGTCCCAACAAAGTGGTACTAAAATGCACTCCTATAGTTTACGAGGTGGTACTACTCCCGAGGTGAGTCCTAATGTTTTATGTGCCAGTTCTGCGTTGACGATGCAAGCTGAAAAGGTACCTCCAAATAATAAGGAAGACATTTTCCTGGAAATAGATGTACTTTCCATTTGATTCACTCATATTATTTTACTACCCAAACTATCTTGTTAAGTACTAGTTGTACTAGAAACTAAAAACAAGTGCAAGGGATAGGTTTCTAGGTAGATTTAGATGCATGCCTACACCCCACGTCGTCCTTGTTGGTGAGGTCTCATAAGAAGCCAATGAGGGTTCCTATCATGATTTCCAAAATAGGGGATTTTTACATGCTCTAGCTCCATGCCCTCTACGTGAAATCTAAATCCTCCACGAGCCATCTCTCCTCAATGCCATTCGTTCGCAATCCTACGTTGCTTCCCTAATTCCCTCTCACATGCCTCATTGTACTTAATCCACCTTTCTTCTCTTTTCCTTTCTATTGCTAGGTCTGTCATCCTTCACCAAACCTATCCTTACCCCCATGCATGGTGGTTTTAGCTAGCCATCAGATTCTCTTCCAAATTTAGGGTTACCAATAAGATCTTAATCACCAAAGTGGAATTCCTCTAATGAGATAGGTTCCCAAGGATAATGTAAAACGGAACTTAGCTACCTCTGGACAAGAATAAGTGGAAATTGTGTACTCCAAATATAGCTATTCAGAACACCACATAACCAAGTATCCACAATGCGCGTCTAAATCAGATCAGCATCATAGAGGGCCTAAAATTCTTCTTGTGTCTAGACACGTATGTGAAACCTCCAATTATTTTTAGATGCATAAGTAACTAGCCACTCGTACAACTCTATCATAAATATAGCAAAGAAAATCTCATATAAATAGTCATACAAGTTATGCTCCACCCACGTGCGCGCGTCGAACTCGGATCCATTGTTGAACCTCTGAGTGTATTCTTCTTCCAAATATACTATCCACTCCTCAACACTTGATAAGGTCAAAAAGTACGTGTTCATCACAAAACATCCTAATAACAGCTAAAAAAGAGGTCCTGGCAATGAAACCAATGATGTAGCCTAGAATTTTCTATGAATAATCCAAACATGTTGGCACATCACTCGGTTTGAGCTGAGTGCTCACCCAAAGCGTGAAAAGGTACTAGGTCCCCCTTTAGAGTTACTTATGCAGGATCTTAGTGTGATGATGTTTAAATATGTTCAGATTCATAAGTAGACATAAACATTCAACAGTGCAAAATCAAGATCTAGATCTTAGAGAATCATGATAAATTAACTAAATAATAACTATGATAAGATTAACCATACAAGAACCAGATTCAGTCATGTATAACACCATTATCCAGCCAATAATATATTCCATTTCATAATTACGTGTGTAGGCATTTTCATTGATTTAAAATCCATTGATAGAAAAGGGTGTGTAGTTTTCATGATATTTTCAAGGAGGTATCTTTCAATGACAATTATGAAGGTTGATTGGTTATGTCTAAGTTTGATGAGTTGTTATGGTGTTCTAGAGCATGGTCTAGTAAGCATGGTCATTGTGTGAGTTATCCAAATATGGTGGAATATTTTCAGGTCATTGTAGGCATAATCCTAGTCCTAGAGCATGGTGCATGGTATGGTGGCATGAAATATGGTGCAAATAATTCAATTACAAGCATGTTAAGATTGTTTTGGCAATATATATGATAAGTATGAGGATTTTCAGTTTAACACTCAAAGGTTTGATGAAGTTTCTAGGTCTTATGAACCAAGTTTATTGAGAACAAGGCAAGATTACATAGGTAAGTCACTATGGTTGGAGAGTTTTAAATGAATTTGAGCATGGATGATACTTGGGTCAGTTATATGAGGTTTTTATGATTCTTTAGGTCAAGTTTCAGATCAAAATTTTGAAGAAAAATAAAGATATTAACTTTTAATAAAACCAGTTTGCAAAAGTGAAGATTTGAGGAAAATCTTGAATTTCAAATGCTCGTTGTGGACTGTATAATTTGCATGGAGACCTAATATTTTTAGAATATATTTTTAGGTCAGATATGAATATTTTTCAAAAACAATGAGTTTGTTTTATATTCACATTTTTTAACAATTGTTAGGAAGGTAAACAAGTTTGAAACCATCCCAAAACCCTCGGTTGAAATCGAATTGAGAAAACGATCAGATAGATCCATTTTTTATTAATTTTTATATTATCATGATTTAATGAAGAAGATAAATCCTCCATCTTTCTAATGATGTATTTTAGAGGTTCGTGTTGTTAGTGGGCCCCATCTAAAAAAAAAAGCTTTCTAGGAAATTTCAGTTTCTGTAAACATTTCCCATTGGACATATTGACTAATTTACTATTTATTGAAGGATGGGAGATTTACTACATTTTAATTATGATTTAAGATCAGGGTGGTGCCTCTAAAGTGCAATCCCTATTTATGACTACTAGTTTTTTACGCAGTTTTGGGGTAGTTTTGAGCATTCGAGGTAAAAGAGGTTTTGGAGAAGCTATAAATCGAGTTAAGAATTTGTTCAAATTTTTTCATGATCCTAGTTCCAAGATATTTCCAATGATATATCACACTTGAGTTTTTTTATGGTATGAGTAAGTTATGACCTATTCTTTGAAGGTCAATTTTGAGGGTGCTTGGTTGAGCATGGTCTCAAGTGGCTTCATGAGGTTTGTTGATTGTTTAAGAGTTGTTTCATGCTTGTTGGAGGTTTCTAAGTGCTTAGAAAACATTTCTAAGGGTGTTTCATGCCTTTATGAAGTTTGTTTTGGTATTTTCTTTGCTTTTGGTCATAGATGTTTGTTTTGGGGTTTCAAGGCTTGTTGTGTCCCAAAGGTGGTCTTGGAGGCTTTAGGAGTTTGTGGTGACCTATATGGACCTGTTTTCTATATTTTTATGATGATAATATGATTTTTAAATTATTTTTACACTTTAAATTCCAACCTAGGTGATTTGGTGAAAATAAGTTCATATATAAAAGAAAATTACAAAGTTCATTTGTGCTAGTTGTTCTTGTGGATGAAAAGTGTGACCTAGGAGGCATATGATGAGATTCCTTGTAACCTTGTTGATAGGGAGATAAGTTTTTTATTTTGAATTGTAAATAGATAAGGAAATGGTGAGATAGGGTAGGTTTGAGATCAACTTAAAGAAGAGGTGAGATTAAGTGAGTTGAAGAAGAGATTGTTTTTTTGAGAGGGTTTGAAGAGATAGGAATTGAATTTGGATCACTATCATTTGTGTGAGTAGCATATCACTAGTGATCATTTATTTCCAGGTGGTTGAGTTTATCCTTGGTCATCTTAGGGGGTTGTAGCCTTCTTGTAGTGATAGTGCCTCACTAAATCAAGGGTTGGTGATCCTTGTAGGGTTAGTGCTTCTTATGGGGTTGGTGCTCCTTATTAGTTTCGTTCTCAACTAAATTTGAAACATGGCTATAATAAACTTTTTTCACTGAATTTTCTTACCCTTAAGTGTTTCCCACTTAAATTTGGTTCCCATGTGTTATTTTTTTATGATTTTGTTATATTGATCTATCTTATTAAATAAGATATTGATGGTGAATCATGGTTAAAATGGATTAAAAAAATTATGCACCTTGAATGGGTTGAGACTCAAAGGTGATTGCATAACATGGAGCTTTTCCCAAGTGTGGGACCTCGGTGCGATTGCATAAATGGAGAAAAGCTCTCCGGATGAAGGCCGGTTCCTATTCCTCTGTTCAGATGCACACATAAAAATGTAGAGGGTTTACTCAAAACCTAATCTAACTTTCCAAGGAGATAGGGTAAGAAGATGCATAAAAATAAACCTAAACTAACAAAGGTGATGCACCGAGGAATGAAGAACACCTGTCTTGCCAATAAACACAAACCATTAAAATGCAATGCAAGATCATGCATAGATAACCAAATTTGTAGTGAAAGATCAAGAGGATGCAAATAAACACAGAGAGGGTTGAGAATCATCCATATACATGCATTATTTGCTCCAAATATTGATACAATACACTACAAAATGCCAAGAGGCAAAGTTGCATTATAGTTTTAAATGGGAGGTTTGAACTCCACAAACTCACCTGCCAAAGAGAAGAAGGGAGGGGAAAAACAAGAATGTCCAACCTTTAGAAAGAAGCCCCTCCTTACAATTTATAGGAAGAATGAGAGAGAAAAGAGAGAGGAAATCCAAATCTACCCCAACCACCTCTAAGTTGCATTTAATTCATCTCATTATGGTGGTAGGTGAGAACCCTAAGCAAACCCAAAAAGTGGCGAATTGTATTTTGCATTTTTAAGAATTTTTCTCACCCAATTAAAGATATCTAGTCGTAGTTGGATAGAGGACCTGTAAGCTTTCTGAAAAGTCCAACCTTGCATGAATCCGAGCTCCCTGTGAAAAGTTATGGCCATCTGAATATCTAGGTCGTGGGTTTGCTTTCCTCGCCTCGTGCTCAAAATGTTGCGCCTCCTCGAAGGTGCACCTTGGCATCCATCCATTCACGTGTCAACATACTCTTAAGTGTGCACCATAGGTGCATTCATTTCATGTCGACACTCTTTGACGTGTGCCTTTACCTCGCGCCAAGGTGCAAATTTCTATGTCATGTCGACACCTTATGTCGTGGGCCCTTTACTCGCGCTGCGCACTAAGCGTGCATTTCTTCATGTCGACACTCTTTTCCATGTGTCGCACCTTTACCTCCGCACCAAGGCATGAATTTTTCATGTCGACACCTTATGTCGTGTGTGCATCCTTTACCATGTCGACGCCAAGGCACAAATTTTTCATGTCGACACCTTTGTCGTGTACGCCTTTACCGTGTGCAAGGGTAAATTTTTCATGTCGACACCTTAAGTTGTCATGTGCCTTTACTCCGCGCCAAGGCACAAATTTTTCATGTCGACACCTTTTATGTCATGTGCCCTTTACTCACTGCAAGGTGTGAATTTTTTTCATGTCGACACCTTGTGTGTGCGCACCTTTTACCCGCGCCAAGGGTGAATTTTTTCATGTCGACACTCTTTAATGTGTGCGCTTTAACTTTACTCCCGCGCCAAGGCGCGAATTTCTTCATGTTGACACTTTATTTCAGTTTCTTTTACCTTCCTTCTTCATTGTCTATATCTACCCGAGGGGGAAGATATATACAACAATTTGGTGACTCAACGGGATCACCTGCCTGCTAGGTAGAAGATCAGTGGCCTTTTAGCAATCCATTGGGCATGGAGTCATAAGCAATAACTTGAAACCAACTGATATCTGATCCCGAGCCTGATACCGCAACTCCTTCTTCGAGAGCATGCTGAACTATAGAAATTCAACCTGAGAGCAACAAAACCTGTGCCAAAGCACTTAGGGAAATTGAAACCTAACTACAACAAGACAATGTGCATACGCACTTAGAGGAATTGAAATCTAGGCTAATATTTACAAGGGTAAACCTTTTCCTTTTAGTAGCAATGTTTAAGATAGATTCCGTTAACCGGAATCGGAGTTCTTCTCCATCCAATGTAGACAATTGGAAGGCATTACTACTTTTACATCCCGTGACCATGTAGGGGCCACTCCAAATGGCATCAAACTTGGAATGCCTTCCTGGTTTTGCCCGATCTGCATCCCATTTCAGAACTAGGTCCCCTTCCTGGAAGGTCCTTGCTCTTGCCTTCTTATCAAACCATCTTTTTACTAAGGCCTGATCCTTTTCAATCATCAGAACTGCATGTTCTCTTATTTCTTCCAATTCCATCAACTCTGCATACCTGGCCTCCATTGGTTCGAACTCGCACAACTCCAACTGCTTCATGAGCTCCAATGCTGGCAATTCTAATGATATAGGCAATACTGCCTCTTTCCCATAGACCAACTTGTAGGGAGAATTACCTGTAGATCTCTTTGGTGTTATCCTGTCAGCCCATAATGCTGATTTTAGCTTGGTATGCCATGTCCTTTGGTTTTCATCCAGAGTCCTTCTGATGATTCTTAGCAAATTCTTGTTCGTGGACTCTGCCTATCCATTACCCTGTGGGTAATAATTTGAAGAGGTGCTCAAATAGATTCCATTCTTGACAGCCCATTTTGTAATCTTGGAACCTATGAATGCCAATGCATTGTCTGATATGATAGTGGCCGGCACACCGAACCTGGTCACTATTCCTTCATAAAAGTCTAGTATGTTAGACTCATTTTCCTTTTTGAGCGCTACCGCTTCGGTCCACTTGGTGAAATAGTCCGTTGCCGTGAGAATCCACTTGTGGCCTTGGCTTGAGTTTGGATTTGATGACCCCAATGAAGTCCAATCCCCATTGCATAAATGGTTGGTCAACCAAAATTGGGTGCAATGGAAGTGCTGCTAGTCTTTCTTTTCCTGTGAAGAGTGCACATTTCTTACACTTTCTTATCCATGTATATAGCACGAACAACACCTGTGGGCCAATAATACCCTGCCTTCATTATCTTGAGAGCTATTATCCGTGGGGAAAAATGTCCTCCAGAATCTCCATCATGAAAATCTGTAACACCCTCTCAATTTGACCTGTCCCAATGCACCTCAATAGAACTCCATTGATGTCTTTTTAAACAAAACACCATCAACAAGCACATATGGAATGGCTTGTAATCTAAAGTATCTCCCTTTTTGCTTTGCTCATTTCTGGAGGGCATAGGCCTTCCTGTAGGAAGTGTATCATATTCTGAGTCCAACAAGGAGTGGGCACATCATCATTTTCCTGTTCTTGACCATCCTGTAGTACCAAGATAGTCTCTTTTTCATCACCTACTTCAACTTGCTGACTCAAAGCTAGTTGTTCACATAATCCTTTTCCACATGGACCAGCTTAGTGACCTTAATTTCGATGTCATATTCCATGACACGAGTGATCCATCCTGCACGTTTCTCATTTAGATCCTTGTTTAGAAGGAAGTCCTTGACTCCCGCATGAGAGACCAATAATTGGATCTTGTTGTTTGAGACTAGGTGCTTGAATTTCTTTAAGCTCCGATCACTGCAAGGACATGTTTTTCAATGAAAGAGTACCTAGTTTCGTATTCCTCCAAGCCTTGACTGAAGAAAGCAATTGGTTGTTCTAATCCTTCTTTGTTTTGTTGTACCAGGATTGCAGAAATTGTGTCTCCACCACCAAAGGCATATAGCATGAAATCCTTGGAGAAGTTCTGGATTGACGAGAGTCGGAGCTTGAGATATAGCCTCTTTTATTGCCTCAAAACTTGCCTTGCCTTCAGATGTCCACTTAAATGTCATGCTCTTTTTCAACATCAGCGTTATTGGCTTTACGAGAGCTGCAAAGTTTGGAACAAACCTGGACAAAATTGATCCTTCCCAAGAAGCTTTGAAGAGCCTTCTTATGACTTGGCAATGGCAACGCTCGAATTGCTTCAACTCTTTCTGGGTCAATCGTCAATCCCTCCTTTGAAACAATATGGCCTAGAAGTTTTCCTCGTGAGCCAAGAATATGCATTTTTGGGATTCAATGATACCCCAAATCTTCTACACCTCTGAAATACCCGCCTCAAATGAAAGAGGTGATCCACCGCATTTTTGGAGAATACCAGTGATGTCATCAAGATATATCAGAACTATTTTATTGATCAACCCTGAATGCCATATCCATTGCCCTTTCGAAAGTGGCTCCAACATTTGATAGCCCAAATGGCATCTTCAGAGGCATAGGTGCCCCATTTGGTGGTGAAAGCCATCTTGAACTGGTCATCTTCTTTCACCATTACCCGATTATACCCCGAGTAGCCATCTAGAGAGAGAATCTCTCCAACCGATACCACTTGCAATATTTGTTCCATCAAGGAAGTGGGTAATGGTCTTTGAGAGATGCCCTATTGAGGTCTCGAAGTCCACACACAACCTGATTTCTCCACTCTTCTTCCTGACCGAACCAAGTTTGCAACCCAGCTTGAGTGCTTGATCGGGAATATAATGCTTCGCCTCTATTAGCTTGTTTAACTCTTTCTTCATTAGAGGCTCAATGTGAGGGTTGACTGGTCTCTGCTTCTGCCTGATGGGCTTAGCATCTAGATCCAATTCTATGGTATGTTGTGCCAACTTCGGATTGAATCCTCTCAAGTCTTCATAGCTCCAAGTAAAGACATCTGGAAATTCTTGGCAAAGCTGTATGAAATCTGATTTCTCCTGCTCAATGGCCACTTTACCAATTTGAAGTGTTTTGCCTTCCCAACCGGAATTGGCTCAATCTTCTCTCTTGACCGTATGTTAGCCTTTTCCTTACGGAATCGGTCGTTAGGGTCAAGATAGACTCCAATGTTACTAAACCCTTGGGAAGCTTGTTTGTCCGCAACTGCACTACTTGATCACTATATTGTTGCTCTAGTCTATCCTGATTCCTAGCTGAGAATTCAGCCTCTTCTTGTAAGAAATTGATGATCTGTTGATCATTCTCAAACACCTGCCAGCTTGTGTTATTATCTGGAATTGCTGGCCTCACAATCACATGGATATGTGGTTGTGTTTTTTCCTTCCTTCGATTGTCAACCACATCAAACGTTGCTCCAACTGCTGCGAGCCTATCCATGGCTTCATTTTTCTTCCTGGGTATGGACACGATGTTGAAAGCTTCAAAATCCTCAACGAGGTCCCATACCCTATTCTTGTAGTTCTTCAACAGTCATTCTTTGTAGCATGTTGTCCCCTGACTTGATTGATGATTAGCTCACTATCTCCAAACACCTGCAAGTTCTTTATGCCCTTTTTCCTGGCCCAATGAAGTCCATGAATCAAGGCCTCATATTCAGCTGTGTTGTTTGAACAGGAAAACTGGAAATGGAAAGCTGAATAATATTTGATGCCTTGAGGTGAAACAAGCATAGCTCCTCCTCCTGCACCTTGCCTACTCCTTGATCCATCAAAAAATAACTGCCATACCTCATTGTCATCCTTATGGTCTGGTTTGGTGATGCTAGGAATAGGCTGGTTTTCTTCATGTATGCAATAGACTCCTAGCTCAGATTCTTCTATTTCTTGGTAGGGATCAAAAGCATGTACCTTGCTTGCCCATTCATCAAGAGTCAAATCTGGGATGCTTCCAACTTTGGTGTCAGCTTCATCTGTGCTTGATAATCTTCTTGATCAAATGCTGAATAGTTGGCATTGATTTGGCTTGGAGTATGAGGCTCAATATGAAAGTTTGCAATTGGTTCAGATCTGATTGTGACCTTAGTACCATATCTTGTTCTGAACAACATGTGTGACCAATCAGCAGATAAGTAGCCTCCAATTTAGTGAAATCCTCGATAAGCATAGGGCAAAGAGTGGTGGCAAATCTATCACTGACACATCTTGCAAAATGGTAACGTTGGGGCATGCATGCAAGGTAAGATTCAAACCTTTAATCACTCCCACCATTGCTACTGCTGTCCCATCCAATTGCACTACCCCTTTGATATGACTTCATATTGGAGACCCAGCTGATCAGCTATTTGCTTGGGCATGACAAGTAACTACTTGCCCTTAATCAATCATGCAATTGTGTACTAGTTTATCCCCAATGATTAATGAAACATAGAATGGAGGGGGGGGGCTTCAAAACTTTACCTTGTTGTCCTCCATGATTCCCTTCAAGTTGAGCAAGCATTTGTGAGGACATTCTCTCGCATATGGACTCGCTGGTTCAAGTTGACCAATTCTTCATGGCAGCTTGTAGAAGATCTCTTTGGCCTGGGATGGATAAAGATTCCCACATTGATATATTCACATTTGTCTTCTTCATTTGATCAATGATGCTAAATGGGGATGAAAGATCTCTTTGTTGTCCTTTAGCCGCACATTCCTTTTTCTTGTGCATGGGCAAAGCAAACTGGCATTTGAGTTGGCTTAGAAGGTGGTTTGGGCTGTCCTCGCATGTTTGGAACTGTATTTTGCTTACCAACACCTTGTGGAGTGATGGAAGGTCAGAGATCACTTGGAGCCAATGACTCGCCCTTCACCAATATTCCTCTTCTTTGATCTTGTGTTAGCTGCTACACTCGAGAAATTGTTTGATTCATGCCACAAAAATCCTCACTTGCCAATTCACAAGTGCGGTATCATTTGGAGTTGTGTTTTGCTGCTGAGATGTCCCTTTGCTGATTTGTTTCGACTCACTTCACCCTCTACGCCGTAGTTGTCACCATCAAGGCTTGGTTCAAAGCACCATCAAGCACATAGATTGGTTGTGAGGTTCATTGCATGGGAAACACCAATCATACTCTTGAGCTATGTTTTTTTGCAGATCGGCACTAATGCTTTAGAAGTAGATGCAACATTGGGGTTATAGGCTGAAATGGTCTATTGGTGGGAGGCCTTACTTGGCTTTGATTTGATTTGCAGCTGGATTGGGTGGCCTATTTGGGCTGGTATGGTGGCCTAGCCTTAGGTTGCGCTTGAGGCCGATAAGGTCTAAAGCACTTTGAGCTTGTTGTCTTTGATAGTCACCACTCATTTCCAAGGTTTGTAATTGTTTCATAACCTCTGGAGTTCATTTGAAGCACTAGAGGATGAAGTAGAAGTTTCATTTGAACTTTGATTTCTAGGAGTGGGAATAGGAGCCAAAGTGGGTGTTTGACTAGTGCTTGGATTTTCTAAGTTTGATACAAGGGCATGGAGGCCAGAGCCAGCTTACCACTTGAATAAGAAGATAGTTTTCAGCCCTAATGGCAATGCTATAAAAGCAGTAAGGTTGTGCCTCCCATAGATTGAATTAACATAGAAATATCATAATTCAAAGCCTTAAGATAATATAGAAAAGCACCTTCAGCTGTTGGCCTAACGGCCACTGGAATCCTATCCCAAGACCTTTGAAATCTGAAGTCAAGTCACCACTGCTCATCATTGGGAGATCTCTTGATAGTTGTCAATTGTTCTAGTAGAGACAAATTGTCTCCCTTTTCTCCAAACTACTCATGGAGAACTATGCATAACTGATTCCAATTTTGGATAGAACCAGCTCCAAGGCTCCTAAACCATTGCAATGCCTTCCCTTTGAATGAAGATGCCAACAATTTGACAAAGAACATCCATTTCATTTATCTCATGGATCGCACAAACGTTAGCAATGTCTTTGACATGATCACCAGTGAGTGGTATGATTTTCTCCAAAGTGAAAATGGAATGTTCTTCAATGCTGCAATTGGAACTGGATTCTGTGCATTGAGGGCAAGTGGGCTGCTGCCAGTGAAATTGACAAAGGGATTTGGTGGTAGATGTGCCATTATGATTGGCCTAAGAACTCTGGTTGATGCGAGAAAAGGTCTACCAGGTGGAGGTGTAGACAAAGTCCTAGTTAGGTGGAGATGGTGATCTTCGTGGTCCTCTTCCTCTCCTTCCTCTACCTGGTGATAGTTGTAAGTGGACAAATAACCCCTCTTCTCGAGTATCAGACCTGGTTCGAATTCTTCTCATGTGCCTGGGCAACTTTGCTGCTAAACCACTGAATTCTATCCCTTCGGAGTCACAGATGTGTTAGATAATGAGCCTCAAAAGGCTAGATTCTGCCAAGTTACACACCAAACCTGACAATATTAAAAATAGAATTTAAAACTTTGAAGGACCCAAAAGATATAGTTCTTCAATTCGGTTATCGGGTTTTGTTGTGTAGCTACTAATCCCCAAAAGGTACAGGCAAAACTTAGGTCATGTAAGGCAACTTACAAAACCTGAAATACACCGTGTCAGAACTTGGGACATGCTCAACACCTGGGAAAACCCGAAATACTAAAAACCATGAAATTTTGAAAGTCAAAATCTCAAAAATCTAAGAATACCCTTTTGAAGATTATCCCCCGATCTATCAACTGGTGAAATTTTGACTTGTTTTGAGCAAGTTAAGCCCTTGAAAATCGATTTCAAAGTTCAGCCTGGAAGGTGAAAAAATGAAATTGTAAAACCTACAATTTTTTAGTCCAAATTTCTTGAAAATTCCTTCAAATCTGTGGAATGACCTCTTGGTCCCACCGGCATGCCAAAACTATTGATGGTGAATCACAACACCCCTGAATGTCTGCAACTCGATGGGTTGAGACTCTCAGTGCGATTGCATAACATGGAGCTTTTCCCAAGTGTGGGACCTTGTGAATCGGGAAAGCTCTCTGGATGAAGGCCGGTTCCTATTCCTCTATTCAGATGCACACATAAAAATGTAGAGGGTTTACTCAAAAACCTAATCTAACTTTCCAAGGAGACAGGGTAAGAAGATGCATAAAAATAAACCTAAACTAACAAAGGTGATGCACCGAGGAATGAAGAACACCTGTCTTGCCAATAAACACAAACCATTAAAATGTAATGCAAGATCATGCACAGATAACCAAATTTGTAGTGAAAGATCAAGAGGATGCAAATAAACACAGAGAGGGTTGAGAATCATCCATGACATGCATTATTTGCTCCAAAGATTGATACAATACACTACAAAATGCCAAGAGGCAAAGTTGCATTATAGTTTTAAATGGGAGGTTTGAACTCCACAAACTCACCTGCCAAAGAGAAGAAGGGAGGGGAAAACAAGAATGTCCAACCTTTAGAAAGAAGCGCATTTTTGAAGAACTTGTTCTCACCCAATTATAGATATCCATTCGTAGTTGGACATAGGACCTTGTAAGCTTTTCAAAAATTCCAACCTTATGTGAATCCGAGTTCCCCGTGAAAGTTATGGCCGTCGAATATCTCGGGTCGTGGATCTCGCTTCTCTGCCTGTCGCTCAAAATGTTGTGCCTCCCGAAGGTGTGCCTTGGCGCATCCATTCGCATGTTGACACTCTTTGACGTGTGCCTTTTACTGCGCCAAGGTGAATTTCTTCATGTTGACACCTAATGTCCTAATGTCGCGCCCTTTACTCCGCGCTGGGCATGAATTTATTCATGTTGACACCTTATGTCGTGTGCCCTTTACCTTATGTTATTCCCATATCTACCCAAGGGGAAGATATATACAACAATTTTTCTTCCAACATTAAGAAGTTAAGAACTTTGCATATCTATAATTACTAAAGTGGAAATGTAAATGATCTAGTGATGCAGAGTTTCAAATTCATTTAATGGGATGTCTTCAAGGGGATAAATTTCATTTTTTTCATCATTGACAACATCACTCATCAAATTATCGAAGAAATCATTCTGAATTTCATTTTAAATGCAATCAGTATCCCTTGATTTTGTCGGTCTTGCTAGAGAAGGATAGGATTCCATAGATGGTTTCTTAAAATACGATGTTATTTTTAAATGTCGAGCATACCGAAGGTGTTGGAATTTATTTTTTCCTGAGGTTCCCTTTTTAATTTTCATTTTTGTAAATCTGTAAGGACAATTATTTAGTTAGCAATGATTGGATGAAAATTGACTAAGGAATTACTGAGTGTCATGAAACTCACAAATCATAAAATCAAAAATGGCATAAATACATACAAAGAAGATAAAGCAATGCGATATGATGGAGAAGAAGTGTTAAATATACTTTCATGAAATATGTTCTTATAGGATGTAAATTACAATGCAGTAGTTGGCAAGACCTTGATTTATTTTATTTTTATACAAGTAAATTGTAATATCTTGATTAGCGAGAATCCTTTTCTACTACTTCACAAATTGCGCAAGATTGGAAAATTAGAAAAATTGAAGATAGATTTGAAATTTTCTTAGTGATTATAAAATCTAGATCTATGTATTTCTATACATATACATATACATATATATATATAGAATTTAATAAAATTTCTAAAAAAATTCCCAAATATGTCATTGAATGAGACCAAATGATTGAAGGTTCCTTATCTTTCTTGGTTATCCAAGAATATTTTTAAATCTCGGCCCATCAATCATGCACGGTGATTTAATAAAAAATATATGTTGGGATTACAAATCCATTGGCTATTCGCATGGTACAAATTATTGTTTGTGGAATTTTTAGGAAAAATGTGGTCACTTTGTCATGGTCATAAAGTAGCCAAATTCATATTCTTGACTTCTTACTATTTTCCAAATTATGAATGTTCACCACTAAAATTTTCCTTGTTTGGCCTTTTTCCTCTATATGCACTATAACTCTATACATGTTCCTATTTTTGTGTGCAAAAATTTGTATCTTCTACTCTTCCACGACATTGGGAAGTTGTTTCTCCTTTTCTATTTAATCATTTTCTACTTCTTGTAATTTTTTCTACTAAAGCTTTCTCTACTCCTCATCCCGTTATTTCTTGTGTTCTTGTTCATCCTTTTCTCTTTCAAAATCCTCTTTTATTCCTCCTAATTTTTTCTCTTCTTCTTTTATATTGTATCACACATTTTTTTCTCTCCTCTTATTTATTCTATATGTCTTCTTATGCAATAGTTTGTTTCTAGATCTCATCCTCCCTTTATATCCTTTTTAGTCCACTTTATCTTGTTTAGATTTCTAGTCTACCTCAACATTTCAATAAGCTTCATATTACTCCTCCTTGCATTTGTTCTCTACTTTTTCTCTTATAAGCTTGTCTTCTTCTTCCTTATTTCTAAAGGCTTCCTTATTATCCTCTTCATATTTCCATTAGTGTTCCTCTTATTTCTACACACTATCCTTATATTTAAACTCTTCCTCCTACACATTTTCTCTTTTTCTTCCCGTACTTTGTAATTTTATTTGCTTGTACTATATTATATTACAAAGTAACCTACATGACTATTACCTCATATTCCAACACCTCTATTTTTGCACAAGGTTTTTATACATCTACATTCCTTATGAGTTTTTATACATTGGTGGTTGTGGTGGAGGGAGGGAGTCCCAATAGTATCTTAAACCACTAATTTAGGGATGGCAGTCTTTAGTCTTCTATACATATTTAGCTTATATCGGTTGGCCTTCACATCTACATCATCCACATCTAGAGAGGCTCTTCTCCTTTTTGGACTCCTTATCCTATAGTATTGAAATCCACTTTTAAATATGGTTTTTGCATTAGATCAAGTGGGTTGTCATATTTATCGATTCTTACATTCCTACTTGATATCCTACAACTTGAGGGATTCAATTCTATCTCATATTCTTCATCATCATCATTTATCTAGGTTTTAATTATAGAAACAAGTGCAAAACTATAGAGATTGTTCGGTAGATGTGTATGGTCTGCACCAATTTTTTTACTAGCCACGATCCTGAGACAAAGAACTTATAGGTTTAAAAATCCATGTTTTATTATTTTATACACCCAATGTTGTAAAATTGAGTTTACATTGATGTCAATAAATTTCATTGAGGTCAACAGGAGAAATGAACAACATGTGCAAATTTATTAGTAGTGTCATTAATGGCATGTGTTGTGTTGATGTCAAGTTGAGTTGTTTAGTCTAGCTTTCATTTGCTGAGGTGACTTGAGTAAGTGTGATGAATTTTAGAATTGAGATAGTGATAGGTGGATTTTATAGTTATGTCATAAATGATGTTGAAGGCTCTTGTATGCGGGAAAGAGTGACAAATTCATTAGGTGGTTAGCATTGGAGGTACAAGAATGATCAAGAAACCTAGTTATGAGGCCTAATCATCATACATGAAGGAGGATGGTATGACATGATGGGTCACATGCATGTAGGAGTTGGTAAAGCACCTTGAGAGCATGGGTAGCATGAGGATGAGGTTTTAATACACTCACAATTGTCTCAAAGTGTGTATAGAAGGGTTGGACCTATTTTTTGGGTCTATACTAGACCTTGTCTTAAACCTTAGGTGGCCTAATGAGGTGAGTTGATCTGATTCTAAGCTAAATGTGAAAAGGTGAGAATTGGGGAAGGTGTATTATGTTTTCCTAGAGGTGTGGAAAAAGTTTTAAGCCCTATTTTTTTATGAAAAAGCAAGAAATGTGTTTTTGGGCTTACCGAGCTCAAGGAAGTGTAAACATCAAGTTCAAGAAGGATTGTTTGATGCTTATTGGTGCATGTGACCTCTACATGGGAGATGAATTTATATTTATGGTAGTTTTGTAAGGGTCTTATCTCAATATTTGTTGCATTTTTTTTTTTTGAGGGGAATCTATTTATGAACAATCGTTAAGAAGGTAAGGTGGTCTTAAACCCTCCTTAAACCCTAGTTAGAAAACAATGGTGAATATATTTCTCATTACGGTCCAGAATGGATTGGTTGAACTTGGTTGATGATTTTAGGTTGTAGTGGAATCCTTCATGTTTATCTAGATGGTATTAAGATGTAATGAAAGTAAGTGGACCCCACATTAAATTACAATTTTCTAAATAAGTTGTGTTTGCTCTCAAGTTTTGTATTAGACCAGATGAATAAATGGATGTTTGAGGAATTATGGAAGCCATAATACATGTTTGGGGTGGTTTTAGAGAAATTTTTATCCCTTGGTGGGTCTATCAAATTTAATCTTGCAAGATCTGGTTTGTGGGGTAGTTTTGGCAATATTAGGTGGTCATGGTGAAGAGATAGTTTTGTGCACCTAAGATTTGAGATGAAGTATATAAATTATATGAAGATGTTTTACAGGTCCAATATGACATGAATCAATCATTTAATTATCCCTAAATTTCATTTTTTGTGGTGAGAAGGAGCTCACAGGTTGACCTAGCTGATTTGGTTTAGGACAAAGTTAGTAATATTTATAGATTAGTCTGTAAGACCAATATTTCTCACTAAACCATGGATTCTATCTCTCTAATAGTGATCATGGGTTCATTATGAACTATTTATAAGTATTATAACATATTTATTTGTCCATTACAAGTGTTAGTTACTAGAGTTTTCTTGACTAGTTTTTCATGGTGTGAGGACAGTTCTAGGAGTGCATGTTGGCAAGGTGTTCTTGGGAACTTATAGCAAAGTGATGGTGCTAAAATATTTTTTTGATGACCTTGAGGTCATGTAGTAGATTCATATCTATTTTAGTGGCATGAATAAGTGATTTTATGATGTTTGAGCTTCATCTATGAAGACTGGTTTTGTAGGTCACGGACCTAGTGAGAACATTTGATCCTAATGGGTTACTTCATAGTATAACCTGATGGAACAGAGTTGAAGAAGCTTGTATAAGGCATGAATTGGACTTATAAAATATTTCTAATATTTTTCTTATGTTTTTTTAATTTTATATAGGCCAAGAGGACTAAGTCTTGGCGAAGGAGGTTTTTTTGGCATTTAGGCCTAATTGGGTCCTAATGAAGGATTTGAGTTTTCATATGCTATTACTGACCTAGATAGGTGAATGCATGATGTGTTCATGCTTTATTAATATTTTAAAGTGAATTTTATCTATGAGGTATACCAAGTTGTGTGTGTGATCATGAGTCATGTTTAGATGCAAGTAATGAAGACCTATTTATGTTGTCTGGTGAGTATGAGAAAAAGTGAGCTAGAGGATACTGTGTGTAGAGGTGAAGAAGGTATTTGTGACCATAAAAATAAGGTAGATATGTTGTTATGAAGAGATAGTAAGTGGATAGATCATGTTGTTCAAGGTTAGATGATCTAATCATCTTGGTGAAGAAGCTTGTTGTGTGAAGAATCCTAGAAGATATATTTGAAGAAGATAGAAGAAAGTAGAGTTGAATAAGTGTCATCATCATTGTTTGTGGAAAAAAATTCTCAAGGTGAAAAAAATTAGGTGACTAAGTTTTCATTGAGTCATCTAGGTATTTGTATATTCCTTTTAGGGTTTGTGTTCTTCAAAATCTAGTCGTTGGTGCTCCTTGTAGGGTTAGTGCTCTACTAAAATATTAGGGGTTAATGCTCTTTGTTGGGTTGGTGCTCAACTAAATTTGATTCATTATTGTTTAGGAACAGTTGTCCAAAAAAATTTAGTGGTTCTTCTTCCCTTCAAGGGTTTCCCACTTACATATTGTGTTCATGTGTTCTTGTGTTCTTATGGTGCATGCTCATGTGTTTGGTTAATCATTGTTTAATCTATATATTGATGAATGATTAATGAATGGTTAAAAGATAAGTGAAATTTATTTTAGGGCACACTGTGATTCACCATGCCTCGCCTTTCAATGGTTGTGCTTCAAACATGAAAAATTTCTAGATCCATATGTAATTAGTTAAGTGTCCTCATCCTCTTGTACTTTTGAGCTCATAACACATTGTATACACTAGTTGTAAAAATTAATCAATTTTTTATAATATGACGTAACTAATGTTGGAATATAACTAATCAAAACAACCTCATGCATCTCCCCTTACATCCTTGTAGTGTACTTAATTTACTAATATATTATTATAGTAAGGGTGTAAATATTTAATGAAATCGAATCTTAAATTGAACATTGTGCTAAAAATCCTAGTTTCCTTAAGGTTCCTTTTTTCTCTTTTGGTGTATGATTCTTCTTCTAGGATTTTCTTATAATTCTAGTTGTAATAATCACTTCCTATCATGATCAAACCATATCATTCCTTGAATTTATCAAGTGTAACACCATGCACAAGGATGTGATCATTAACCTCCTTCCCTCTCACATTCATACCGACATGTATCTCACGAGTATGCACTAGTAGTCCTACAGAGGATTTTTCTTTTCAAGAAGAGCCTATATACTACTTCAGTTTACCTACCTCCTAAAGATGTCATTAATAATGGAATCCTTCAAAATTTTTAGTAAATATCCATAAAACTCTTGTAAACCATGCTCATATTAACAAAGCATCGGGCCTCAATGTTTGCAACATATCTTTTATTCATGATTTAGGTGTCTTTGTTAAGGATATTGCTCCTTATAATCTTAGAATATGAGGATTTGATCTAATGTACCTCACAAATTATTTAGTTTTATCACTATTACAATAATTATTAGCCCAAAGATGTTTGACATTGTTTGTTATGTTTTCCCTGGTGATCCTAACTAGAACATCCTCCTTGGGAAACCTTGGTTATATAATACACACATCACCTTAGCATGTGTCGGTCCATAATTTTCTCATCGAGGATCTACTAATGTTAAGAAATGGGACCCTTCCCCATTTAAGTATTGGTGTTGGAGCATCACTCCAGGGGCTAGTCTAGGGTTAGCATAATACATTTTGGTTTTTCTAGGTCCTTATATATGTCTATGGATAATTCTTGGTGTCCTTTGAGCTTTAGAGGTTCAAAAATTTGAAATAGAGAGTTTCCCTCCATTTTTGGCAATTTGAAAATTTGAATTTCTAAAGCCAATTTTGGCTTCCTACTTAGAAATAGAGGTGTATAGGTATCTTTTCAATTTGAGTTTTGTGTCTATAGTATTATTGTGATATTGGAGCCCCCTCATGATGCTCTCTACGGGGTTTTTATGACTCCAAGTTACCATGGTACACTTGTACTCTTTTGTCTTGTTTTTAACTACTTGGTTCTTAAAGTTAGCTATAGAGGCACTCAAGACAAAGGATGGATATATTCATCTTGTAACTATTTTGTATTTCATTTATCAATAGGGGAAAAATTATTGGAGCTCCAAGAATGAATAAGAAGAATTTTTGTTAGTTTTGTTTTCAAATAAACTTATGGAATCGTTAAAACACGTGTGTGAATGTATGAAGATCATATTATCATGAAGACTTTCTATCTAGAATGATAAGACTTAGGTAAGAAACCATTAAAGAAAGGAATTTGATCACATTAGTACAAGAATTTGTGGATTATTTTGTGATACGAGATTGGAATGAATCAAGATATCCCATAGCATGTTTTTATAAGATCAACTTAGTCATGATTGTTACCTTAGTGGAGGAAATTGATCAAGAAATGGATATTGTGCTTAAATAAAATGGAGGATTCGTGAAATCATTTCCCTCAGAGGCTATGAACAAAGAAAGAGGAAACAAACACCATTCAAACCCTTAACAATGTTAGGAAATATACTTTGTAAGTGCCCGCATTTGTATGGATTGAATAATATTTGTAATATATTATTATTATATGAGTTTATAACTCAATAATAATGATATACATATAGTGTGTGAGTGAAATAGTATTGTTAATAGTTGGAGTGTTAGTCGGGGTTAATTTTAAGACACCCCTATAAAATTGTAGGTGGAAAATACCTGGCAAATATCCCCGTAACCAGTTTCAGCAAAAGGTGAATTTGACAGTATTCCAAAACAAAATTTTGCCTGGTTTTTCATGGCTCCATCAGTGACGTGCAACAACAAGATGTCAATAACCACTCCTGACACGCGTCAATGGAACGTCAATGGTCTAGACTGACATGCGTCACTGGCGCGCCACTGGTTCCTAATGACGCACGACGCTGGCTCCCAATGGCGCACGACACTGGCTCGTAATGACGCGCGACACTGTCTCCTCTTGCCACACGCCATCTTTGGAGTATATTGACACACGTCACTGGATCCTATTGGTGCATGACACTGTCCCCTAATGACGCGCATCACTGTCTTCTATTGACGCGCGTCACTGGATCCTGTTGACGTGCGTCAAAGGTCTTAGCTGACGAGCGACAATTGTCCTAGCTGATGCGCGTCAATAAGATCCAGTGATGTGCATCAGTAGGAGCCAGAGATGCACATCAATAGGAGGAAGTGATGCGCGTCAGTAGGGGACAGTGTCGCATGTCACTAGTAGCCAGTGTCGTGCGTCAAAGGTCTT
This sequence comes from Taxus wallichiana var. yunnanensis, assembly GCA_018340775.1. Taxonomy (NCBI): domain Eukaryota; kingdom Viridiplantae; phylum Streptophyta; class Pinopsida; order Cupressales; family Taxaceae; genus Taxus; species Taxus wallichiana. The sequence goes on from CM031239.1 coordinate 838,309,964, forward strand.
AGCTGATGCGCGACAATATAGTCCTGACGCGCGTCAATAGGAGCCAGTGACGCGCGTCAGTAGGAGCAAATGACGTGCATCAATAGGGGCCAGTGATGCCCTATTTAGCTTATAAATACCCTTCTGCCGCTCATTTTCTCATTTTCATTTTCCCGTTCTTGAATTTTTGTAGGTCTAAATCATTGTCAAAGACGCAATTACAACTATAATGTCGACTTCACATGCTTCCCAATTGCAAGTTCAGCAAGAAAATCAAGAGAATCCAACTCAATCGATTTCCAAGATCAACTACAGGAATCCCTTATGCCCTCACATCCATACGGCTTTAAAGATGTCTTCAGAATATCAAGATTTGATGGAAGAGTGTGAATTTACAGGGCTCGTTAATATGCCCCATTTCGAAACAGATCCGGATATTTTGAATTACCTTCTGTCATCCTACAATTCAGAGGACGGTATTTTTTATGTGACTCTGAATGATGGCCAAATGTTCCAATTCACTATTGAAGCAAATGACATCCATCGGTTTACGGGCCTTCCGTTCAGAAATTTACCAATTGTTACAACCAAGGCAACACTCCTGGAAGAAGACAAGAAATTTCTCGAATCAACGTACGGTTTCCATGTTGATTGTAAGTATAATTCATTTTAATTCATATTTTTTATTCTATTTTTTATTCTGATACAATTTTTTGTTATAAATTTATAGTAATTTTCACTGTTTCACATTTGCAGCCCATGTCAATAAATCCAGGCATGGTGTGGATACACAATCAATTGCACACTACTTTTGCTTTGCACTTATTTCGCTTTTTTCAATCCAGAATTGTTTTGCAGGGTCGCCAAACAGATATACCAAATTGGGCCATTGCATACATTTGTGCCACTATCGCAAAATGAAAATTTGATTGGTGCACATATCTATCCAAAAAAATAAGAACTGACATAACAAATTCAAAACTCTCAGATAAACCTTTCATTTATTCAACAAACTATCTCCTCGGCTTCTACTATGAGGCAATTTTAAATTTAAAAGATAAACAAATTCCTACTTGCTCTGATGAGGCTTTGATGAAATTCTCAATTCCATTTGAAGAACAACAGGTATAAACTATTTAGTTTGTAATTGTATTTCAATTTTCGACATTACAGTGCACAGTTATTAAAACTTAAATTTTAATGTTTTGCAGAGAAGATATCTTGAAGCCCTTCCCCGAAAAAAGGCGTTATCGAGAGGAAGAGGCCAACAACATGCGGAGGCTTCGGGGGACTCCCAATCTGAAATGGAAGCTCACTCCTCTCCAAACCCTCAACAGTTTGAACTCGTTAAACGTCAGAGAAGTAATACATTCTCATATATTATTTACAAATTCCAAAGTTGCATATTTATTTTTCAATTTAAATTTTAACCAAATGAATTGACAACATTTAATATTGATGAATTACAGGGACTTTGGAACCTTCTTCCCCAACTCACTCCATACAGTCGCATGCATTCATATCTTCTGAACAGCCACTGAGTACAACTCCTACAAGGCCACCCATAGCACCGAGAAAAACAACCCCTCGACAACAAGGTACAACTTTTCTATAGTACGTTTAATTTCGTAGTTTTGACTTTATGAATTGTTTTAATATTTTTCATTTTTTCTTGTACTTTTCAGCACATGTCAGTCATGATCAAACCATGGCACCGACACCCACTCAACCATTAATTTTTAAAATGCCAACCAGAGGAACAGTGAAAAAGAACATTGGTAAACGCATGCCTTTTGCTTCGGCCCCTAGTGGGACACTAAACCTTGCCTCCTCATTTCGAATTCCAACTCTCTCACTTGGTGGCTTGCCCGATTACAAGTGCAACAGCATATCTATTTTGAACAATATAAATTTAGATGAAGATTATTTGGGCATTGATAGCAATGACCCAACCGGTTATTTGGTTTCGATACCGCGAGATGATTCAAGGCCAGCAGTATACTTCAAATTTCAATTTTAATATGCTTTACAATTTTGAATTACATTCTGATTTAAATTTATTTATCTAAATCTTGATTAATTTTTTCAAAAATAGGATCAGCCCACCCAAAGGCAGAAACAAGGAGCAGTTGATCTTGGTGAAAGCCCCCATACTTCTCCAGCAAGATCGTCTGCATCAGATTCAGATAGTGAACAGTTGCCACGTTTTCCTTTGGAGAACTTAATTGGTTATGATTGTCAATCCCATGTCAGTGATTTTATTCTTCCTCATATCCAACAGCTTATAGAATGGGAGAGAAGGGCTAAAGTTCTTATCAATGAGATTATTAGTCGTTATGAAAATTATTGGCAACAGGATAGTTTATACGCTGCAGTCCAGAATCAACCTGCGAAGATGGATTCCTTACTTACCCAAGTAAGAAGTGGGACTGTCACATTTAACAACTATAAAGACGACATTTTAGATAAGGCATTAAACAAATTGGAAAATATTAGTGCCAAGGCCCAGGCATATTTTAACAAATGGTCCAAGGACAAGGATTTGGTAGCAATCGCAAATGCCGAAAGAGATAGAGCGGTTGTAAGTACTATTACATTCAAACAATCATTCTTGTTAATTTGAAATTTTCATTTTTTAGTAATATTTTGAATTGACATTACTCTTTTTGTGCAGTTGAAATATGAAAATTTGAAGAGTCGGGCGAAGGTTTTGCAAGTTCACTTGAAACAAAGAAAGAACAACTTATCGCAAAGCAAAAATTTAAAGCAAAATATTGTTTTGGTTACAAACAAAACAATACACTAAAGTGGATAATTAAAGAGCATGGTCTCGACCCTGACATATTATTCAAAGCCAAAGTAGCAGCTGATCCAAATTTTCTATCGCATGGAGATGCAACAAATCAAGAAGAAAGAATTTTAAAAAATCTGGACAAGTCGTTGTAGAAGATCTTATAAGTTCAGGGGTTATTTCTGGTGTTGGAGAAAGAGGTAGAGCCACAGTGGAAGAAGCCGTTGGGGAAGAGAGCAGAGTAGAATTGTATAAAGAAAAAGAGGGTTTTGAAAACTAGAAACTTTTATTATTGAGGAAACTTTAAATATTGAATTTGAAAACTTCTACTATTGAGTATGTACTATGGTATTTGAATTTAATTATATGGATTTATATAAAGTCTTTAATTTTAATTGCATTAGATGGTGATTATCATGAATTATATGTATGTTTCTTGTTTACTTGCATTGTCATGAATTATATGTGGACGTAGATGATGAATGATGATAATTGATAATTAATGATAGATGATGATGAAATAGGATGATCAATTTAATGTGTATAATGTAAAATGTAGTGCCTAAATATCTTGTGGGACTTTAATTATCTTGAAAATTATGTTTTTGGGAAAAAATAACAACTAAGATTTGAAACAGATCTTTAGGATTTCTCCTTAATAGATTTATGGTGTAGGAAAATTCTATTTTAAAGAGATTCACCTCTATATAAGTGCATAATCTCTCATTAGAGAGGTTTTTTGACATCCAAAATAGTCAAGACCATTTGTCAGAAAATAACGTTTTGCTGGAAACAATCATTGATGTGGAGGCTAGATTAGCCAATTATGAAATAGTTAAATTCCGTGCCATAAGAATTAGAGCTTGGGAAATAATCAAGACCATGGTTTAAAAGATATGGTTTTGTTATCATGGATATTGTTTTGTGTAGAGTAGATTGACAAGTTGCTGTAAATAGTCAAGGTTATGGAGGCTAGATTAACCAAAGTTGGAATAACCATGTGATTAAAAGATAGGTCAAGCTCGATATAGAACTTTGAAGTTTAATGTAAAACATATAAGGTTTTTATCATGAAGATTAGTCTGTATAGATCAAGTTCATAGGTTGAAGAATCCTATCATTTTTTTATATTTGATAAGGGTGAAGAATAATTGTGGATTAGAACTGGGAGGCTATAAGTTGGAATAATTTTGAGTGTGTAAGAAAATATTGAAGGTTGTAAACTAGATCATAGTAAACTATGTGTGTAAGTATTTATGTAGAGCCTTGAAGAAGGCACACTACATTTGCAGGATAGTTTGAAGTTAATAGAATTATCAATGTTCTAGTCAGTTTTATTACTAGAAAGGTTTTTTATTAGATAAAGACTCTGTCAAGTTCCCTTGCGCATTTCATTCTTCCATTTAGATCTAATTTTTTTCTTTGGTTTAGTTTATTACATTCATGATTTCTAAAAATCCCAATATGTAGTATCAAATTAATGCTTTCTCGGTGAACAAATTCAGCATTTTGATTTAAATAGTTGTGATTAGTGTAGATTTGGGTGGTAGACTATAGGATATGGAAGATAGCATTAGAATTGAGTTTGAATAACTTCGTGTTAGAGGATGATCATTATAAGTCTAAAAATAGATCTATTTCTTCATGGAGAAATCTGAAGAAGTGATGGATCTATGACAAAGCAGGGAATTTTAGGAAGAGTGTCAGGACTTATATTTATAATAGTATAATGTATTGTTTATCCCGCAGTTAAAAAAATATATCAAAGGATTTTGCACATATAAAAAATAAATTAAATATAATTCTAAGAAATCAAGAAAGAATCATCACTGGTAAGAAATTAAACATAATTGCAAATATGATAGGGTTTAGCTTACCTCTTGCGTATTAGATTGCTGTGAAATCATCAAGGGTAATGTGCTAGATCTTTGTTTTACCTGACATTGTAGATAAAGGGGTGAGTTGCTTAACATTGTCGATCCCTGAGAAGTGCCAACAACATCTTTAAATAAATGATAACAAGAGTTGAAAAAATGTAAAGTAACAAACAATAAGATTATGTTGAAGAAGATACATATTTAAAATTGAAATCATCCCGGTAATGTGCTATAACTTTGTCTTAAAAAAATTCAACATAAAAATGGATTAGTAGATAGATGGGTGAGTTGCTCGACATTGTCAGTCCCAAGAAGTAATGTGACTTCCTCGGATGGATGTCAACCACGTTTTCAAAAATAAAAGATTGTATTTAACTAAATGTAAATACATAGACCTGTAACATCTTTAATGATAACCAGAGCTGAAAAAAATGAATAGTAACAAACAATAAGATTAAGGGGAAAAAGATACCTCCTTAAAGTTGAAATCATCACTGCCACTGGTAATGAGCTATATCTGTGTTTCAAAAAAACCCAACACGAGAAATGGATTAGTAGATAGATGGGTGAATTGCCTGACATTTTTAGTATATAGACCTGTAACATCTTTAATGAAAACCAGAGCTGAAAAAATGAATAGTAACAAACAATAAGATTAAGGGGAAAAAGATACCTGCTTAAAGTTGAAATCATCACTGCCACTGGTAATGAGCTAGATCTGTGTTTTAAAAAAACCCAACACGAGAAATGGATTAGTAGATAGATGGGTGAATTGCCTGACATTTTTAGTATATAGACCTGTAACATCTTTAGGAAAACCCATGGTTAACCAAAACATGAAATGTGTATAGGAGTGTCTTTTAGTGCTTCATGCCAAATTTAATCAGATTTTGAAATGAGTATTTAAACTTATTCAAGTTTTTATAAAACTGGATCGCTTAGAAATGCAAACTAAACAACCTGTCTTCTTAGCATCCAAGAAAAAATACAGTGCCTTCTTCAGATAAATCATAGAAGTTATTTTTGTATAGGATTCACATCTTGAGATATTGTAAAATGTTTTGGGGAAAATGGATCAGTATCAAAATATGTTGTATAGGATTCACATCTTGAGATTCTCTCTTCAGGATTGCTTCTTGGAGTGGTTGAATTAAAATATGTTTCTCTTTTTTTTAAATTTTTAAGGTGGTGCATATGATCATAGCTCAATAAGGTTGTTTACATATCATATTAGTTACAAGAATGAACTTGAAATCTTTGATCCTTTAGTAGATTCATCTCATCCTATGTAAGGATATTCAGGCACAAGTATGAGGTTTGAAAGATACAATAAGGGTAAAGTGATCAAAATTGTTGTGTGTAACGGAAAGTTGTTTTTACTTTCTTCTAATTATCATTGTTGAGCTGATGAAATACTTGGTTGACCCTTGCAATGAGTATCAAAGTATAAAATTCCTGCTACCACCTTGTTTTGTTTTCCTTTGCTGAAGATACAATGTTCAAGTGTATGTTTGAAGACAATTTTCTTGAAGCTCCCCCATTTCTATGCCTTGAATTGATTAATCATGATCTTCTTGAAGTACAATTGATAAAATGAAGTGTCTCAAATATTGAAAAAAAATTTACAGCTCAACATAAAGTTCTCTGTGCAAGGTTGGATCATCTTAAAAAGGTAACATTGTGTAAATTTTGTCAAGAGTGCCTTACTGGTACCTCATCTCAAACTCAGTCTTAGCATATATCATGAAGTTTCTTTTTGAACTTATCAAACAAGACCCTATCATCAAGTACACACCAAACAAGTGTTTAATTCTTTTGTGGGGATAAATTTGAAGGCTTCATCTCAATTGGTTGCATTGCAAACATGATGGGAATTTCCTCTAGTGCAAAAGAGGTGAAAACTTCGAATTCCATTAAATTTTGGATAAGAAATCAATTATTTGGTAGTCTCAAGCTTTCTCTGTGCATAAAGAGATCCATCTAGTCACTCATCACTCCTGACGCGCGTCAATGGAACGTCAATGGTCTTGATCGACATGCGTCACTGGCTGCTATTGACGAGCGTCATTGGCACCTATTGACGCGTCCATCGGCTCTTTTTGACGATTGTCGCGGCTCCTACTGACACGTGTCACTAACTCCTATTGACGTGCACTTTGGATTCTATTGACGCGTGCGTCATCGGCTCCTATTGACGACGTTCGCCGACTCCTATTTTTCGTGTCATCTATTGGATCTTATTAAGCGCGTCGCATTTTGCTCTTATTGACGCGTGTCGCTGGATCCTATTGACGCGCGTCAGCTAGGACTATTGTCGCGCGTCAGCTAAGACCTTTGACGTACATCAATTGAAGCCATTGACGCCCGATTTAGCCTATAAATACCCTTCAACCGGTCATTTTCTCGTTTTCACCTTCCAGCTCTTGAATTTTTGCAGGTCTCAATGCTTCCCAACTGCAAGTTCAGTAACAAAAATCAAGAGAATCCAATTCAATCGATTTCCAAGATCAACTACAGGAATCCCTTATGCCCTCACATCCATATTGTTTTAAAGATGTCTTCAGAATATAAATATTTGATGGATGCGTGTGAATTTACAGGGCTCGTTAATATGCCCCATTTCAAAACAGATTCGAGATATTTTGAATTACCTTCTGTCATCCTACAATTCAGAGGACGACATTTTTTATGTGACTCTGAATGATGGCCGAATTTTCCAATTCAGTATCGAAGCAAATGACATCCATCGGTTTACGGGCCTTCCGTTCAAAAATTTACCAATTGTTACAACCAAGGCAACACTCGTGGAAGAAAAGAATTTTCTCAAATCAACATTTAGTTTCCATGTTGATTGTAAGTATAATTAATTTTAATTCATATTTGTTATTCTGTTTTTTATTCTGATACAATTTGTTGTTATAAATTTATAGTAATTTTCACTGTTTCGCATTTGTAGCCCATGTCAATAAATAAAGGCGTGGTGTCTAAGATGTAGCATTTCTGAGTACATGTAATTTTTGCAATGCTAGGGTCTAAGATGAGCTTTGTAACTTTCTTTGACCTGATGAGTGCAGTGGAAAAGTTTAAACAAAAAAAAGATCTTAAGAAAACTGATGGAACCAAGAAGGGGAAATTAATTGATGTTCCCAAACTTGATGATGCAAATCAAGCAGGGGGGAAGAATTCTGATCAATGTACTTTAATATTAATGGAGGGTGACTCAGCCAAGGCTCTTGCTGTAAGTGTTTGTGCCTTGAATCAGGGAAATGTGAATACTGAATTTAGTAGTATTGTGACATGTTTCGACATCACTTTCCAATTTAATTTTTTGTTATTTTAGTTATCTTTATCCTATCAGGTGGCAGGAATATCTATTGTTGGTCAATATTATTATGGCGTGTTTCCTCTCAGAGGTAAGCTGCTCAATGTCAGGGAAGCTACCACTCACCAACAAATGGAGAATAAAGAGATAGTAAATATAAAAAAAATCCTTGGTCTACAGGAAGATAAAATATATGACAGCATTAAATCTTTAAGATATGGCCATCTGATGATAAATGACAGACTGTACATGATCTTTGTATAGCGTTGTTTAGTTTCTGCTTAATTCTGACACATCCTTTCTAGTGAGATCCTTTTTGACTTGTCCTTTGTCTCTTAAAGGACCATGATGGTTCCCACATCAAAGGATTGCTGATCAATTTCATACACCATACCTGGCCATCACTGCTTAAAATTCCTTCATTTGTTGTGGAATTTATCACTCCTATTGTCAGGGTAAATGTTCCCCCTGTATATTTGGTTGAGTGTATTGAGACTCTTTATATTTGTTTTTAAGCCTCCAGATGTTATGTATCTCCATGTCTAATTTTGGCACATGTTGATGTAGGAAACTCACAAAAATGGAAATGTGTTATCTTTTTACACAATTCCTGAGTATGAAGCTTGGAGAGAATCATTGAGTGGATCGATAACTGGCTGGACCATATAGTACTACAAAGTAATGCTAGTTTGTTTTCTCTTTATATGTTTTCAAGTTCTGGTTTTGTTCACTTGCTGATTAGGTATCACTTGTTGCTTGGACCATACAGGGTTTTGGCACAAGTACTTCTAAAGAGGGCAAGGAGTATTTCATAGATCTGGACAAGCACAAAAAAGATTTTGTGTGGGTTGATGAGAAAGATGGAGATGCTTCCTCATATCAATCAGCTTATAGAATGGGACAGAAGGGCTAAGGTTCTTATCAATGAGATTATTAGTCGTTATGAAAATTATTGGCAACGGGATAGTTTATACGCTGCAGCTGATCCAAATTTGTTGTCACATGGAGATTTCTGGTGTTGGGGAAAGAGGTACAGCCACAGTGGAAGAAGCCGTTGGGGAAGAGTGCAGAGGAGTAGAATTGGATAAAGAAAAAGAGGGTTTTGAAAACTAGAAACTTTTATTATTGAGGAAACTTTAAATATTGAATTTGAAAACTTCTACTATTGAGTATGTACTATGGTATTTGAATTTAATTATATGGATTTATATACAATCTTTAATTTTAATTGCATTAGATGGTGATTATCATGAATTATATGTATGTTTCTTGTTTACTTGCATTGTCATGAATTGTATGTGGACGTAGATGATGAATGATGATAATTGATAATTAATGATAGATGATGATGAAATACGATGATCAATTTAATGTGGACGTAGATTTATCATCAAGCACAGTAATTCTTCTTCTCTAGACTTTTGAACTTGTTTTAAGATAATTATTCTCTATACTTGTAACGATATGATCATAATGTCATTAGAATGGATATAGATGATAAATAAATGGAATGTGTTATAATGGATATAGATGACATTAATGATTAGAATGGATATAGATGACATTAGAACAAATAGAATTGTAATGATATGATTATGAATTATTTTAAAAAACAAAATTGTTTTAATAAATTTAAAATTAGATAAATAATTGTGTTAATAATAATTGTAGTGTCAGGACTCAGGATATGATAATGATATGGTGATGATATGATATATATGGATGATGAGGAATTTTATGTGGACTTATATTTAAAATCGTATAATGTATTGTTTATCCCGAATTTTATGTGAATTTTATGAGGAATTTTATGTGGACTTATATTTAAAAATAAATTAAATATAATTCGAGAAATCAAGAAAGAATCATCACTGGTAAGAAATTAAACATAATTACAAATATGCTAGGGTTTAGCTTACCTCTTGCGTATTAGATTGCTGTGAAATCATCAAGGGTAACGTGCTAGATCTTTGTTTTACATGACATTGTAGATAGAGGGGTGAGTTGCCTGACATTGTCAGTCCTGAGAAGTGCCAGCAACATCTTTAAATATATAGACCAACAATATCTTTAAATAAATGTAAATATATAGAATTAGACCTGTAACGTATTTAATGATAACAAGAGCTAAAAAAATGTAAAGTAAAAAACAATAAGATGATGTTAAAGAAGATACCTATTTAAAATTGAAATCATCACCGGTAATGTGCTAGATCTTTGTCTTAAAAAATTCAACACAAAAATGGATTAGTAAATAGATGGATGAGTTGCTCGACATTGTCGATCCAGAAATGTGACTTCCTCGGACGGATGTCAACCCACGTTTTCAAAAAATAAAAAGATTGTATTTAACTAAATGTAAATACATACACCTGTAACATCTTTAATGATAACCAGAGCTGAAAAAAATGAATAGTAACAAACAATAAGATTAAGGGGAAAAAGATACCTCCTTAAAGTTGAAATCATCATTGCCACTGGTAATGAGCTAGATCTGTGTTTTAAAAAAACCCAACACGAGAAATGTATTAGTAGATAGATGGGTGAATTGCCTGACATTTTTAGTATATAGACCTATAACATCTTTAATGATAAAGATAAAAGATAGATAAAGAAGATACCTATTTAAAGTTGAAACAATCCATTATCAATAGCTTCATCAAAGTCGATGTTGTCTTCTGTAGAATGTGACGAAGAGCCAATTACACTCTCAAGGTTGGGAATATTTGTACTTGTAGCTGTATTATTCACACCTCTTCTTTCGCAAAGGGAATTCCAGTGCGCAATTGCTCTGTCGAACAGAAAGGTTTCGATGGAGTATCGAGAAACATAACACCTCATGCAACTTTCCAGATTTTTATCCAACCTGTTTCTCAATTTTGATTTTATAAATGACAATGCACTGAAAACCCTTTCATCCTCCACAGACCCCAAAATCATTGTTTGGCATAACTCATATAATCTGAAATATTCACTGATATCTTCTTGTAAGATAGAAATTTGATAGATTCCTCGCCACAGCCTTGTAATAGCACCACTTTCAGAAGGTTGATCTAAATTCTTATATTGGTTCCTCATTGTTGTTGCAAAATTTGTTGATTGAAACTTTAATAAATCGACATTCAGTATACCTTTGATTTCCATACCCTTGAGCTCTGACGTCTTTGTAAATTGTTCCATTATTGTACCCATTGATTTATGGAAATTCTTTTTGACAAAGTCTGCACGGCCACCTTCAGTATTCCAAAAATTAGGATTCATCACACCCATGGCTTCCAGAATTTTATCTTTACAGAAACGTTCCCTAATTTCTGATGACAAGGTTTCTGAAAAATTTTTAAGCTTTATTCTTGTTTCAACTATAACAGACTCAAACAAATTACGTGTCACAAGAACATCTTCTCGTTCCGATCCTATAATATCTTGACATTTTTGTAAAATGTCCATTGGTATTTCCCTCCCATTAACAGTGATGCATAGGTGATCGTGGATATTAAATCTCAAAAAGGTGTTAGGATTTTTAAGATCTAATAAATCTTTCCAATTTTCAAAAACAGGTGCATCAAAACTATCCTGGGAACAGTACAATATATCAAGACTTTGACATACCATTTTCCTCATCCGTATAAAATCCACAATATAGATTAATCTGCCCTATGCATGCTTCATCAGTGTATTGATCTCCTTTAACATTGGAAGAATACCAACCAATGTAAGAAATGTCTCCAAATCAGTTAAATGGAACAACAAGTCCCTTGCCCTATCAACTTCATGACAATATTTGTGCATGAAACCAACCAATGAAGGATACTCCTCACGAACTCGCATGCGAGTTCATACAAAGAGATCCATCTAGTCTCCACATCCTTGAAGTTTTTGCCATCTCGTAATTCCAATTGTAAATTTTTGGAACTCGAGAAAACACTTTGGGCTGCTTGACATATAGGCATGAAGTTCTCTTATAAGGTCTTCTAACTTAGCAACATTTTCATGGTTGCTTACCATTTATACACTAAATTCATTCTCGTGAGCCATACGGTGAATTGGTAGCATATATGGGGCCTTTGTTGTTTGTAATCTAACACAGAGCCTGTTCGGTGACCCCTGCATGACGATGCACCATCTCGCTCCAACGCATACCAACTTCGTAGCAATTTCATAATCAGTCATACCAAAGCAACATCTTTCAAATGAGAAATAACTATTTTATATAGGTTTTTGGCATTACATTTTTCAACCATTTTCATAACACCCAACGAGATGAGGTTTCCTTATGTGATTTTCTAAAGTATAGATGTGGATACATACCCATGCGGGTGTCATTGATTTATCACTTCATCAATTGAAAGAGAGATAAAGTTTGCTTTTTTTACATTCTCTTTCAAATCTTCCTTCTCTATCATCGAGAGGCATTTTGCCATTTCCCATCCACTACTTTTAGACCAATGAGACTAAGGTACATTCAGCATTCCGTTAAATTGATACAAAACTTTGAAATCGAGGAAATCCAAATCGCTTTCCTTTTTTAGTATTTGAAAAGAGTAGAGAATTGTATGAATTTTGCATGTAGATTTGTTTCTTTCATCTTACCAATATGCGATGTGATCGTTCCTCCCTTTTCCAACAGATGTCTGTGTTTTTTCGCCTTCGCCTCATATTCCGCTGCGTATCTAACATGCATGCATTCTTTTTCAGTTTTCCACCTATATGTTTTGATTTTTTGGCCATCCGCCCCATTACAGTTAAATATTGTTTTCCACAATGTTTTTCTATAGTGTCTAGCTTCAGTTGCATTTTTTGTTGCTTTCCCAATTTCCACGTACATATTTTACATGTACATTCAGATGGGATTTCTTCAGAATTAGATGATTGTACAGGTTCAATAAATGAAAATTTAGCTGCCTAATCAAACTTGTATGTCCTGCCAATGGTCCACATATTCTTGTTCGTTTTCAATGCTTTACTTTTTTGAGTAGAATTTTGAGCAATATCACAATCACCAGGTTTCCTCTTTCTTGGACCAGAGTTTGATTTTGATTTCTATCTTCCATTTTACTGAGTGTTTGTATCTGTGATATCTAGCTACACTTCTGGTTGCACCCCAACAGGAACAATATCTTCAAGATCTAGCATATTATCGTATGTTTCATTTGTTTGACTTTGACTTTGATCTTGTGCGAGAATGTGTGTCCACCTCAATAATACCTTCCACACAGTCATATTCGATTCTTTGTGGTGGCATCTATATGATTGGTATTTACAATATCTGTATCCGCAGAGTTTCCAAAATACTTGAAGAGTGATTTCTAATATTTCTTACTTACTTTTAGGTTATTCGTATTCTTTGAGCTGGCACCTTCCATTATTCTGAAAAGAGTCGCGTCACAAAAAAAACTGAGTAGCGACTCTGTCCAATGTCTGAGGTCTTGTCACACGTCCTCTATCTAAGGTCTTTGTCACGTGTTAACTCTACACTTGTCGCACGTCAACAACCCATTTCCTGTCTCGCGTCCACTATCTGAATATACTGTTCGCGCGTCAACACTGCCCTTGTCACACGTCAACACTTCCTCTGTCGCACATCAACACTTCCTCTTTCACGCATCAACACTTCCTCTGTCACGCGTCAACACTTCCTTTGTCGCGCGTCAACACTTCCTCATCGCGCGTCAACAACACCGCCAAGTCACGCGTCAACACTTCCTTCTCGCGCGCGTCAAGACGATTGTTGTCACGCATCAACAAAGGTGCCCTTGTCATATGTCAACACTGCATTTGTCACGCGTCAACAATCACAGGCTAACAGTAATTTGAATCTCTAGTGCTTAAGGGTATGCGAGTTCAAATTTCATAGTATTGGTAATTTGTTAAGCTACTTGAGGTATACTACCCGGTGAATCAGCTAGGTTTTTATAGGAGATGTTTTCAAATGAAGGCGAAGCCGACCCCCCAGAAAAAATATACTATATATTTTAGGTGAACAGGGCACCGACCCACTCCGAATAATTCACCTTTTCAAATTTTCATAAAATGAAATTTTCGCCATATTACAAATATTCGCCGCTAAAATTATCCCTGGTGTTAGTTGTAAGATATAATCTCACGTATATTGTATTTGTTAGAGTTGTTGAGTAGTTTGAAATAGCTCATGTATTTTGGGTAGAGCATTTCTAGCTCCCCTATTTTGTAGGATTCATATTTCCTATAAATTAGGCAATCCTTTCCATATGGAATAGATTGTGAGGTATTATTATATTGTTCTGTGTGCAAATTTGGCCTACCAAAAACATTTGGTATCAGATCGAAGCCAATCATTCAGTCATGTGAGTCTACTATTTGAACAGATCGTGTGGTTCCATCAGGTAGTCAACTGATCTATTCGTGGATGTTAAAAATTCATGTAGCATTGCCAACGGTGATATCTAATCAATAGTTATTCGTGTAAGCATCAAACATTGACTGTAGTTTTTGTGCATATGTATTTTGGTCAAATCCACAAAATTTGTAAACAACTGTGCATCTACCATGATTTTTATGTGTTGAGCAAGGATATAATTATTGTGTACACTGTCTCCACCAAGGCGTCATCCTCATCTCTCAACTCGATCCACTTTGACGGACCCTATAGACATATTCAAATCTGACTAAGTGTTGCATATATCGTGCCTCTCATCATGCCAACATTTATTTGATTTGATTCCGATTAATTCAAATGACCTCTCAAGCTATATCACTGCAGTTTTTGACAGCAAACGTTCAGTAATTGGCATGTATGGTGAGATCTATCATTTTCATGCAAGTCTTATTGTGCAATTTGGTCAATGCGTGCCTTATCAACCTTTCACTCAGCATCAACGTATTTTACACATTGAAACTATTAGTGGATTCTAGTCATTAATGTGCAAGCAATATGCCATGCCTATCGTCTATTTTTTTGCCTTGATTGAGATGCGACATGCAAAGAATCAGAGAACCATGCGTTACTGTTTGAAGATACATTCAAGGTTATGACCTGTGTAACAACTTCACATCATTGAATACTACAGTACGAACATTGAAATTTATCCATCAAGATAACGTCATGTCAAGGACCTCTCTGTTGTCTGCTCTTGCATTAGACAGTGAATCTCACATTGGACTTTTCCTATTCTCACCTCTGCAGCAGATTGGGTGAGTTTACTATTTTTTCATATCAGTCCGATTTAGATGCGTTTTATACATGTGGTGTCTCCATGCGTCTATTCACCATTAAATCTTTCATTAGAATATGGTTTGTACATGCAGTTCAGCCAAGTGTATCATTTTTCGTATATATGTGAGCCTTTGTTATTTGTGTTTACATTTCAATAGTTTTGTTTTAACCTTTTAGTTATATTAGTCTTTGAATAGAGTTTAGTGGTTATAAAGGTCTTCGTTTAGATTTTATATGATCTCAAAATCTGAGTTTTATAGTTTAAAAATACCTTTGTCCAAGGATATATTTATATTCTCTAAAGTCAACTTGGCTATGTAAACCTTATCTTTGTCTTTGTACAGTTAGTCATTATAAAAAAATTAAGTCTGTGAGATGTCATTCATGTAGTTGTCATTTTCACTTGTATAATATGTCTATTTCATGTCCTCTCATCTTCCTGTCCATATTGTCATTTTGTGTTGTCAAATAGTCTTCGTGATTCATCGTTAAAAGTGTCAAAATTGAGTCATGTTAAAAGTCCAAAAAAATAAAAAAATTGCCTTACGGACGCATTTTCGGTGTTACCCGACGACACTGCAACCATTGAGCCTCAAAAGCCAAATTCGATAAGTTAGCAAAGCATGACACGCAAGATGGAGGCAAAGCAGAGGTTGGAGGTCATTGTGGCTCTCTCATCGCCGATTACAACAGACGGGGCCACAGATGATTTGGTGGCATTGTTTTTCAGTTTGTGTTTTTGCTTCACTATGCAAAGTGTTCAATAAGTGGAAATTTCACATTGAGGGGGGAACATGATCCAATGTTCCATTTTCATTATGTCGAGTTTTTCTATATATGTATGAGCAAAGCAGATTTCAAAAAGTTTCCTATGTTATTCCCTATAGTGAGATGTGATGAGGGTTGAGAATAGTACTTTCCATATCATGATGTGGTTATAGGTAAACCACTTAAAAACCTTCATTTGTGGTTTTTGGTAAACCAATAGCAAAACCACCATTCTTGGTTGTTGGTAATCCATTTGCAAAACCATCACCTTGTGGTTTGTGGTAAACTAATTACAAAACCACCATTCTCGGTTTGTGGTCAACCATTTGCAAAACTATCACCGAGGTTTGTGATCATCCTGTGAAAATCACCAGATCATGAGCAGGTGCAAGTACAAAGGCAAGTTTTCCCCATGTTCGCACTAAGGGGGGAATGTTAGGAAATATACTTTGTTAGTGCTCGCATTTGTATGGATTGAATAATATTTGTAATATATTATTATTATATGAGTTTATAACTCAATAATAATAATATACATATAGTGTGTGAGTGAAATAGTATTGTTAATATTTGGAGTGTTAGTTGTAAGATATAATCTCACGTATATTGTATTTGTTAGAGTTGTTGAGTAGTTTGAAACAACTCATGTATTTTGGGTAGAGCGTTTCTAGCTCCCCTATTTTGTAGGATTCATATTGCCTATAAATTAGGCAATCCTTTCCATATGGAATAGATCGTGAGGTATTATTATATTGTTCTGTGTGCAAATATGGCCTACAAAAAATAAACAATCACAATGCAATTTTCTAGAAGGTAGAACTAGAAGGATTGATGATTAAATATGTGTGTCGGGGTGAGAATGGGAATTTATGGTAAGATCATATTTTTTACATCATTAATACAAACATCCATGAAAATTTAGGATCCTTTAATTGATACCCAAAAAAATTTATTGTTCGAAAGTTCTTCTTGGGCCTGCACATTGTTGGGTTAGCATAAGGTTGTAAATATTATATATCAATCTAAACATATATGGAATGAAAGAAAATATTCTATCAAAATAATTATACAAAAACAGAGATAAATCAACACTAGATTTAACATGGTTCACCCAGTTTGGGCTACATCCACCAAGAAACAAGCCAATCTATTATCCAAAGCTTTGACAAGATATACAATTGAAGATCTAAAATCTTCCACACCTTTTAGATGTACAGTATTGTCTTTGACTCAAGATTTTACTTCTTCTACAAGAATTCTCTCTCTCACAATAATCATCAACTTTTGCAAGTTATTCTTAATTCTTACTTCTAAACCCTAGATTTCATTCTTATATAGGTATATACAAAATTAGGGCACTTAGCCATGCAATTACAATCAATAGATCTGATTTAATACTAAAAATAGATCTAATTCCTGAGAGTTAATTAAAACACCCACACACAAGTAACCGACGCTGGTTATCCTTAACGATGTCGATGTCTGGTCATAGGTGACCAATTCCATTCTCTCCATAACCAATGTCGTTATTATGTTTTCCAAGTAAGTTTCATATTGAATGTAATCTAAAGTAATTGAGCTCCACAACTCAACAATCTCCCGCTTGGAGATTAATTACTACACCATACCTTTACAACATCATTCATGGATCCTTTTCTTATCTTTGTTTCTTCCTCTTCAAGTCTCAAACTTGAAAACCAAAATAAGTGGAGTGTATCTCCAACTTCTCCTTTTCTAATAGCTTCGTTAACATATCTCAGCAGGTTCTCATTCATATAAATATTTTCCAGATTCAACTATCCATCCTCCAATACTTGTCATATGAAGTGATACCTCAACTGAATGTGTTTTGTTCTTGAATGAAACGCTGAGTTATTTTCCAAATGAATTACACTTTGACTATCACTGAACAATTTGCAATCATCTTGCTCCTTTCCCAACTCTTTTATGAACCTACTCATCCATATCATCTCCTTGCTAGCCTTTGTAGCTGCAACATACTTTGCCTTTGTAGTAGACAAAGCCACAACCTTCTGCAATCTTGAAATCCAGCTAACTGTTGTCCCACCTACTATGAAAATATATTCAGTAGTGTTCCTTCTACCATCCAGATCTCCAGCCATATCCGAATCAACATAACCACATAATGAAATATCCAAACCTCCATACCATAACTGCATGCTAGATGTCCCTTTCAAATACTTTAGTATCCATTAGACTACTTTCCAATGCTCTTTACCTGGATTGGCCATATATCTACTCACAACTCCCACTGCCTATGCAATGTTTGGTCTGGTACAAACCATAGCATACATGATAGTCCCAACTGCTAAAGAATATGGCACTCATGTCATGTATTTGAATTCCTCATGTGATGATGGAAACTGAATTTTTCTCAATTTTAAAGTGTCTAGCCAGAGGTGTACTAACAAGTTTTGCATTCTCAAGTTGAACCTTTCTAACACCCTATAGATATAATCCTCCTAAGAAGAATATAATTTCTTGTTCTTCCTGTCTCTCGTATATTTGCATGCCAAGGATTCTTTTTTCAACTCCTAAATACTTCATAATAGATGTGTGATCTAGTTTTTCCTTTAAGCTCACCAATGTCCTCCCGCATACTAGATCCTGCAATAAGCATATCATCCACATATAGTAACAAAATAATATAGCTCCCATTTTCAAACTTCTTGAAATAAACACAATGGTCATATTCACATCTCAAATAACCATGCTCATGCATAAAACTATCAAACCACATGTACCATTTCCTTAGAGCTTTCTTGAGTCCATATAGGCTCTTTTTCAATATGCACACTAATTTCTCCTTACCCTTGACTTCATACCCAATCAGCTATGCATGTAAATCTCTTCATCTAAATCACCATAAAAATCCATCTTCACATCTAGTTGCTCTAAATGCAAATCATGTATCGCAAATAAACTCAATACATTATGAATAGAAGTCATCTTAACAACAAGAGAAAATATTTCACTAAAGTCAATACTTTCTTTCTATACCAATCCCTTTACAATAAGCCTTACCATGTAGCTTTTGTCCACCCTCTTCTTCCTTGATCATGTAAACCCATTTTTCTATAATGTCCTCTTAAATGTTGGCAACTTAACCAAATCCAAGTCTAGTTTTGTTCTAAGGAGTCCATCTCGTCATACATGTCACGCTCCCACTAGATGTGAGTCTTATCTTGCATTGCTTCTTCAAAACTTTCTTGTTCAACATTATCATTCAATAATAAATAAAATAGAGGTGTAAATATTTCAATACGTTTACTTACACTTTATGACCTTCTCATAGGATTTTTGGGGTACCTGGGAGGCTCATTCTAGACCTCTTGGACATTTGTATCCAAATATGTCGTTGACCAACACCGGTCACCTATAGCTAACATTAATTTTGCTAACTCGATGTCAATTGGGATCTTCTATAACCGATACTAGTTCTACTAACCGATGTCGGTGAGGGGTCAATTGACATTGGTTACTGTGTAACCTTATCGGTATTACTTTTAAATATGAGATTTCATTTTCATTCACAAACTTCCCAACCGATTCTTCCTTGGGTACCAAAATTTGATCCCTGTACATTCTCTTTTCATTTCATTCAATATCATGACTCCTAATAATTTTAGAATTTTCTAAATCCCAAAAATGGAATCCAAAATCACCAGATCTATAACCAATGAAAGTGCATCTCTTGGATTTTGCATCCAAATTTTTCCTATTTTCCTTATCAATATGCATAAAATCTTTTGAAACAAAAACTTTAAGAAAATATAGATCTACCTCTTTTCCGGTCCAAGATTCCTCTGGTATTCCTCTATCTAGTGAACTTGAAGGGCTATGGTTGATAAAATAAATCATTGTATCAACCGCTTCTACTCAAAAATGTACAAGGGCAATCTAGAAAGTATCATCATACTTGTAGAACGCTCCATGATTGTCCCGTTTATTCTTTCTAAAACACCATTCTCTTTGTGGTGAACCGTCCTTTCTCTTCATGTTCCATTTTGAACAATAATCATTGAAAACCATGCTACAATATTCACCACCATTACGAGTCATGTTCTCGACCTTCGATCTAAGGCACTTTAACTTTGAATTTGATTCATTGTCAAAAAGGATTTTCATCTTTTAAAAGTATTAAAAACATCATATTTACATTTAATACAATAAACCCATAACTTTCTTGTAGAATCATCAATGAAAATAACATAATATTGGGATCCTCCATGAGAAGCTACCTAAACTGGTCCTCACACATCTTAGTGCACAAGCTCCAATTTCTGCTCCTTCTTAGTTGACCCAAGTTTGAGAAATCTCACTCTCTTTTACTTTCAAAAGACACAATGCTCACATAAATCAAGATCTAAATCTTTCAAATCTGATAACTTACCCTTAGCCTTTAAGATTTACATTCCTCTTTTACTCATATCGTCCAACCAATTATGCCTGTTGGTACCCAAAATTAATCTCCTTCATAACTCAAGCAGCATCATGGATCTCACAAGACACTTAAGGGTAGATAAATGATTTATGTGTCATTTATAACTTGGGAACACATCTATCTGACTTGTTAGGACTCAAGATTTTGAAGGAGTGGGTAACACCTCAGAAGGATTTTTATTTGATCCTCACTATTTTAGGTTGTGCCTATCAACCAAGGCAAGAGAGCCTATATTGCAACCTTTGTTTGATGAAGGAGGTGGAGATATCCTTATGCTTTGCACATTGTATGGAGATGGCCTTGGGAAAACATGATCAATTATCCATTATTCAAACTCAAAAGAGTTGTCACTACTAAATGATGGAAATGCTTTCAAGACAAGGCTAAGGTTGCTAGAGACATGACAAAATCCTAATATACTTTGTGCATTTTTGTGAATGGATTGTATTATTTTGTTGACACACAATGCAATGTAAGGGTAATATGGGTAGGATGAGTTAGTTTGAATGAAATTTTGTTGGGAGATGTTTAGACAAGACTAGATAGGAATTACCAACTTCTTTGAGAACCTTTGCAAGAGATTTGCAGCACCTAAACAATCAGATATGTTTCAATGGGTTTAAAATACTCCTTCAACAGGATATATGCACCAAATGGAGGCCCAGATCTGCACTCTTCCACACAACCTTTGATAACCTGCCACAAAATCTTGAAGCAAAATACCAACAAAGTATCCAAGAATCCCTATTTGATCATGACCTAAGGTGCACCCAAAGGTTTACAAACAATCTCAATATTCAAGGATAGTAAAATGATTTTAAATCTGTTTATCTTCTATCAAATGAAGGCTCTTTTGAATATAAGATTGAAAATTCCATTAAACCATCAACAAGAAATGAGACCCTATATAATCAAAGAGATCCTAAACATAAGATTGCAACATGAGTAAGAAACACAAATTGAAATCATTCTGAAACATAAGCATATGTAAATTTTGCCAAGAGATAACACCAAATAATCCAAAATTTGATCAAATACATTAGTAGGGGAGTGTTATAAGAACAATCTCAGATCCTGTTGATGGCTTTACAACTGAAACCAACTCAACATGATGAAATCTGATACAAAAATGGAATTGAAAATGGCTCTCAGGTGGTTTTCTCAGAGAAAATGGGCTTCTTCCTGTTTCTTCCTTGAAAAAATTCTACGTCCTTTTTCTCTCCTCCCTTTAAAAATTCTCCCAAAATGCATGATATACCTCATGCCATCATGGAGTCTTCCTTCCCAAGAAAATAATATGCTTAAGGGATCAAATTTTTACAACTCTTCATGATTCCATGAAAATGACATCAAATTGGAAAACAATCGCAAGTTGCTAGGGATGCATAAAATTTTTAAAATATTACACAAATTCAAATCCTTATCCATCCCAGGGTCACATTTTTGTCATTCAAGCATGCCAACATACTTTATCAATCAGTTTTCACCTTTTACCTTTTCAATTTTACCTCTACAACTTTTGATTTTGATTTTTTACGTTTTCACGGGCTAGGGGGAAAATTTCATCAAAAACATCATAGATCATCAAATTAGCTCATGAAAATGGTGCCATTGCACTCAGAAGGCTGAGACGATGCAAAATCATATAAGGTTTGATGCAATTTGATGAAGAAATGATGAATCCAAGTTTCTTAGAGCTCCCATGGTGGCCAAAATGAACAAATGCACAGTATTCGTCGATTTTGATCAACTTTTAATATCAACCCTCCATGTGGACAATGTCATTTAAAAAATAAGCTCAGAGATACCTTTTTGACCTTTGAATGGGGTGGGACACATGTCAAAATGTGATTGGATCGACTCCCATCCTTTAGGAATGCATTTGCGACCTTTTTTAATTTTGGAAAATTTTGCAAAAATTCCCCGCTTCTCCCCTGGACCCACCACGTGTCCATATGTGGGCCCCATTGAAAATACGGCCGATTCTATCAATTTTTCCATTTTTTAGATTTTGGAAAAAATTTACATTTTTCCCCATGGGCCGCACTCCGATTTTCCTCTTTGCCACGTGTCCATCCTCTATTTGTCTGCGGGTTCAACCTTTCAAATTTTTCCTTCAATCCTCCTTGCCAAATTTGTAAAATTTCAAAATTTTCCCGGGCCCATGCTTCCCCATTTTGCCATTTGGGACACGTGTTGGCTCTGGATTGGAGTGGCACAAATTTCATAAAATTTTCCATCAGTCCCCCTGCTTGAATTTTTACATTTCCGGACACATGTCCACTTCTCATTGGTCGGGGACCTTGCCCAAAACTTGACTTTATACCATTTGAAGTTAAAACTTCAAAACCATCACAAAACCCACTAACCCCTCATATTGACTTCTTCTAGCCACGTGTCACCTCGTGATTTGTTGTAGAGCTTCGGCTCAAATTTTAACTTTAAAGTTTTGAAGTTAAAAACTTCAAATTCATCAAAACCTCTGCCCTCCCATGCTGACCTTTCTTTGGACACGTGCCCACCATGGATTGGCCGAGGGCTCTCGGGCCAAAATTTCACCTTATCATTTTGAGCCATAAAACATTAAAATTTCTCCAAGTCCCTTTGCCATCCATACGCCTCTGCGCCATGTGTCCTCTCCCTATTTGGTGCGGGCTTTCGGGCCAAAAATTGATTTTTGAAAATCTTGCAAAATGAAAGCCAAATTTTTCAAGGATAACCCGCCAATCCTCTAACCATTCAAAATGTGCCACATAGCAATAATGTTGTGATGATGAATTTGACGGTCAGATGACACCCATATACCGTCAAAATATCAAAAATACAGGGATGCCCTAGAATTGAGATTTTTGACAAGGAAGGTAGATTTTTACAATTTTAAATCAATTGAATCATTTTTGACATTGCTTTTGAGCCTGGGATTGGGGAAACACTTGCACAAAAATGGGATTCGATCAATTTCAAGTTTTTTCATGATTTGGCGAAGGAGAAACAACACAGCCGAAAAATTGAAAAAACTAAGGCATGAAAAGGGGCACACATGGATTTTGTTTCAAATTAGGGAAAAACAATAATATTATGGGAATTTTCAAAGCATTTGAATAGGAGGGAGAAATGCAGACCACCAAATCGACCAATGAAATGTTTGTGAGCAAATTTGGACATGAAAAATTAGGGCACATTATGAAAACTCAATAATGGGACCAACATTGGCTCTTTCTTGGGGATGGGCACTCCCAGTGAGTGCCACAAGGACAAAACGTAGACCAAGTGCCAAAAACCATTGGGCAAAGGAGTCAAAACACAAAGGCAGCCCAAAAACCAGAATTACCATAAAAATGGACTGAGAAAACCACCCACAAATGGTTGCCAAGGACAAAAGGGCAAACCACACACTAACAAACAGCAAGAAACAAATCAACAACAAAGACTATACAAATATACAACTTGTACATACCTTACTTGGGGATTTAATCCAAGAATTTTTAAATGTCCGCCATTAACAATCAGCTCCAAAGCAAATCCCCATCTAGATCCTTGAGAAAAAAGGTGTGCTCACCAATTCTGATGTCAATGGTATAAGGGCCCATCCATAATGCATCAAAATTTCCATGCTTTCCCTTGTCTTCATGCCTACTATCCCATAGCAAAACCAGATCTCCAACATTGAAGGCTCTAGGAGTAACCTTCTTATCAAACAATCTCTTCAATTTCTCTCTAAATCTGACATGCCTTTGATGGGAAACTCTTCTCTCTTCATCTAACTCAATGATCTGATTAATCCTTGATTCATATGGGCCATGCTCTTGATCTTCCAACTGTTGGGCAAACTGAAAAGTGGATAATTGCAGGTGTAAGGGCAGCAAAGCCTAAGTTCCATACACCAATTCAAATGGGCTTTTACCAGTTGCTCTTTTAGGAGTTATTCTATCAGCCCAAACTATAAACTTCAATTGTTCTCCCCACTTCTTCTTGTTGATTTCCAAGGTCCTTCTAATGATCTTGAGCAATTTCTTGTTACTTGACTTAGCTTGTCCATTCCCTTGTGGATTGTAGTTTGAAGAATAAGTTAGATTAATTCCATATTCATTGCACATTGCCATCAAAGATTTGGCTCTAAAACACATGGAATTATCAGATATAATCTTAACTGGAACTCCAAATCTACATATGATATGATTCAACAAGAAATCCATTACTACTTCGTGTGTTTCCTTTCTAAATGGAATTGTTTCAACCCACTTTGTAAAATAAACAATTGCTATAAGGATCCATTTATGACCAGCACTAGAAGGATCTGAAATCTCACCAATGAAGTCCATTCCCCATTATTTGAAAGGGGCTTCAATTGATACAAAGCCTGCAAAGGAAGGGAGCCAGAAGCTTTCAATCTTCTAGAGAAACATTGGCAACTATCACACTTTCTAACCAATTTGGGTTGCATCTTTAAAAAGAGTAGGCCAGCAATAACCAACTCTTAAAATGGGTAAATGCACAAAGTTGGTGGACAATTCCATGGACATAAAAACTTGAAATTCAAGATACGTGATTGCGGTTCTTGAATTTCAAGTTCGGCAATTACCGAACCTTAAACCGCCATCGTAGTTTAGAACTGTGAGCGCGATTATAAACCGTGATTGCGTAAATCGAGACAAAAATTGTAGTCCCGTGACTCCTTATTTTCCCCATTTTTCATTTTAAACCACGATTTCTCCTAGACGTTTTTCAATCGAGCTTTGAATACCACCTCAAAATTGCTCATCGGACTTCTGGATCATGATAGATTCAACCATACCACCAAGACGAGGAGGTAAACCCCCGATTTTAATCATTTTTTACATTTTAGGTTATTTTTTACATTTTCATGGGTTTTTTTAAATGTTTTTTTATGTATACAATTTTCTTGTTTTATCAGTTGTTCGGCAAGCTCAAAATCATACAAACCATCAAAACATTCCTCAAAACCCACTGAACATTCCTCAAAATCCTTCGAACATTCCTCAAAACCCTCCTCCAAACATAGATCCACCTCCTGTGGCTCCTTCTATCCCCACTAAGCTGGTAAGAACACAAGATAATATCATTGGAAGAATATGAGAAAATAAAATTGTCATTAAGAACCTAATTTAGACTATAAGACAAAATCATGCCACAAATCCATCCCGCATGACTTTAGCCAATACATTACAAACATTGATTGGTGAAGTTGAGTCCACAACCAACCAAATACATAGATGGAATACCTTTAGAGGTGACTATAGGTGGTGGTATGCGGATAAACTATCCCATGCGGCCGTAAAAGACAAAAAAATTGGAAAATACCTCATTTGTGCATTATTCACCAACAACCAATGCCCCCCTCGCAGCTTGCTTTCTTTGCAAATGGTTCCCAATCCATTGGTGCCACGATGACTAAATCAAAAACAATTTTTGGGACTGATGGTGGATGGTTTTTTATTATCCACCATACAACAACAATGAGGTTCCTCTTTATTTTTGAAGAAATTATATTATGAGTTCATGCTCAATGAGGTCCCGAATTATTTTGAATTTTCTAAATTTTTTGGTTGAGGATGTGGCTCTGCACAAAGTAGACATGGTGCACAAATAGGTCAACCTAGGATCCCCCATGCCCCAAAACTCCCACTACCTTCAATTATCCCTCCTACAAAGTGAAGGAGGTTGTGGAGATTGATACATTGCATGCATTAAGGGAGCTCATTGACACTTTGACCCAAGATAGTGACTAGATTACATCTGGTGATGTTGGTGGAGGTGTCAGTTCTAGCACACCACACCACTATGGATCATGTGGTGTCGTATGCATGCTGCAGTGAGACATCATTTATTGGTTCATAGGATTTCTTTTCTATAGATGAGATGCTGGGGAATGTTTTTGGAACTGGTGCCACTGATATTGGTCTTTCACAGGTAAATTTCAAATAAATATAATATATATATATATATATAATAGTTTAATTCACATGTTTGAGATTTTAATATATATGTATTTGATTGTACGTCATGTACATACATGTAAAAAACTAATTTTTTATTTTATTTTAAATAGCAAGAGCCAGTGAAGGAAACATTCGGCATCAACATGCTAGCTACTATAGCAGTTGGGCGTGTTTCAAATGTAAGTTTCAAGTTGTACAAACTTACATTTTTAATTTCATTTGATTGCACTAGATTATTATTATAATGTTTCATGTGTATGTTGTACATATTAATATGTTTGTCTTTTATATACAGGAGTCTCGGCGGGTCATCATCTCAAGCCTCCGGGAGGCGAGGCTACCGACATGCCTCACATGATTTTTATGTACGTTAGTAAATCTCTTTACATTTTTTTTCTAATTACTGGAAGTTCATGTGGATTGTACATGCTTTGGACCTCTGTTATGTGGTGCACAACATGTAGATTTTAATATTGATTTGTACATGTTTTTGTATAGCTTATGATCTTAGAGAGATTCCTCCATATATGCAGACTATGGAGGTTCTTTGTGAGATCTTTGTCATAAGCATCTCGTAGATCTACTAATTGAGGTACAATTTTTCAAATTTGTTAAATTTTGGAGGTTCATTATTTCTTATTACTTAAATCTACAATATCAAATTTTGTATGTATGTGAAATATTTAATTTGAAAATTAATTATTTGTATGTAGCTTACCCCTCGTGAGTCTATTGTTGTCCCTGTGATGTGTCAACAACAAATTGATAGGGATCATGACATTGCGGTAAGATTTCACATGCATTTTAACTAAATTATACAAGTTTCTAAATTTTGAATGTATTTTAAAATTTTGGGTGTTAAAAACTTGTTGTTTATGAATGTGCAGGTTAGGTTGCAGGCATGCTTAGAGACACCTAGGACCACATGAGATGAAATCCGTAGTGGCATCTCCCTCCACTACATCCCTAGGTCATGGACGTGCTACTTCTAGTAGGGAGAAGAGAGGGAAGATGTTTCATGATTTGATTCATAGTCCACCTAGATGTACATAGATATATATATGGGCCATCTGGTCCTAGTGAACATGTTTCTTCATATAGTCCTTTGTATATATATAGCCTTTTACGACTGCATGTGGTCCTATATACATTATGAAACACTTAGTTCGAGATGTACACATACATTATGAACTTACATATATTTTCAAAGACGTGCATCTAGAGCACACTTTGTTTGATTCTTATATATCCATGTGTGTTGGTTTTCATAACGATAAATCTGAACTATATGTTTGATTTGATTTCATTGCATGTATGATATCCTTCTATGTATGTTTTCATAACCATTTAAATTAGTTCTAGATATGTATGTTTGATTTAAAATTAAAAAACCATGTCCCAGAGCACTACATGGTACAATTGTTAAGCAAACCTATTCCATTAAGCAAAACCATGCTAGGTGAACTACAAAAGGGCAAAATTTACGTACAATTACTTTTTTTTAAAGCTAACACTCAATCTGTTGCATATCAACTAATGCAAACATTGATAGAAATAAGCGAGGTCTAGAGTTCATCTTGAACTATATATGAATATTTAACGTTACTTATGGTGCAACATTGAAGATTTTACAATTTTCCCGATTTTCAAGTTTTACAATTTTCATATTTCTAGAATTGAAGATTACACAGAGGTTTCAAATTTTTTTCTTTGTTATCAAAACTTATTATTTTTAGTAAGGCTCATATGCCAATTTAATAATAAATATTTAATCATGTCTTCTTGTATTTGGATTGAGATGAAATTTTTCATTAGATTAGGTATTTTCATATGGTTTCCTGCTTCAAATTTCAAGTGTTTTCGATCTCCATAATTGTAAGGATCTAAAAAGGCAAGTTTTTTCTCTGAAATTTTAAATGGGATGCTATAAAAATTAGGCTACCAACGGAAAATATTTTAGATCATCTTCAAGGAGTTCATGAGTAGAAGTTACTGGGCAAGATCATAGGGAAATGGAGCAAAAATGAAGGAGATATGAGCAAAAATGTGAGTTTTGCAATAGGGTTTCTTGAAAATTTAGTAACATAACTAAATACTAGAAGCAATGAAGGAAAAAAATATTAAAAATGGATTTAAAAAATGGCTAAATGTATTTTATACTCACCTCTTAACATTAACCTAGCTAACTCACCTTCTAACTCATCCTTGACCATTCTGGATTAACCCGGGTTACATGGCATGACAGGGTAGGGTTACAAGCCTTAAGTGACAAAGGGACTTAAAGGGGTGATAATGTGTGAAGGGGTTAAGTATTCATGAGAGGGGGCAACATAATCAAGTTGGGGTGCTGAGGAATTGAATACCTAGTGAGAATGTTACAAGCCTTAAGTGACGAAAGGGAGAGATTTCATGTGGTGGTGCATTCTGATGTCCCAAGTTGAAAAGGGTAAAAATTTGACAGTAAGCCCTTATTAGTATTCTTAGGTTCCACCCATCACATGAAGAATCCTCCTCTAATGAAGAATCAACTCATGTCTTCCATAGCGGAAGATCTTGAATGATGAGGCTTTTCCATAGACCATCTTGTTGAATCTGGAAACTACAAATGAAACTTTCTCATCTTCCAAGATGTTCACATGCTCCAATGTGTTGAGTCAATTCTCAGGAATGGCATTGATATTTCCACATTGACTAAAATATTTTTCATTTAACTCTTCATAGGATTCTAGAGATATAACCTATGATCTCTACAAGGGCTTCTAAAGTATTGACTATTGAAGGAAAGGGTCACAAATATTTTCCTGAACCAATTCTTAAAATTTGAATCCTAAAGATTCTTCATGTGGAATTATTCTCCCTGAGAGGAGTACCAAGCTCATGCATTCTTGTGCCAAGATCTTCCAAAAATTTTGATACATTCTCCTCATGGGATTCAAAATCAGAAATGGCTTCTTTTAGAGCATCAAACCTCTAGGTGATGGTATGGGAAAAAATGTCATACAAGTTCTCTGAGTCAAATGAAAACACACTTGAGCTCACTAAGGAATGAGAATCAAAATTATTCATCTCACTCGCAAATGGGAGATTATTTTCCCAATGGAATTTCTCTTTCTTGATCTCAACTCTATTCCTATTGATTTTCAAAAATATGACCAAGAACAATCTAAACAAAGAGATAATCTCAGGAAATAGATCATGTTCCCTTTTTCAAGGATCATGCTCACCCAATGGTCACATGTCCTTCTTTGCAGTATGAATGTTTGATCTTGCTTGATGGACTGGGGTTGAAGTTTCAGATCTACATTGCTTCAATTTGAGGTAGAGATGATTAATCTCATGCAATCAATGATGGAACTTATGAATAAAAGGTCCTCACACATGTGTTCCCTTAATTGTTTGATGATTTACTTATACTCCTAATTCTATGTAGTGATATGTGATGAAGAATCCTATTACAATGCAAAAATAATGAGCATGTAAGCACATAGTTGGGGCAGCAGAGGATGGAGAGAGATCACCACAACAACATAGCTCAAGAGAGCAAAGCAAGGACAGTGATGAAGCACCTAAGAGGATAGAGGCAAGTCCAAAGAGAACAAGAGAGATGGAAGGTAAACAAGTGACATTGAATGTTTTGAGTCCTAGGAAATGAACGGAGGTGAGGAGTGAGAAGTCATGCCTCAAGACGTTGTGGCACCGAACCGACTATACTTGTCACATCTCGGGTGTCTAGGTGAACGCTAGAGGAGGAGGTGTTTTTGTTCACGATAAGGTCGTTGCTTCAGGCTACTACGTTTGGGCGTAGTCCCTAAAGATCCCCGAGACCAAAATATCATTCAACTTTGACGGTGACTGCTCAGACTCCATGACACCTAGAGATGCCTCATCTGATCCAAAACCTCAGCATAGGGACCCTATACAATAGTCTCTCTCAGTTTTTTCCTTCTCATATCGGTGCTCTCGCTGCCCTATTGTTTGCAAACATGTGAAATAGTGTAGTTTGAGCCAATATAAGGTTGTCAAACGCTATATTTTGCAAACGGTGGGTCATGGCACCAAACCGACTATACCGACATGTCTGGGTGGCCAGGTGAATGCTAGAGGAGGTGGTTTTTGGTGCATAAAAATTTCGTTGCTTCCAGGCTACTTCGTTCGAACGTAGTCCCTTAATAGCCCTGAGACCAAAATATCGTTCAGCTTAGACGGGTGACTACTCAGACTCCGTGGCACCTAGATACACCTCATCTGATTCGACTCCTCAGTGTAGGGACCCTCTATAATAGCCTCTCTTGGTTTTTTTCTTCTCATTTCGGTGCTCTCGTTGCCCTATTGTTTGCAAACATGTAAAATAATGAAGTTGGAGCCAGTGTAAGGTTATCAAATGCTATATTTTGCAAACAATGGGTCATGGAACCAAACTGACTACACTGACACATTTTTGTGGCTAGGTGAATGCTAGAGGAGGTGGTGTTTTGGTGCGTGAAAAGTTCATTGCTTCAGGGCTACTTCGTTCGGGCGTAGTCCCTTAAGAGCCCTGAGACCAAAATATCGTTCAACTTCGACAGGTGACTACTCAGACTCTGTGGCACCTAGAGACATCTCGTCTAATCTAAAACCTCGGTGTAGGGACCCTCTACAATAACCTCTCTTGGTTTTTTCCTTCTCATATCGGTGCTCTCACTGCCCTATTGTTTGTAAACACGTGAAATAGTGCAGTTTGAGCGGTGTAAGGTAAGGTCACAAACGCTATATTTTGTAAATGGTGGGTCATGGCACCAAACCGACTACACCGACACATCTAGGTGGCTAGGTGAACACTAGAGGAGGTGGTTTTTTGGTGTGTGACAAGGTCATTGCTTCCAGGCTACTTCGTTTGGGCGTAGTCCCTTAAGAGCCCTGAGACCAAAATATCGTTCAACTTCGATGGGTGACTACTCAGACTCCATGGCACCTAGAGATGCCTCGTCTGATCTGACACCTCAGTGTAGGGACCCTCTACAAAAGCCTCTCTCATTTTTTTCCTTCTCATTTTGGTGCTCTCGCTGCCCTATTATTTGCAAACGCGTGAAATACTGCATTGGAGCCAATATAAGGTCATCAAACACTATATTTTATGAACAGTGGGTCGTGGCACCAAACCGACTATGCCGACATGTCTGGGTGGCTAGGTGAATGCTAGAAGAGGTGGTTTTTGGTGCACGACAATTTTGTTGCTTCCGGCTACTTCGTTCGGGCGTAGTCCCTTAAGAGCCCTAAGACCAAAATATCATTCAACTTCGACGAGTGACTACTCAGACTCGTGGCACCTAGAGACATCTCATCTAATCCAAAACTCGGTGTAGGGACCCTATACAATAGCCTCTCTTATTTTTTTCCTTCTCAGATCGGTGCTCTCGCTGCCCTATTGTTTGCAAACGTGCAAAATAGTGTAGTTTGAGCTAGTGTAAGGCTGTTAAACGCTATATTTTAAAAACGGTGGGTCGTGGCACCAAACCGACTATGCCGACACATCTAGGTGGCCAGGTGAACACTAGAGGAGGAGGTGTTTCATTACGGAACAAGGTCATTGCTTCCGAGCTACTTCATTCATGCCTAGTCCCTTAAGATCCCTAGACCAAAATATCATTCAACTTCGACAGTGATTACTCGAACTCGTGGTACCTAGAGATTCTCTCGTCTGATCTGACACCTCGGCATAGGTACCCTCTACAAAAGCCTCTCTCAGTTTTTTCCTTCTCATTTTGGTGCTCTCGTTACCCTATTGTTTGCAAATGCACGAAATAGTGCAGTTGGAGCCAGTGTAAGAAACGCTATATTTTGTAAACGATGGGTCATGACACTAAACCGACTGTGTCGGCACGTCCGGGTGGCTAGGTGAACACTAGAGAAGGTGGTGTTTTGGTGCACAACAAGTTCATTGCTTCGGGCTACTTCGTTCGGGCATAGTCCCTTAAGAGCCCTGAGACCAAAATATCGTTCAACTTCGACGGGTGACTACTCGGACTCTGTGGCACCTAGAGACGTCTCATCTGATTTGACACCCCAGTGTAGGGACCCTCTACAATATCCTCTCTCAGATTTTTCATTTCCAGATCGGTGCACACATGTAGGTATGGTCTTGTAAACACATGGGGAGGAGTCATTTTCAAAATTTACAACATTTTCAAAATTTACAACTTTGTCGAAATTTACAACTTTTTCAAAATTTACAACATTTTCAAAATTTACAACATTTTCAAAATTTACGACATTTTCAAAATTTACAACTTTTTCAAAATTTGCAACTCTTTCAAAATTTACAACTCTTTCAAAATTTACAGCTTTTTCAAAATTTACAACTTTTTCAAACAATGAAAGCTTCTCTTAGCTTCGAGAATTTAAAATTCTTTACTAATAGTGCCAACCACGTGAAGGTGAAAGATTTTCTGGCACCACTAACCTAAACATAAAAGTGTTAGTCAAAAAAATTTAAGTTTCAAATCAAAACCATATACTATCTATATATATAAAATACATAAATTTAAAATAAAAATATTCAAACTTAAATCTAGATCTTTAAACTAAAATACATATATATATATATATATATATATATATATATATATATATATATATATCAAAGAAATTATATATACCAGACATGAGCATTGTAAATTCATTCCAATGAACCATCAGGATCAGATCTACTCTGAATAGCAGACAAGATTGCTTCATGATTTGACTCTCGAACCTTCCAAAGAATCTTATTATTAGGCCTTCCTCGATATCTATACAACTGAATATTTTTTGCTAGAACTAGATGTGAATATAAGAGTATTTTCTTGTGTATCTCAAAGTTTTCAAACACCCAAATAAAGGAGTTTTTAAATGGATACCGTCAAATTCAAGTTCCAGTAACTACCACTGACCCTATAGGATACTCAATATCTTCACCATCTATAATAGGAGAAGTCAACTTCTTTCTTTCCTCAATGTAACGACATAAGAAATAATTTGTTCCTTCTTCATTGTCTTCTATTGCAATTACTGCAAACACATGTTCTACAAAAAAATAAAGGTTGAACAACTCAAATTTAAATTACATATTAAAATTTCAATGGACATAACTCAATACAAAAATTAAATAAATAACCATAAATACCTTATCGCACCAAAATCAAAATTTCGTCAAAGTCCTTGGATGTTGTAACTTCATCTGTAAAAATAAGTCGTAATGCTTGTGGAGGTTGATAACTAGGAATTGGAGTGAGAGGCCTACAAATCCATCCATCCACCCATTCTTGTGAATCACACTTAGCAGTGACAAATTCAATACAAGATACACAAAAACATGTCAACTTTCTTGTCCATACGGCCCACGAAGTAGCGTCCGAGCTACAATGATATGAGTGCTTATCACTAGACCTAGTGAATGTCATACAATTCTCGTAGTTAGCAATTTGTTGTTCCTCTATCAACCAAAAATATCTGTGAACTATGGAATATTCTTGAGAACCTCGAGTCATGTTGTCAATACACCATTCCACTATGCTCTTTACATTTTTTAATTTAGCACCATCTTTGTACTTCAACTCTTCTCTTGCAAGAGATCTTTTCACACATGCCCCTACACCATCATGCTCTCATTTTCCATTTCCAGCCTCAGTGAAACTCCAAATATGTTGCACACCCATCTTGACGTGCATTCTGCTCATCCAATAAAATATTTGTGCATTCTTAAACTGAGACGTGTAATTATTTGACCATATATAATGTTGTTTGAAGTGGATGTCCCTATCAAACAAGTTTCCATAAAATAACTGGAAACACCCTTCCACAAATTCATTAGAATGAGTACGATCATCACTGATATAAAAGTGGTACTCTCTTAAAAAAATTAATCATTCTCTGTACTGTCAAGAGAATGTAGAAATGTTATATGCACAAAAATGGCAACTTGTATACGAGTTTTAATATTGCGATTGAACCTCCATTTGTGGTTCGTAATGTGTAATTCTTTGCAAAATCGACCACTAAAACAATAATACCAATAGAAAATGTGTCTTTGCATAGCTTGAATTGTTCATCCAACTATCGAGCTCTATGTGTATGCCTAGAATACTCATAAATAATTTCATCCTTAAATTTTCTCAAAAATTAGAAAACAGGTATTTGTTCTGTAACTAGCTCACACCGTTTAGACTCTTTTCCATCTTTCAACTAGTATGCAACTGATTTATATTTATCAAACTCAACTAAATTATGTCCTATTGTACCTTCAATTTGCTCATGGATGTAAATTTCCAATTTAGGTAATCTGTCGCATGTACTACAACTTCCATCTAAACCATCCCGACTATAAAAAAATTGTCCAACTTTTTTCACAAAATATAGTAGGAATGAAATCCCTAGAAGATATTAGTGGAACTTGAACACCACATTCGATAACATAGTTTTGAATGAAAATTAGAATGAATACGTAAAAATTTAGCACAATGCATCACAAATTCAACATGTTGCCTATAATAACAAGTGGTGTGAGCGTGGTTGATTTTCACATAGAATGGTTTCAACATTTCAAAAAAATGTTAACTAATTTTAATTTCTAGATTATCTTGTTCAAACTTACAAAAAAATTGAGTTTGAGTCATATCTAAGAAATGATTTGGATGTGGTTCATGATTATTAGAACCAAATCTTTGTTTTATAACATCTCTTGTATTAGGTGAAACTCTAGTGTTATTATGCCAAAATTTAATAACTTCTCTTATAGCATTAGAATTATTTTTTTCCTTACGCGGTGCTCTAGCAGAAAATGCCCAAAAATCAGCGTTATTGAGTGATTGAAGGATATTACGTCTTTCAATTGCTTTCATTAGATTTTTTCAATTAACTTGCAACATTCGACTTGTTTGCATAATCAAATGTTGTTTTTTTATTGATTCACTTACAACACTAGTAGCAAGTACACGACGCACAATATTACTATCCCTAGTGCATCTCTTGACACCAATAGTGTGATATGCATCATGAAGGTTTTCAACAATTGTAGAGGTTTGACCTCGTATATTAGATGTTTTCAATCCTAAGGTATTTAATGTAGGTCTCATTTTAATCAATTTCATCAAAGTAACCAACAACTGACATCTTTGGGAATCATTTAAAATTTCAAAATGATTATCCAAATTTCAGTGGCTTTTCATCTGATTTTTCGTTCAGAAAGTTTGTCAGACATTGGTTTCAAAATGTTTTCATCAATTTCAATAAAAAATTAGGTTTCTTACGTAAAATCCTAGGAGGTGTTTTTGTCAAATTTTGTCTGTCTACAGTTTCAACATGAATTTCCTTATTCACATTTTCATTGTCTCCTTCAATTTCAACATTTTCTACATCATGAGTATTTAATTCTTCTTCAACATTGATAGTAAAAACATCTTCATCATGAGTATTTAATTCAACTTCAACATTGACAGTAGAAACATTACCTGGTTCTTCATTGCTTACAATAGTTGGGGTTGAAGATGAACCTCTTCTTGATTCATGAAGTTTCCGCATTTGCTCAACATTTTGAATTTTGTTGGCCTCTAATTCGTTTGGTGTTTTTTTACTTAATGACTTCTTTTTTGACTTCATTTCTTGTCTCCCATGATGTTTTACTTCCGGTGATAAGAAAAACGTGTAGAAAAAGATAGAATTTTGTAATAATTCATACGGTAAGGTCAGAGAGTAAAAATCACATGGTAATTCAGACATTGGGATGTGTGTAAATATGATTTATGAACCACGAGCGTGCTTTATAAACCACGATCATGGTTTATAAAGCACGCTTGCGATTTGTGTTAAAAAACCACAATCGCGCTTTATAGACTACGATCGCAGATCTATTGGCTGAACCTAAGCCTCAGGAAATCTTTGTTTTTCCCAAACCAAAGCTATGCAAGGTCATTATGAAGCGTAAAAGGTCAAAAAACCTCAAATCTGATCTTCCAAAGACTTGAACCATGCTAAAAATGTTGAAAAAATTTCACAAAAATGGTGCCATCACATAGGGGAGATTGTTAGCTTCGTAGAAATATTGATTTTAAAGTGAATAAAATAAGATAAATATCATTATATAATTTTTTACTAACAATAGGTCTTTAAGACATTTTTTCCCGTGAATGTTCATGTCTACGTTTAAGACTGTAAATTTTGTTTCGCTTATCAAAATGTGATAAAACTTATACCATCCCAAGTGTGGACAAATTCTATACATGTTAATATATATGTTATATATATATATATATATATATATATTTGATTTCAATATTTTTGATATAGTTATGGCGGGTAAAACGGAAAGTGCTCCGTTTTCTAAATATTGTCAAACCACTTTCACGGAAAAAATCATTAAAAAAATATTTCTCAAAAAATACAAAATAAAATCCATCCCAAGATAGACAACTACATCTAACGTTTCACCAAAAAAAAAAAATAACAATATTTGGTCATCCAAAATGCAGTAAACAGACTATAATCTTATAAGTTTTTTCAAAAAAAAAAAAAAAAAGTCATAATTTTAAGTGTTTAATATAGCTAAACATATCCATTTTTTAAAAAAATTAGTATTTTAGAAACTAGATTCCGAATGCTACAATTCATATTTATATAATATTTTGTAATTTTGAGTGTGCGTATAGCTAATAATCCCTACAAGTTGAGATTTCATTTTTTTTGCAATATGATGTCCACAAATGACCCTATATCTGTCCATCAACTTCTTGCACTTACCCAAATCTTATGTGTTGTCACTCTCCCGGATAATTTTCTTCCAAAAACTCCCCCATGAAAATCAATAATCAAATTGGGAGCTTCATCTTCAGTTATGCATTTCAAGAGGACACCTTCATGGTTATTCCAAGCCACCCAAGTGCATTATATATTTTGAGAGGCTAGATTGAGGGCTCTTTTCTAATTTTTATTTAAATTACTAGGATAGTTGTTATCCCGTTTTGAGTTCACGACGAAACGATCGGATAACCCCTACAAAATTTTTGAAGTGATTTTGCATTATGATCTCTTTTAGAGCAAATCGGGTTTTCGGGTGTTACTAACAGCTTGACATAAGTTTTAACATGCTTTATGTCTTATGACCTCCGAAACCCGAAACCCGCCTTGTATTGAAAAATCCTTTGAAATCGGGTTTTCGGAAATTCAACGCATCGGAACATACTTGTGTTAAGACATGCTTTGTGTCGCGTGACTTCCGAAACCCGAAACCCGCCTTGTGTTAAGACAATCCTTAGTAATCGGGTTTTCGGAAGTTCAATGCATCGGAACATTCATGTACCAAAACATGTTTTGTGCTCCATGTTTTCCGAAGCCCGAAACCCGAAATGCACTAAATCTCCTCGTGTCGGGTTTTTGGACTCCTCCAACACGCTGACGTGGCGTTCATGCCGAATGGTTGGTGAGTCGGCACGTGCCGAGCTGGAGCGTATTTATTACTAATTTTCTTATAAATACGTAAAAATCCACGTCATTTTTACCGTTCATATTTTTAATTCGTGGATTTTTCGCATGCTCTTCCGCTCCAAAACCCGCAAACTCGCGTTACCAGACTGGATCGTTTGTTTTCGATTTTACTTGTCTCGAATCGAAGGTATTTTTCGTTCCTTCTTTATTCTTGATTTCTCTGGATCAACTGCGTATATTTTCTTTCCAATTTCTTGCCAGTTGTTGAGGGTTTTTCTTCCTTCTTCGTTCTGTATTGTTTTGGAAAGGGTTTTGGGTTTTTAGGGTTTATTTTCTTTTTGAGATTATCAATTGGTGCTGTTCCTTCCAAATTCCAATTACTTGCATAATGTATGGAATATGAATAACAAAAAAGAAAGGAAGATGTGTATGTAGAAATTCAAAGGAAAGGCTCTGTTTTTGTTTCCCGGATTTTGAAGTTTGTATTGCAGATTCAAAAGTCCGAAATACAAAGGAAGCTCGCAGTGACGGGGTTTTTCAACATTCCGACCTCAACAGTGGGTGCCGGGCACCTCCTAAGTTCCGCCATCCACAGTGGACGCCGGGTTTTCTTCAGGTTCCGTCATTAACAGCAAGTGCCGGGTTTTCCCCTGTTTCCGCCATTGAAAGCAAGTGTCGGGTTTCGCCAAGACTCCGACATATCAGACCTGTCGGGTTCTCAAAGTTTTCCGATATCTTCTTCTGCGTGTCGGGTTCTTCGCTTCTTCCGACGCCTTCCGTCAATCAGGTTTTTCAGTGTGCACAGCATCTCCGGAGTTCCGAGCCTTTCTTCTTCCAATATTCTTCATGCTCTCGGATCTCGGTTCAATCACAGAGAAGGCCGAAAAATCTAGCAGGATGAAATACAAATTTAAGAAACCAGAATCCCCGTCATATATCGACTGTAATTATGATATCAGGGATACTGAGATGGGCAACATAGATATGGACGATTTTTGGAACAGGGTGAAGAGTTCTTCTCAAACCCCATGGATGGTGGCTTTAGCTAATAGTGGCTTGCCTCTTGCAGCGGGCTTCCCCATGTCTGCCCAATGTCCAGAGCTTGTTTTGGCGTGTGCATCCAGCTACGACTCGGCTTCTCGGTCCGTAAGGAATCAGGCTGGTGAAGTAGTTATCAAACTAGATGGGGCTTATTTGGATGATCTCCTGAAACTACCAAATTTTGAAGAGTATGGAGCCCTAGACATGAAATTGGCTCAGAAGGCCTGGGACAGTAACCAGGAGAATTGCATTAAGGATGTTAATAAGAAGTTCTTGGTTAAGGCAAAACCAGTAATATCTAGATTTCCAAGAACTATCCCTAGATCGGATTTCATCCAAGAAATCAACGATATTATCACCCTACTGAGCCGGGTGTTCGCTCTTTAATCAAATTTATTTCATGGATGGATGTACCAATTTATGGTCACCATTAGGAAGAACAAGCAAGGGATTGACTGGGGAACCCTTATCAGTGATGAAATTGATTCCCAGATGACGACGGTCCTGTCAACCGGAAAGTTTTATATGTTCTCATATGTGGCCTATGCAGCAGCTGGGATGAGGAGCTATCCAGGGCTGGAGACTAAAGGAAGCAGAACCACAAATCCAGTCTATAAGTATTATCCTCAAATAACGAAGAAGGGGTCCAAGGATCACTTTAGGAGGGTAAATGACGCCTTTTTCTACGAAAACATCTGCCAGCTCAATCCAGGGCTGAGAAAGACAAGGGTCTCGGACGAGGCATGGGCTGAAGTATCTAAGTGGGGATGTATCTTCTTGCAGTTCAAGAAGTTTACCTACCTTCGAACGGTCATGTACTCCGGAGAACCTTTCCGTCTGCCTCGTTATCCCGGCGATAGATTGATACTAATAGAATTGGTCAGACAGTTATTGGATTTCCACAAATTCCAACAGAGCAAGCATAAGGCAGCTGTATCCTTCCCAATTTCTATTGGGAGATATACTTGCTCAACAGCGGCAAAAGCTAAAAATGTCGAATGTGAACTCCAGGAGAAATTAAAGAAGCATATGAAGTCTCGGGATGGTTTTGACATCCGAGGAGTACTGAGAACTTATGGAGCCCTACATCTGCACAGGCCCGACATTGAGGATATCTGGGTGGATCTGCGTAACGAAGTTGCGGTTCGCAGAAAAGATCATAGCAGATTAACTATTGATGAGATTCAGACGCTAGAGATTTCTGATTTGCCAGATGGTATAAGGGACAATGAAAGTGTGTTAGATATGTCCTATGATGGGCTTAATGAAGATCGATACGTTTTTCCGCCTATTGATTGGTCGGCTAGCGAAAAATCCTCTATCACCGATAGGTCAGCCCTAATTCTGGCTCGTACAAAGAAATGGCTCTCTTCTTGGGGCATGAATTTTAAAGATGACAAGTTTCCAAAATTGGCTGCTCCTGAGGCGGGGCCCTCCAAAAAGAAGAAGGACAAGGAATCTACTGGGGGGTCTATAAAAATCAAGATTCCCAAGAAGAGGAAAGAAAGACAAATCTCTTCAATTGTCTCTCCAACTCAAACGGTGGATGTGCCAGAATCACCAACACCACCAGAAATAGGAGAAATTAATTTGGAAGAAGGAGGAAGTCAGCCCTTGACTTCACCATTTGCTGATTGCTCAACTGAAGAGACCTTATCTCTGGCGGTCAAGGCTTTGGAGACTGAATCTGTGCCTCCCCCTCAACAACCACTTCAGCCTCCTCATTCCCCATCCACTTCTTCAAGCATGGCCAATATTTTCTCTGGGCTCTCACCCCTTTCTACTGGAACCCAAGTGATCACCAACACTCCCCCACAACCTGTGCCTTTATTCATTGCACCTACTACCACGTTGACTGCTGTTCCCCCTCCAATAGTAGAATCTGCTCCCCTTGAGAGTAGAATACCAGCTACTACAACATTGGCAGTTTCCTCTGATACACCACAATGGCTACTCGAACAAACTCCGAGGAAGAGGAAAGTGATTGTACCCCTACCAGCCTTTGATTTCAGCTCACTCAAGGCTTCTACTGCGAGATCAGCCAAGAAACCCAAAACAGTTTCAAGGGTTTTGGTAGATGCTTCAGGAGATAAGTTCGCAGAGATTGCCACTCCCTCAGCTGACAAAACTAGGGATGATGTAACAGCTGCTGATTATCAGATCACCAAGGTGGCTCTAGGGAAAGTAACAACAGAAGGAGCGCAACAAGATGCACGGGCTTCCATAGACGTGCTGTGCCAAAAGTTGAAAGAAACAAAGGTCAGCAGAGATGAGTTTAAGGAAAAAGTGGAGCAGTTGACAGAGGTTTTGATTAAACTCTCAAC
Source organism: Taxus wallichiana var. yunnanensis (assembly GCA_018340775.1). NCBI lineage: Eukaryota > Viridiplantae > Streptophyta > Pinopsida > Cupressales > Taxaceae > Taxus > Taxus wallichiana. Next base: position 838,351,116 of record CM031239.1, read on the forward strand.
ACCCCTGGAATCCATACCATCTGCTTCTGCTTCTGCCGGATTCGATTTCTCATCGGTGCCTACGATTGAGAAGATCGCTAAAAAGGGAAGGGTGGTTGATGAGTGGATCCAAAAGTTGCTCCAACGAGGGAAGGAAGTAATTCAAGACGTGGTGAAAGTTCATCAGTCCTTGGCAGAGATTCAGAAGGAAGGAGAGAAGATGGATGAGGAATTCACTGAAGAACTTGGACAGCTTGATTTGACTTGTGAAGCTCTCCAAGTGCTAAAGCAAATACCAGCACATCTCTTGGTAGAAGAAGGCGTTCTTCCACATACAGATAAACACTTTCAGCTGATCAAGGCCATCAAGTTCAGAGTAAAAATCCTCAACGAAGCCTGCAGCAAGTTGAGAGAATCAAGAGATAAATTGATCGATGGGAAAAGTGATCTGGAAGAAGAATTGCTTAAGATTTGTCCAAAGGTGTCAGTTGGGAACTCAAGTGCCCTATCAGCAGATGATCTCTTCAAACAAGTTCAAGAGACTATTCAGCATGAACCTGTAGATGGATTCGACCTTGAAGTCATTGGTCAGTTTGTAAGGATTGAACATACGTTGGAGGCCTTAAAAAAGCTCAGTAAAAGATTGAAGAAACTTCCCGGCTGTGCCAGTGATATCCATGAGACCTGCGAAATGTGGAATGATCATTCCACTGCACCTGAGGAAAATGAAATGCAAGGCATTATTCGGAAGTTCCAGGAGTTCCGGAACAAACAGTCTCAGCTGGAGGAAGAGAAAGGAGAAGAATCAAAAGATGATGACTCGGATTGAGCTCCAACGTCCCATGTCATTTCTATTTTTAGAATGTCATATCTTTTATTTCCTTTTTGTCATTATTTTTAATTCATACTTTGACTTGATCTCCTGCGTGAGAATCATGCAAAGCTGAAACTCTAGTTAGCATGCTACTTTTCAGGATCTGTTCTGTTTAAACTCTAGCTTCTTTTGTTATAAAAAAGGGATGCTTGTGCATTCTAAAGGGTCGAGAATTTTTGAAGCATTAAGAGGCTATTGGAAAGGAGAAAAACTTTGTGTTTTCTTTCAATCATTTTGAAGAATAGAAGTTGATATTGTTTTGCAGACTTTGTGTTGTGAAATATATCTTATTTAAGATATTGTTCTTATGTTCATGATCTTAAAGCTATTCTTTGCATAGAATCTCAGTGTTTCTAATTATCTCGGACACTATATCTGTGATCTAAAACTCGTATGATTATTTCGTGCTCTGTGTTTACTCGAAAGAAAATACGTTTCTCCCATTTCTTTTCTACCGTGCTTCTTTCACTGTAATAGTTTCTAACCTATTTCATGTACGAAAGCAATATCCTTGAATCGTGTGAATGTGGATTTCGGGATTTCATCCCAACCCCAATGGTTAGATTAGTGTGAATATTCAGATATATTATTTATCGTGTGTTTTAGATTAGCAATAAACAGGCAGCCTCACCTGTCTTTGAGGAGGGATTCAATCCCATGTACTGTGGTTGAACCTCATATTTTGGTTTGACAAAATATCCAACCAACAGTTTTTGGCGACTCCGCTGGGGAAATACGGATCAATAGTACAAAGCTTATCCTCTCGGTGTCTCGCGACTCCATATTTGCCTTATTTTTAATAAGATCTCCTTTCAGTTCAAGCTGGCCAGGAGGATCTTCACTCGGTCTCGCCGAGCTCAAGGTGAAATTGATCCACTTTTTGAGTTGCTGCAACAGCACAATTTCAGCCTTTCTCCCAACAGCGTTGTCTCTAACCGAGCCAGAAGTTCTTCACCTGTTTGGAGAAATCGGATCCCTGAAGAACGGGAAACATCTGCAACTTGTCGTGCACTACTCTTGTCTGATACCCGGATCCCTGTACGCACTCTTTTCAGAAGGATGGCGGTTCAACCTGTGCCTTGGGGTGCAGTCATTGGTCCTCTTACTTTGACTCCTCCATTGCATGAGTTACCACGTGGATCACGTAAGAACATTCCCAAGTTCAATGGGGATGGGAAGCAGCATCCCGATGAGCATATTGCGTCTTTCTTTGTTGCATGCGGTGTCCTCGGAGTAGCCCACGAAGATGTCTCTGTTCGACTCTTCGTTGAAACATTGCAGGGAGTAGCAGCTGAATGGTTTTATCACCTCCCGAATGCATGCATTCCAGATTGGGCTACCATGCGGACCAAGTTTGAGGCACGTTTCAAACCAGCCGAAGATTCTCATGCATTGTTAGCTCAGCTTACTCATATGAAGAAGGAATCGCATGAACCTATGCGGGAATTCGTGGCTAAGTTCAATAAGCTGATCCGGAAAATTCCAGTTATAGCTGTACCAACTCTAGAAAATCAAAAGTGCTTTTTCATCAATGCTCAACCTCCTGATATAAGCTTTTTATTACGAAGGTCGGTTATCCCAGATTCAAGCTACCGCTCTCACCAATCGGTCATGGCTCTTTGAAATAGAGGATGATCTCATCTTAGCTGGAAGGATCAAGAAAGATATACCCAAACTCAAAAATCAAGGTTCTTCTCAAGGTAATATCGACCCTATGTTTCAAAAATGGCTAATGATTTGATTGCTTTAAAGAAGCAAGTGTCTCAGTAGGTGAGCAATGTTCCGTACCGGGATATCCCTAGGCGGAATTTTAATAACAATGGTGTACCTGCCAGAGATAGGCCATGGTTAGCTCCTGCTCAACCGAGATTAGCAATTGAAGCTCCGCCTGTTAATGCAAAGAATGGAAATAATTGAAGAAGATGATGAACCAGAAGAACAAGATTCCCCGAGGATTTCGAAGCTTCAGGATATGCTGATGAGTCTTATGATGAGTCAGCTGGCGACTCCAGCATTGGTTATTTGGAATATGATGAAGATGAATGTGAGCCAGATGGTCAATCATTTGCTGTTTTCACTCGGTCCCAATCTCAGTTCCCGTAAAGCCTCCGAAAATACTAAGGAGAAGAATAAGGAACCTCCTTGTATCCATAGTCAAAAGGGGTACCCCTATTTCAAGCAAACCGAAAGAGAGGTTACTAAAAAGACAAATTGCTCCTTATTCTCCTTCTCCTAAGGCCAGTACCCCACCACAAGCTCATATAATTAGAACTGAGCCTACTATCATTCCTTCTTACACTGCTTTCGACATTATTGATCATGCGAAGAGAACAAAAATTCAAATGTCGGAAGCAGAATACCTTCAGTCGAATCCCGAACAATTTGAAAAGCTGGCCAAGTTTATCAGAAGTAAAGCGGCCGTTCCATCACCGTCAAAAGGTCTCCTTCCAAATCCTGTTCAACTTACACCTCAGAATAATCTGACCTCTGTTTCTTCCTCGGGAAAGATTGAACCATTTTATTTGTCTCTACTTATAAATGGGTTTAAACTCAGCAATTGTATCATTGACTCAGGGGCCTCTGATAATGTTATGCCCGCAAAAGTGGCTCATGCCCTTGGGCTTACTTTGACTAAATCATATGGACGGTGTTATTCCATGGAAACTAAACAAGTCCCTCTGATTGGTCAAATTAAGGACGCACAGTTTGCATTTGTTGCTTTTCCTGAGAAGAGAGTGAAAATGACTATTCTGGTTGCAGACATTCCTGCAGCTTATGGTATTCTCTTGGGTAGAGGATTTTGTAAAGATGTCGGAGGAGAGATTAGTATGGATTGGACCAAAGCTAAGATCCCAGTCAAAGGGGTTCAACAGGTTCTTCATCCTGAACCGCAGGCAAAGTATTTGGTGACCAAATCAGATGATCCGAAAGCTCAGATCCTTTTCGAAGATGCTAGCTTTGGGAATTATTTCATGGCTTCAGAGATACCTATTGTAGATGTGAAAGAGGACGATCCCAATGCAATTTGGACACTTGAATTTGATGGTAGCTGCTCAACTTCTGGATCAGGCGCTGGTGTTGTTCTCATATCTCCTAGCTCCGAGATTTTCCCATCAGCTTATAAGTTGCAATTTGATAATACTAACAACACGGCCGAATACGAAGCCCTGTTATTAGGATTAGAATTGGCCAGGCAAAAGGGAATCAGAAATCTCAAGGTTCAAGGAGATGCGGAGCTGATTGTTAATCAGGTCAGGGGTATATATCAGGTAAAAAATGATCGGTTGAGGCATTATAGGAACAAAGTGTGGGATAGTATAGAATGCTTTGATGCATTTTCTATTAAGGCAGTTTTAAGAGATTATAATGACAAGGCTGATTCTTTGGCCGTATCTGCATCTCTTCTTCTTCCTCATCCTCAATTCAAGCAAGACACATACTCTATTGAGATTGTATATCGCCCTAGTATCCCAGATAACGCAACTCACTGGCAGGTATTCAATGATGATCGACAGGTGTTGGCTTTTCTAGAAAAGGCTGACAATTTCAGTGAATTGTATTTTGAAGGTTCAGAATCAGCCTTTCGTGAAACTATTTCAGATCCATATCAGGAAGTTGATGGTGAATATATTCAGCTGAAAGGCAATAAGATACCCAAAGGTTTGGTTTCTTTGGAGGGTCTGTTTGACAAGCATGATCGCTTCATCCAAAACAAAAGGCAGTCAAGGAGCTTCTTCCTCTGAAGTAGATCAAATCAATCTAGGTTCATCTGATCAACCTCGGATGGTGAATATCGGTAAATGTTGTTCTCCTGAAGAGAAGGTAAGATTTACTTTGCTTTTGAAGAAATACATCGATGTCATGGCTTGGTCCTATGCAGATTTGAAATCTTTCAAGCCCAAGGATGTTCAAAGACAAGATTCCTCAAAACCCGATGTGAAGTCTTATGCATAAAAGCAAAGGCATTACAATCCGAAGATTTCAGAACAATTTCGCAGTAGAAATTGAGAAGATGCTAGATGCCGTAACTATTTTCCCAATCCATCACTCCACTTGGATTGCAAACATCGCTCTCGCCGTAAAGAAGAATGGCGAGATCCGGATTTGTGCTGACTTTCGAACTTGAATCACCCTCATTGAAGGATAATTATCCTTGCCGATCATGGACCAAGTATCGCAAATCAAGCATCGGATCGAAATGTTATCCATGCTCGACGGGTTTTCGGATATAATCAAGTCAAGTAACCACAGAAGATCAACACAAGACAGCTTTCACGACCCCATGGGGTACCTTTGCTTATAGAAGGATGCCATTCGGCTTGATCAACGCAGGAGCTACTTTTCAGAGAGCTATGGACCTAGCATTCAGAGATCTGATGGGTAAGGTCATAGTCGTGTATTTGGATGACTTGACTGTCTTTTCTAAAAAACGAAGTGATCATTATGATCATTTAGAACAGGTACTTCAGAGATGCAGGCGTCACGGAATTTCGTTGAATCCTAAGAAGTCTATGTTCGGGGTTACAGAAGGAAAGCTGCTGGGTCATATTGTGACCAGAGAAGGAACTAAAATTGACCCAGAAAGGGTAAAGGCCATTCAGAGTCTTACTTTACCAACAAGTAAAACCGGAGTTCATTCTTTCTTCGGAAAAGTTAATTTCTTGAGAAGATTGTACCTGACTTCGCTGACAAAACCAAGGATATTCTTGGAATGATGAAAGGCAAAGTCCCATTCAGATGGAGTGCAGAAGGGAAACTTTCATTTGAAGAAATCAAAAAGGCAGTTGCTTGCGCTCCGACCCTAGTATGTCCAGACTTTAAGAAAGATTTCATCATGTATAGCTATGCTTCAGCCCACACAGTGTCAGCGATCCTGATGCAGGAAAATGGAGAAGGCATTGAAGCTCCTATCGCATTCATGAGCTGTCCGTTGAAAGAGCATGAATTGAAGATGTCGCAGATTGAAAAACATGCTTACGCAGTGGTAAGAGCAGTAAAACACTTCAGGTACTATGTACTGAATTCTCATACTCGTGTTCTCGTTCCTGATACTGCTGTTAAATCCATTCTAACTCAACAAGAGCTGGGAAGCCAAAGAGGTACTTGGATTGCTAAGGTTCAGGAGTATGACTTGGACATTAAACCTACCAAGTTGGTACGAGGAAGAGGCCTGTGTCAATTGATTGCAGAGAATCATGCTGAAGCAGAGTATGAAGAGATTCAAGACACTTCCTCAGAGCTGCCTATGGTGCTTTTTGTAAGTACGACCGATGAATGGTACGCGGACATTGCTTTCTTCCTAACTTATGGTGAATGCCCTCCGCATTTAAATCAAAAGGAGAAAAGGACCATCAAGCTGAGATCTGCAAAATACCTTTTGTGGAATAATGCGATATACAAGAGAGGTATTGATGGTATCTTCTTGCGTTGTGTCGATAAATCACAACAGGAAAAGTTATTAGAATCCTTTCATAGCCTAGCATGCGGAGGACACTTTTCGTCTTCTGTAACAGCATATAAGATCTTACGGGCTAGGTATTATTGGCCTACTCTTTTCCGGGACTCAGCAGAATGGGTGTCTAAATGTGAAGCTTGTCAGCATTTTGTTGGTCGTCCCAAGTTAGCAGCTCTCTTCCTCCAAGCCTCGTGGTGATCAAGAACCTTTTCGCCAATGGGGGATTGATTTTATCGGAACATTGAATCCTGCTTCCAGTGCTGGACACAACTATGTGCTAACTGCTACAGATTATTTTACCAAGTGGGTAGAGGCCGCGCCAATCAAGCAAGCAACTTCTGAAGCTGTTTGCAAATTCCTTAAGGAAAACATAATTGTCAGATTCGGTGTACCTCATAAGATCATAGCGGATAATGCTTCCAATTTCTCATCACACGAGCTAACTGAGTTTTGCTATGGATTCGGCATTACTTTGGCTCATTCGTCTGACTATTATCCCCAGGGAAATGGGCAAGCTGAATCCAGCAACAAGAATCTGGTTACTATAATCAGGAAACTAGTGGACGAAAATCAGAGGAATTGGCACAAAGCATTGTATGATGCATTGTGGGCTGACCGGATCACTCCAAAGCGAGCCATAGGGATGTCCCCTTTTCAATTGCTATACGGGATTGATGCTGAAATCCCTATCTCAAGAGAATTGCCGCCTTGCAATTAGCGTAAAGTTGTCAAGACGTAGCTTTTTAATTCAATCGAAAAGAGGGTTATGTACCTAACCAAGCTAGAAGAAGAGCGAATCAAGGTGATTGATCGTATAGCAGATCATCAGAGCAGGGTAAAGAAGATTTTTGATAAAAAATCCAAGCAACGTGACTTCCAAATTGGAGACCTGGTGTTGCTTTGGGATAAAAGAAGAGAACAAAAAGGAATGCATGGAAAATTTGATTCTTTATGGAAAGGACCTTTCAAAATTCATCAGCTGAATGGCGAAAATAGTTTCCTACTATCATATCTGGATGGAGGATTACTTCTTTGCCTTTTTCAAAGGCAACATCTAAAGTCGTTTCCACCATTAATGCAAGATGCTCTCTTGCATTGTACATATTTTGCTTTTGTTGTGTGTTTGCTTTTGGTTTTCTGTCTTTCTTCGTTTTGTTTTGTTTTGGTTTTCTCCTTGACTCTGTAGCCCAATGGATAAGGCCCTGGTCCGCGAGACCAGAGATTCTGAGTTCTCTTCCTTTGGTATTGCAAAGAAAGTCCCCAACTGGAGCCAGCTGTTATCCCCGTTTTGAGTTCACGACGAAACGATCGGATAACCCCTACAAAATTTTTGAAGTGATTTTGCATTATGATCTCTTTTAGAGCAAATCGGGTTTTCGGGTGTTACTAACAGCTTGACATAAGTTTTAACATGCTTTATGTCTTATGACCTCCGAAACCCGAAACCCGCCTTGTATTGAAAAATCCTTTGAAATCGGGTTTTCGGAAATTCAACGCATCGGAACATACTTGTGTTAAGACATGCTTTGTGTCGCGTGACTTCCGAAACCCGAAACCCGCCTATTGTTAAGACAATCCTTAGTAATCGGGTTTTGAAGTTCAATGCATCGGAACATTCATGTACCAAAACATGTTTTGTGCTCCATGTTTTCCAAGCCCGAAACCCGAAATGCACTAAATCTCCTCGTGTCGGGTTTTGGACTCCTCAAACACGCCCGACGTGGCATCCATGCCGAATGGTTGGTGAGCTGGCACGTGCCGAGCTGAAGTGTATTTATTACTGATTTTCTTATAAATACGCCAAAATCCACGTCATTTTTACCGTTCATATTTTTAATTCGTGGATTTTTCGCATGCTCTTCCTCTCCCAAAACCCGCAAACTCCCGCTACTGCATGGATCGATCGTTTTCGATTTTACTTGTCTCGAATCGAAGGTATTCTTCATTCCTTCTTTATTCTTGATTTCTCTGGATCGACTGCATATATTTTCTTTCCAATTTCTTGCCAGTTGTTGAGGGTTTTTCTTCCTTCTTCGTTCTGTATTGTTTTGGAAAGGGTTTTGGGTTTTTAGGTTTATTTTCTTTTGAGATTATCAATTGTGCTATTCCTTCCAAATTCCAATTACTTGCATAATGTATGGAATATGAATAACAAAAAAGAAAGGAAGATGTGTATGTAGAAATTCAAAGGAAAGGCTCTGTTTTTGTTTCCCGGATTTTGAAGTTTGTATTGCAGATTCAAAAGTCGAAATACAAAGGAAGCTCGCAGACTGACGGGGTTTTCAACATTCCGACCTCAACAAAGGTGCCGGCATCTCCTAAGTTCCGCCATCCACAGTGGGACGCCGGGTTTTCTGCAGTTCCGTCATTAAACAAAGCAAGTGCCGGGTTTTCCCTGTTTCGCCATCAAAGCAAGTGTCGGGTTTCGCCAAGACTCGACATATCAGACCCGCTGGGTTCTCAAAGTTTTCCGATATCTTCTTCTAAGTGTCGGGTTCTTCGCTTCTTCCGACGCCTTCCGTCAATCAGGTTTTTCAAAGGTGCATGATCTCCGGAGTTCCGAGCTTTTTCTTCCAATATTCTTCATGTCGGATCCTCGGTTCATCACAGAGAAGGCCGGAAAATCTAGCAAGATGAAATACAAGTTTAAGAAACCGTAATCCCCGCCATATGTCGATCGTAATTATGATATCGGGGATACTTGAAATGGGAAACATAGATATGGATGACTTTTGGAACAGGGTGAAGAGTTCTTCTCAAACCCCATGGATGAAAGCTATGGCATTAGCTAATGCTGGCTTGCCCTTCGCAAGAGCTTCCCATGTCCGCCCAATGTCCAGAGTTTGTTTTAGCGTGCATCCAGCTACGACTCGGCTTCTCGGTCCGTAAGGAATCAGTGCTGGTGAAGTAGTTATCAAACTAGATGGGGCTTATTTGGATGATCTCTTGAAACTACCAAATTTTCAAGAGTATGGAGCCCTAAATATGAAATTGGCTCGAAGGCCCGGGACAAGAACTGTGAGAATTGCATTAAGGATGTTAATAAGAAGTTCTTGGTTAAGGAAAACCAGAATATCTAGATTTCCAAGAACTATCCCTAGATCGGATTTCATCCAAGAAATCAACGATATTATCACCCTACCGAGCGGGTGTTTCTTGCCTTAATCACATTTATTTCATGGATGGATGTACCAATTTATGGTCACCATTAGGAAGAACAAGCAAGGGATTGACTGGGGAACCCTGATCAGTGATGAAATTGATTCCCAGATGACGACGGTCCTGTCAACCGGAAAGTTTTATATGTTCTCATATGTGGCCTATGCAGCAGCTGGGATGAGGAGTTATCCAGGGTTGGAGACTAAAGGAAGTAGAACCACAAATCCAGTCTATAAGTATTATCCTCAAATAACGAAGAAGGGGTCCAAGGATCACTTTAGGAGGGTAAATGACGCCTTTTTCTATGAAAACATCTGCCAGCTCAATCCAGGGCTGAGAAAGACAAGGGTCTCGGACGAGGCATGGGCTGAAGTATCTAAGTGGGGATGTATCTTCTTACAGTTCAAGAAGTTTACCTACCTTCGAACGGTCATGTATTCCGGAGAACCTTTTCGTCTGCCTCGTTATCCCGGCGATAGATTGATACTAATAGAATTGGTCAGACAGTTATTGGATTTCCACAAGTTCCAACAGAGCAAGCATAAGGCAGCTGTATCCTTCCCAATTTCTATTGGGAGATATACTTGCTCAACAGCGGCAAAAGCTAAAAATGTCGAATGTGAACTCCAGGAGAAGTTAAAGAAGCATATGAAGTCTCGGGATGGTTTTGACATCCGAGGAGTACTAAGAACTTATGGAGCCCTACATCTGCACAGGCCCAACATTGAGGATATCTGGGTGGATCTCATGTGAAGTTGCGGTTCGTAAAAGATCATAAGCAGATTAACTATTGATGAGATTCAGACGCTAGAGATTTCTGATTTGCCAGATGGTACAAGGGACAATGAAAGTGTGTTGGATATGTCCTATGATGGGCTTAACGAAGATCGATACATTTTTCCACCTATTGATTGGCCTGGCAATGAAAAATCCTCTATCACCGATAGGTCACCCCTAATTCGCTCGTACAAAGAAATGGCTCTCTTCTTGGGGCATGAATTTTAAAGATGACAAGTTTCCAAAATTGGCTGCTCCCGAGGCGGGGCCTCCAAAAGAAGAAGGACAAGGAATCTACTGGGGTCTATAAAAATCAAGATTCCCAAGAAAAGGAAAGAAAGACAAATCTCTTCAATTGTCTCTCCAACTCAAACGGTGGATGTGCCGTAATCACCAACACCACCGAAATAGGAGAAATTAATTTGGAAGAAGGAGGAAGTCAGCCCTTGACTTCACCATTTGTTGATTGCTCAATCGAAGAGACCTTATCTCTCGGCGGTCAAGGCTTTGGAGACCGAATCTGCGTGCCTCCCCTCAACAACCACTTCAGCCTCCTCATTCCCCATCCACTTCTTCAAGCATGGCCAATATTTTTCCTGGGCTCTCACCCCTTTCTACCTGGAACCCAAGTGATCACCAACACTCCCCACAACCCGTGCCTTTATTCATCATGTGCACCTACTACCACGTTGATCATTGTTCCCCCTCCAATAGTAGAATCTCGCTCCCCTCGAGAGTAGAATACCGCATTACTACAACATTGGCGCTTCTCCGATACACCACCATGGCTACTCGAACAAACTCCGAGGAAGAGGAAAGTGATTGTACCCCTACCAGCCTTTGATTTCAGCTCACTCAAGGCTTCTACTGCGAGATCAGCCAAGAAACCCAAAACAGTTTCAAGAGTTTTGGTAGATGCTTCAGGAGATAAGTTCGCAGAGATCGCCACTCCCTCAGCTGACAAAACTAGGGATGATGTAACAGCTGCTGATTATCAGATCACCAAGGTGGCTCTAGGGAAAGTAACAACAGAAGGAGCGCAACAAGATGCACGGGCTTCCATAGACGTGCTGTGCCAAAAGTTGAAAGAAACAAAGATCAGCAGAGATGAGTTTAAGAAAAAAGTGGAGCAGTTGACAGAGGTTTTGATTAAACTCTCAACACCCCTGGAATCCATACCATCTGCTTCTGCTTCTGCCGGATTCGATTTCTCATCGGTGCCTACGATTGAGAAGATTACCAGAAAAGGAAGGGTGGTTGATGAGTGGATCCAAAAGTTGCTCCAACGAGGGAAGGAAGTAATTCAAGACGTGGTGAAAGTTCATCAGTCCTTGGCAGAAATTCAGAAGGAAGGAGAGAAGATGGATGAGGAATTCACTGAAGAACTTGGACAGCTTGATTTGACTTGTGAGGCTCTCCAAGTGCTGAAGCAAATACCAGCACATCTCTTGGTAGAAGAAGCAATTCTTCCACATACAGATAAACACTTTCAGCTGATCAAGGGCATCAAGTTCAGAGTAAAGATTCTCAACGAAGCCTGCAGCAAGTTGAGAGAATCAAGGGATAAATTGATCGATGGGAAAAGTGATCTGGAGGAAGAATTGCTAAAGATTTGTCCAAAGATGTCGGTTGGGAAATCAAGTGCCCTATCAGCAGATGATCTCTTCAAACAAGTTCAAGAGATTATTCAAAGATGAACTCAGTAGATGGATTCGACCTTGAAGTCATTGGTCACCAGAGGATTGAGCATACGTTGGAGGCCTTAAGAAAGCTCAAGCAAGAGGTTGAAAAAGCTTCCTACAGTGCAAGTGATATCCATGAGACCAGCGAAATGTGGAATGATCTTTCCATCGCACTCCGAGGAAAACGAAATGCAAGGCATTATTCGGAAGTTCCAGGAGTTCCTGAACAAAAAAGCCTTTTGGAGGAAGAGAAAGGAGAAGAATCAAAATATGATGACTCGGATTGAGCCCAACGCCCCATGACATTTCTATTTTGAGAATGTCATATCTTTTATTTCCATTTTGTCATTATTTTTAATTCAAACTTTGACTTGATCTCCGCGTGAGAATCATGCAAAGATGAAACTCTAGTTAGCATGCTACTTTTCAGATCATTCTGTTTAAACTCTAGCTTCTTTTGTTATAAAAAGGGATGCTTGTGCATTCTAAAGGGTCGAGAATTTTTGGAGCATTAAGAGGCTATTGGAAAGGAGAAAAACTTTGTGTTTTCTTTCAATCATTTTGAAGAATAGAAGTTGATATTGTTTTGCAGACTTTGTGTATTTCAATGCCAATAACTTTTAATATTTATATCGAAATTTAAAAAAAAATTCACAGTAAGAAGAAGAATTCAACAAATACTAAGTATATTTTTTTCAAATTTTTTTGATATATTCTACTATTTTTCAAATTTGGTTGATTGTGTACTATTGATTGTCCTAAAATACCGTATGTTAGTAAAAATTAAAAAATAAATAGCAAAACAAATTTTTAAAAATGAAAATTACATTTTTAGAAAGCTAATAAAAATATGAATTTTGTGTCAAAATTTTGTAATTTAACTAGTTCGTTTACCCTAATTACGTGGCACCCGAGTGGCAGATTTTGGCTCACAATTGTCCCCCAAAAGGATTTGGAGCCAAAATGTGCCACTCAGGCGCCACGTCACTGCCACTCAGTGGGGTTCACGCGAATGGGGTTCACGCGAACATGGTTCGTGTGAATCGTTTGCGTGAAACCCCACCCGCGTGAACCCCCCTCGCACCACCAAAGTGCCGCCAAAACATCTCCTTCTAAATTTAATGTTTCGCAATTGCGTCTCCCCTTCTAAATTTAATGTTTTACAAGTTACTTATTTAATATTGTTCGCTTTTTATGTTTTAAATTTAGTTTTTACATATTTTTTGTGTTTTAAACTAAGTGTGTTTTTTTAAAATTGTTTTTAATCAAAAATATGTAATATTAAATTAGAAAAGTTGTTTTACATATTAAATATAAATTCTATTAAAATTAGAAAAGTTGTTTTAAAGTTATAGAAAACTAAAATTAAAAATAACCTAATTTCTACTGAGATTTGTATATAAATAGAGTTGCATGCACATATAGTTTTGTATCGAGTTTATTCTTAGACATTCAGATCTCTCACGATTTATGTGTGCAGGTGAAAATTATTGAAGTGGATGAATCATGGGAAATGTAAAGAATGAGAAACAAAAATATACCAAGGAAGAGAATGCAGAGAAGAATGCTAGAAGATCTATTCGTAGGAGGGCACAAAGAGAGAGAGAGAGAAGACATAACAAGTGAAAGACAACGCTGCAAAAATTGGTACATATGTATAGAAACCCTTGATAGATCCTAATTTTTTTAGTTCTAAGGTTTAAATATGATCATTTATGTTTTTTAGATTGGGTAAAGGCAAGGGTTTTGATAGGATCCCATGTGTATGTTTATGGACACAGATCATGATGCACAACATTATGCTGAAGTGATAACAAAAGTTATGGAATTACTTCCCAAGAAAAATGTGAAACACTTGGTGAAGATGGATTTACAAAAATTAAAAGAATTTTCCCAACAAGAACCACTATCACGAAAGAAAACAACAAAAAGTGTAGAGATAGTATATGGTGAATTTGTTAATTTGACTACAGTTGCTAGAGCACATTTGTTGGTTACATTCTTGAATCATGTTGATATGAGGGAAACATTAGAATTGTTGGGTGTTGATTTTGGATGGAAAAATTCAAAACGTGTAGAAGAAGAATTTGTTGGGAATGTTTTTAAAGGAATAAGTTCTTTGGGTACAAAAACTAGGTCTATTGATAAGAGTATTTCTTGTAGAGCAATATTAACTTTAGTTGTAAGTGAAGATATAACAAAGAATCGTCATGTTACCACCTTTTCCAAGGCATTGGGTTTATCTAGAAAGACGGTTAGCATGTATGCAAAGAGGAGGAAGACATAGGATGACTCTACTATGGAAGGAAATTGGGCACTAATGTGTAGAAATCCACATTCGATAAAATAGAGGATAATATTGTGAAGATAGTTTCGATTTTTGACTGAGAGGACTCGTCCTTCTCTGAATGTGAGGGATGTTTTAAAACATAGGATAACTCGTAATAACTATGATGAACATATAAAACATTGGCTTGAAATAACTCAACATGAGATGTACATAAAGTTTACAGAAGAAAATCTAGATGTTAAGATTGGACAACGAATGTTTGAAAATTTGAAGCCTTGGTATGTGTGAGTTGATAAAGTCCTTGACACATGTTGTTGTCACTATCACGTTGAGTTTGATTATCACTATCGTGTACATAAAAATTTATAGATTCAATATATATATATATATATATATATATATATATATATATATATATATATATATATTGAGGTATGCTTTCATTTATATCTATATATTTAAAATTTGTTTAAATATCATTTTTTGAGATGTGATTTAAAATTAATGTATTTCAAAATCTATGTTTTTTTCAGGTGTATAGAAAGTTACGAGAAGAAATTGCCCCACCTACACGTGTCAGTGAATTCATAACTTCAATTCTTTGCAACGTATCTGATGATCATGTCGATGATCGTATGACTTGCATCAAAGGTGTCTATGACAAGTGTGGGGACTTGAAATTATTGACAAAAACAAATGAAGATTTGGACACAGTTAACTCTGGTTGCTTGTAAGAGGTGATATATATAAATTTATGTTTTTAAATTTGGATGTTAGATTTTATTTTGATTTTTATTTTACTGCAAATGAATACATGACAATTTGTCCATGTTATGAATTGATTTTGTAGGTTCAAATACATAAAATATTCAACAAGGCTTGGAAAAGATGAAACCAGGTTGGATTTGGTAGAAGAGGAAATCCCCATTGCTACATTCATGCAAAGTTTCCAAAGTTTAATTAGTTCGTACATCAAACATTCTCACTATTCAAAGTGGTAGGCTACACAATTCAAGACTAATAGGGACACATTCCCTATTGGTTCCATATTGTCCGTGGTTGATTTTGCTGAGAATTACTCATTTTCTCATCAAAAAGAAATTCAAACACAGTATTATCATACTGACCAGGTTACTATCATGGTTCAAGTATTTTATAAGCATGCACAATTGGATTTGGATGGGGTTGAAAGTACATATGTGAAGCGAATGATCAAGAAGGAGTATCACTTCTATATATGTGATGACAAGGAACATGACACCCACTTTGTGCAACATTGTTTTGGTTTGTTCTTTCAATATCTTCATCAACAAGGAATACAAATAGATCAACATTTTGTTTGGTCAGATGGTTGCGCATCACAATTCAAATCCTCTCGCCCTTTCTTTGCACTCATTCATTATCATCGTCATCACAAAATTCCTCATTTATGGAGTTTTTTTGAGAGTGGTCATGGGAAGGGAGAACATGATGGTGTAGGTGCATGCATCAAACGTGCTCTAAAGAAACAAAATCTTTGATTATGAGGGAGATCGATTGATTGATGCCCACACCATTGTTGAATGGTGTAAGAAACATTTTACAGTTTAGGTTTCAACCTCACAAGCTTCAACATCACACACTTCAACCCCACAGGATTCAACCCCACACAGAGTGTTTTGGGAGATAACAGGTACATGCACATTTAAAACATAGATATGTAGATCTTGATGTGATTTATTAAGTGAACTACAAGTTACTAACTTTAAATTTTTTTATTCTAATTTTTGTTGTTTGTTTTAAACTTTATTGATCTTTTGAGCATGATTAAATGAAGGTATTGATCGAAGGACAAAGTATGGATGTGAAAGGATTCCCAATTCTAGGTCTTTGCACTCTTTGATGACTATGGATAGTAATAACTGGACAATCTATACAAGAGATTATTCTTGTTTTTGTTATGAATGCATGAACAAATCATATTCAGAGTGCAATAGTCAAAAAAATGGGTATGTAGGTGAGTGGAAGCAAGTTCCTTTAGTTGTGGATGACACATATGGATCAGATCATGATGATAGTTTTGAAGATGTGCCATTAATTTCACCTTATTATGACCACATATCTCGGTTAAACAAGGTATGTTTTATTTGAAAGGATCAAGTATAATTTGATAATTAAATATATATGTATAGGGATATACATTCGATCATTGAATGTTTCTTTGCATTTTGTTGTAGGAGATGTATTTGCAGTCATTGCTGAAGAAGCCAATATTGAGAAAGTGGAGTACTACTTGTTGTTACGTGTAAGAGAGAACAAAGCTAACATGTGAAATAACAAGTGAAGTGACAACATTTTTTGGCTCACCTGTAGTGCAGGGAACATACTTACAACAAGTGAAAGCCCTCCAAAGTGGGATTCACTATGTTGATTACAAACCAGACAAAAAGGTGTATCATTACACCCATCACATAATACTACACAGGTTACAATTGCGGTGAAGACTACAAATAGTAAACGCAAAAAATGGAGACTAGATGTAGAAGACCATGAAAAACTTTTACAATTCATTGAACAACAAGCAGAGCCACTTGGTATTATATAGAAGGACATGGAATAAATTACTAAACCTTGTTGGTAATAAACTATTAAGCTAGATAGCATTGTATTTTCTACTTGAAGGGACTATGGAGACCACTATACAATAAAGTTGTTTAATACTTGTGATTCTTACTTGTTGTGAGATGGTTTATGGTTTACAAGTATTGTGATATGGTTGTTACATGGAAGTATGTATGGTATAAACATGATTTATGATGTGGATGTATGTTGCATTATTATTTTTAATGTGGAAATGTTAGTTGGGAATTCAGATGTACATAGTTTTTGATATATGTTATTTGTTTAGTTGTGAACCAAAAGGTTGTATATGGAGTACCCTTATCATTGTACAAGTTTATCATATTTCAATATGCTTGGAATTGTGTTGATTCATTATGGAGCATGCTAACATGTGGGAGACATGGTTAAATAATACAAGAAATGTGAAACATGATAGTATTAGTCTTTCTGGGTATAGTTGATTAAGAAAGGGGAAATAAAATCTCTTAACTCCCTTATTTTCTCTCAAATGCCTTACAATATTTATAGTTAGAAAAATTTAGCTATAAAAGATTGACTATAAAGAATAATGGTTAGAATTTATTTCATCTACCAAGCCGAGTGATTGTTGAAATTCCTCTATATGGACATGGTGCTAATAGTTAGACCAAGATATTCATACCATGTGATGTGGAACTAGGAAGATGTCACTTTGAAAGATGCATAGAAACCGAGAGTCTCCACATGGATTTTGAATCACATGTCTAGAAAATGTGTGGCATGTTTCAAGGTGTTTTGGAAGCACACAAGATTGGTATGATTATGTGTGCTTAGCATGAGGTATTTTGGAGGAGTTAAGTTATTGCAAACCTCGTCATCATAGATATATGGGGTATATCTAAAAAAAATCGTAAAAATCATGTAACTGGGGGTATATCTAAAAAGAATCGTTAAAATCATCTAGCTAGGGGAATATCTAAAAAGAATAGTAATAATCATCTGGTGGACGTTTGCAACTACTAATGGAAGAGTATTAGAAAGAACATTCATCTTAATGATAAAGAGAGAACGTTCATCTTCATGATTGGGAGAGCACCGCAACAAACAACATAATAGAATTAATTGGTGGAAGTTTACACAGACAACTTTAGCATACTTAAAACAAACAATCATCTCCATGAGTATACTTGGTTACCTGGGATGAGTGTGTTTGCTCCACCTCCTTTGTAGCTTCATAATCCAAAACTGCATATTTTACAATTTAGCCCTAAATATATTAAGAAAAAAAGCATGCGAACAACTCTAACTTATCCAGAAACAAATATCATTTCTGTGATAAAGGGGGTACAACTTCGAAAGCTAAAGAGAAAATGCATACAAACATCTCTAACTTATCTGGAAAGAACAATCGTCGCCATGATAAAGAGGGTACAACTTCGAAAACTAAAGAAACATTTCGAATAGTCGAAGAAAAGTTGATGGCTTGTAATCAAAATAAAATAGTGACCAACTCCGAACATTGTAAATTGTGTCTGCTTTTTTCCCCCAACTTGTATATCTAGTCAAACCGTGAAAAGGGAAAAGGTTAAAAGGAAAAAGGTTATTAGCCATGAAATTCAGACTCATCCTCAACGACTTTCTGACGGACTATTGGTGATTAGCAGGCCAAGGGCGAAAGCTGAGAAGGAGAACTTTCAATGCAAGCAGATGAAATAGAATGAGCCATGTTTTGAATCATAATCAGATGATATACGTAGCAAATAAAACCTCTTTGTGAATAAATCTAACGGACATTATGTAGGCCGTTTCAAATTCCTTACCGGCCACTGGCAGAAAATTAAGCATTGATTTCAATACGTACAAATAAAGAGAATAAAATGAAAGATGATGTAATTGCACTCCTATCTTCCACATAACAAGTTTACTTGTATTTAGTAGTTAGTGTTGAAATATGCATGTGATGCATATTTAATTCCAACTATAGCTTTTTTAGGAAAGCTAATTTTAGCTTTAGTCTTGTTTTAGTTTGCTTTAGTTAAGTTAGCTTTATCTTATTTTTATCATTAGATTTAATTCAAATAAATCTGTTTTAAATCATGCACAACATACAATTGTTTTAAAGCATGAGTTTAGATTTAGAATGTTCAAAGAAGAGTTGTTAGTGGTTGAGTTATTCTATTTAAATAAAGCAATTGTAATTGCTTTGTATGCACACACAAAGGTGTGAAATGCACAAGCAAGGAAGGATGTGCATTGAAAGCCACTTGCACGTACTTGATTGTAAAGAGCTGAAGCTCCGAGTATGATGAAGATTTTATTAATGGAGATTATGCACATAGTGCTGGTTGAATATTCATCTGCTTATGCAAGTTATATAAGTATTTGTTTATTTCTTTTATGTTGTTTGTTGTATAAGACCTAGATTTTCTACAAATTGGTGAGCAAGGTTATTCCAGCACTATTAAATTGGTAGCAAGTATATGGCTACTACATCCGGCATACAGAAACAATTTAATGGAAAGAATTATGAATAGTTGACCATGAAGGCGCTATTCAGATCTCAAGATGTGTGGGAGATCGTTGAAGATGGGTTGCAAATTAGCATATATTGCACTTTTCAAGGAGAAAGATACTTTGAAGGAGTTACGAAAGAAGGACGGAAAATCTCTTTTCTATATTCATCAGGCAATGCATGAAAGCATTCTTCCAAGAGTGGCAGCAGCCAGTCAAGCAAAGAATGCATGGGATACTTTACAAGTTGCATATCAAGGTAAGGAGAAAGTAAAAACCGCCAAGCTACAATTACTTCATAGAGATTTTGAGAATTTAGCAATGAAAGATTTAGATTCTGTAGAATCATTTTTTACTTATGTAGTTAGCTTAGTCAATCAAATCAAATCCCATGGTGAGACTCTTGAAGACAGAAGGATTATTGAAAAATTGCTTAGAAGTTTGCCTACGAAATTTGATCTTTAGTTGTTGCTATGAAGAAACTAAGGATCGAGTCAATTTTCAATGAGTTACATGCATCACTAATCAATCATGAACAGAGGATGAATAGATCACATGCAAGTGTAGATCAGGCTTTTGCATCTCGACATACAATAGGTAGTGTGGCAAAAGAAGAGAAAGTGTGCCCAAGAGGAAGAGGAACATAGAGGAAGAATCATAATAAGTGGAAGAGAATAATCAAGAAATAGAGTTATGGTCGAGACAAGATAAGTCTCATGTTGGTGTCATTATTTGCAGGAAGTATGGGCATTATGCTTATGATTGCAAGAAAAAGCAATATGATCGGGGAGACAAAATCAAAATCAGGTTGGAAGTTCTATTTCTAAACCTATGTTTTCATGATGCACTCAGAAGCAATACCTTCTTTATCCCCTATTGAATATTTATCAAAAGAGAGTTGATGTATGGTATTTAGATTTAGCAGTAATCACATGAAAGATCTAGATTTGTTTTCTAGTTTGGATGATTATTAAGAGTGATGTAATGGAAATAACAAATGTGTTGAAAGGAAAAACGGTTAGTATTTAACAATCAGGGGGAGAAAACAAGTATGCAAGATGTTTATTGTTTGAAACATAACCTATGATATGGACATGTACACAAAGGATACCGAGTCTATATGGAAGACAATGAGTGCGTGATTGTGGACAAAGCTCCTAGCACTCGTTGATTGCAAAGAGTGAAGATGAGAAGCTATAGGATGTTTCCATTGATTTTGAAAACCTGGAAAGAAGAAGAAATCGAGATATGTTTGCAGCAAAAGTCATGCGTTAAGACAAATCAGTCTTTTGTTGAGTCCTGCGCTCAAACAAATGAGTCATGCACCAATGAAAATCAAGTCTGCATGCTTATAGTAAGTGAGTGATTCCTAAATGCTTTGAAGGAACACAATCAGCTTTTCATTCAGTCATGAAGGATGAATCATGGCTTTGGCATCTAAGGTATGGACATTTGAATTTTGGAGGTTTGAATTTATTATATAGAAAAAATATGGTTAAAGTTTTGCCATTGATTCAGAAACCGGAAAGGGTATGTGAAGGTTGTATTTTGGGAAAGCAACACAGAGATTCATTCCCATTTAGCAAGAGCAATGCACCACTTGAGATTGTACATTAGATTTATATGGACCTATGCAGAAAACTCTATTGGAGGTTGTATTTATTTTATGACATTCATTGATGATTACACAAGGAAGACATGGGTTTATCGAGAAATAAATCAAATGCCTTTGATACATTTCAAGTTCAAGGCATTAGTGGAGAAGCAAAGTGGATACTACATCAAAGTTCTCATAACAGACAGAGGAGGTGAGTATGTTTCTAATGAGTTTATGAATTTTTGTAGATATCATGGTATACACAAACAATTTACTACTGGTATACACCACACAGTAACGGTGTGGCGAGAGAGAAAAATAGAACCATCATGGAGATGGCGAGAAGCATGTTATCTTCCAAATGAGTATTGGGATAAAGAGCAACTTCTGTTTATATTTTGAACAGGTGTCAATGAAACTTGTTAGGAACATGGTTCCTCAACAAGCATGGACTAACAGGAAACAAAGTGTTTCACATTTCAGATTTTTTGGTTGTGTAGCATATGCACATGTACCTGATGAGATAAGGAAGAAGTTAGACAACAAAGGAGAAAAAGTATTTTTGTTGGGTATTCAGAGAATACAAAAGCATACAAGTTATACAATCCATCACTAGAAAGGTTGTGATCAGCAAGGATGTGCAGTTTATTGAAAATGAAGCATGGGATGGAAGTATAGAGAAAAAACAATAGCAACATATTCCATGATGATATGACAGATAAACTTAGAGCAACAAGCTAGGGACATGCACCACAAGTTGTAGCACAAGCTACACCTCCATCTATCAGAGGTCTCCAAGATTTCAGCCATCTTTAGCCATGCAAGAGACACCACAGGAACATCGGAATACTCCATCACCAAAAGTAGTCCTTCATCAAATGCTCCTACGCTTAGCGGAAAACAAGAAGTCTAAGTGAGATTTATAATATTGATACAACTAATTCATTTTCAGTTTTTGCATTATTTTCTCAAGTTGCAGATCCAATATATTTTGAAGAGGCTATAAAGAATGAAGTTTGGGAAAAAGCCATGGATGATGAATTGATGCTATAGAGAAAATCGGACATGGGAGCATCTTCAAAAGGAAAGGACGTGATAGACAAGTGGGTCTCAAGACAAAATACAAGTTGATGGAAAAGTAAAAAGCACAAAGCAATGCAAGAGGTTTTAGCAAATGGAGTTGACTCGAAACATTTACGTTTGGACACGGTAAGAAACAATGTAGCTCAAAACAAATGGCCATATTTAAGATGGATGTTAAATCAGCATTCTTAAATGGATTCCTTGAAGAGGAAGTTTATGTAAATCCCGAGAAGGTTATGAGATTGAAGGTATACAGATTGAAGAAAGTGCTCTATGGTCTCAAGAAAGCACCTAGAGCTTGGTACAACAGAATAAATTCTTATTTGATTGAGAACCGTGAGCCTACCTTATACAAAAGATAAATGAACAAGGTAAAATTTTAATTGTTTGTTTATATGTAGATGATTTGGCAAATCTAACAAAGTCATTCAAAGCCATGAAGGAGTTTTGACAGATCTTGGTCTTATGCATTTTTTTTGGGTATTGAAGGGGAAGGTGAAGTTTTTATCTCACAAGAAAAGTTCTGACGTTTTGAAAAGGTTTAACTATTTGGTGAATTAGCAAAGAGGATGAAGGATCATTTGTGGATCCAACATTGTTTAAAAAGTTGGTTGGAAGTCTGAGAAGGAGAATGGTGTGAGCCTCATATCAATGAATCTGAAAAGAATTCACATTTGAATCATAAAAATGAATAGGTATGTATGTGGAACAAAATCATGGAATTCTTTATTCTCAGATGATCAAAAATCTAACGAAGTATAGATGATCGGAAAAGCACATGCTATACTTTTCACTTTGGAACAAGAGTGGTTTTTCAAATTTCACGTTACCGGCCACTGGCAGAAAATTAAGCATTGATTTCAATACGTACAAATAAAGAGAATAAAATGAAAGATGATGTAATTGCACTCCTATCTTCCACATAACAGGTTTAGAAAGCTAAAAAGAAGTTTTGTATTTAGTAGTTAGTATTTAAATCACATATCGGCACAATACGAAGCTTTGAAACTGTGAGAGATAAAGGAATATCCAGGGCACCATAGGGAAAGGTAGATAGGTGTTTAACAATTGAGATAAAGGAATATCCAGGGCACCATAGGGTAGATAGGTGTTTAACAAGGCTCCACACATAACATTGATGAGCTAGGAAATCATATCGGATGCCAAATTGATCGCCAATGGTTGCTTGCTCTTTCAGGCATCAATTCATTCTCCAATTTGGAGATGACTTCATTTTGATGTATTAGTTGATATGGGGCCCAAAGAGACAGTTTCGGGAAAATTTACATTTTTTAACATCTGAGAAAAGAAAGCAGCCAGGTAATTTTCAAAAAGATGAGTGATGAGGTTCTCGTATACCTCCAATTTAAATGTAAGTTGCTTGAGTTTTGACCATATGGAGGTAGTTGGGCTTTGACCTTATCTGATACTTCCTTTCAACTTATATCTTTACCCTTCAAAACTTTTAACATTATTAAAACTTATAATAATAATATCTTCAAAACTTTTAACATTATTAAAACTTATTAGGCTTTTACCTTAGGGAGGTGGATTGGCTTTGACCTTAGTTGATACTTTCTTTCAATTTCAACTTATTTTTATCACCCTTCAAAACTTTTAACATTACTAAAAGTTAAAACCGCTTCAAAACTTTTAACACTACTAAAACTTGTATCTTCACCCTTCAAAACTTTAAACACTATTAAAACTTAAATCTCCTATCTTCATCCTTCAAAACTTTAACACTACTAATTCTTATATCTTTTAAGTTTTTATATCTTCATTTCATCTTTGAGATAGTTTCTTTTCGCTCTACTCGGCTTATATCTTCATCCTTCAAAAGTTTAACACTACCTAATAATTATATCTTTATCTTAAAAAATAGATTCGTTTAACATTCCTCAGTTCATATTTTCACACTTCAAAACTCTGCTAAACTTATATCTTCACCTCAATGAAATGGATCCATTGAATACATCTAATAACAAGGCAATGCTTTTGCCTCTTTATAAAATCACTTAGCTCTCTACGCAATGAAGGATTACAACATTGTCTATTTATATATTCACTCATCTCTCTATGCAATCAAAAATTATAGCATTACCTCTTTGTATATTCACTTAACCTCAACGCAATCAAAGATTATAGCATTGCCTCTTTATATATTCGCTTAGCACTCTACGCAATCAAGGATTACAGTGATTAAACATGCACGTCCTCTAAAATTTTAAGACTCCTCGAACTTATATTTTCACTTAACGATGGACTCCTTCAATGATATCTGCTTCATTGTTTTCAACTATTTAACCAATAATTTCTAGCCACACACCCAATTATTACTCTCATCGCGCATTTGCAAGCCTAATGAATCCCATCATCAAACATTTTTGAATATTATATAAGTGTCTACTTATAGTTTCATGATCTGTTTTATCTTCTTCATTATTCTGAATTAGTAGACTAATAGACTTTAGATACGTCGTAAGTTTCGTGTATTGCTGTATATTTACTAGCAAATACATTTTTTATCTTCTTTGTTGTTCTTCTTTGATTTGATTTATCTTGTTCATTATTCCTCATTGGTAAACAAATAGACTATTGCTTTTCCTATGTTTCGTCCATTGCTGTATATTTTACCTATTAGCTCCGTGACCTGTTTTCTCTTCGTAATTATTCATCTTTAGAATGGTAGACAACTAATTTCCAGCTACACTTACCTCCTAATAGACTATTGATTTTCAACTTTAATTACCTCCCAAGACTAACCTATTCCAGTATATTACTAGCATTACTGTTCTAATAAATGTTGTATTCAGTTTACAGTTGCAATGCACAGGTTTTTACTACAAATAAAAAACATGACCAGTTAACTATATTCTATGAGCTGAGTTAAAGACATTTTATGATTGAGTCGGCTTGTTGGCTCCTCCTTTAATTTCGTTTCTACCTTTGAATTTATGCTGCTAGTTATTTCCCCACTGAAATATTTTCTCTTCTGAGGTTAAATGTCGGCACAGTGTTTCTAATTTGTATTGTTATTGTCGGCATATTCAATTAGAGAGAAAACGGATGAAGAAAAAAGTGACGAAAGAGAGGTAATTGAGTAATAAAGGAGAATATAGCATCAAGAAATTAGAGATCCACATATCGCTTTGACATTGCTATTATTCCTTAAAAAGGCACTATTTGGAATTCAGCAACATTTCACTTATTTAGCCATAAATTTCTAGTGAAATATTACATTCCAACAAATAATACCAGTACAACAATTACTCTAAAGTAAAGTTGGAAGTTTCAGCCATTTTCCAAATACCAATGATTAGTCGTATCTGCACAACTAAATAGATTAACAGTAAAATCCATACACAGTGTAACATAATTTTTCAACTTAGTTTTTTTTAAATTTCCTTACCTCCGTTGTTAATCATATGCCCGTTGTGGGGATTGCGAGACTAATTACTTTAAGTGTTGGTCACAGCCGCTGCACCGTTGCAGGAGAAGCACACATGACATCCAATAGTCAATAGAACTGAAATGGAGCAGTCAGGAACTAATTACTTTTAAGTGTTGGTCACATGCCGCTGCACAGCTGTGAGGAGAAGCACTCGTAAAACTATCCAATAGTCATTAGGACTGAAATGGACCAGTCGGGAAACATTTCTATATTATCATCCAGACTATCATAACTTCTTGTACATTCAGTTGTACAGACTAATAAATACAATTGTGATAGAAATAACCAGACTGCATACCTCCACAGTGCCAAGTCGAACTATACATCAAGTGTTGTATGCAGTAATTACAAAATCACTAGGCAATGGACATCAAGCAAGCCGTTCATGCCTTCAAAAGGTGAACATCTATCAGTGCCGAAAGCAACTATCATCCAGTAACGATTTCTAGGCAATGCAATAAGAGAAAACAATATCCATGTAACAAGAGAAAATAATACTCGTGTTGAATTACATGATAACTCGACCCCTGTTGGGAAACCCTTCATAAATCTCAATGGCTTGCAGCTGCAATAATGATTTTTCTATGTTTTTAATTTGACATGTACCCTAACTGTCGTGAATACATCAGAAGACAAATTCCCCAGCCCCTCGGAAGGCAAAATTCAACACCGATGCTGCTTAATGAAAGGTCTTCGGAAGTAGATGGCATGGAACTAAGTTTATTTTAGTGCTATACACAGCTTTCATGGCATATCTATAATAAATTCCATAAAAAATGGGAGAGTTCAATTACATCGAGACAACTTATTTAGCATTAGAAGGAAGCCATCCTCACGCATTTCTGCGTTTTAGATACAATAGATTTGTAATTAAACAAATCTGTTTAAAAAAATTCCATTCTATTTCAAACGCGTGCACACAATCATAATCTAACAGCTTTAGATTGACCGATTTGCCTCAAAGTTTCTACATTTTCCAATATACATTATTTAAGAAAATATTAAGTCGAGAACATAGTAGGATTTCAATTGATTCCTTAAGAATGGCTAAAATAAATATCCGTGTCTGAGACACAATATTTTTGGCTCCTTACAAACAAATCATGTAATAAATTGTCATGACACAATTCAGCTGAAAGCAAATGCCATTAATTGTTTGTCAACAGAAAATCAAGCTAGCAACCACCAAGTTCTATAAAGACTAAACCAGCAATAGTCTCACCACCGCACAGAAAACTATAACTGTGTAGAAATATAGATTTCAAAACAAATCCCGAATACTTATTAAGGACCTGCAAACTCTAGTTAGGGTTCCTAATTCTTCAAACGAGCTAGGGTTTTGCTAAGATTTTAAATGGGGTTTTACCAAAAAAATGAGCCAGGGTTTTGCAAAAAATGGTATTTTAATGGCTATGATTTTGTTAAAAAATGGGCTACGATTTTAAACATACATGGGCTCGTCGTTGGTGGGCATCGTTGTTGGGCTTCGTCGCTAGTGGGCTTGCTGGTGTGGTGGGCCGGCTCTAGTCGGTCGCACAAACTTCGTGTGAAGGAGGCGGGGTGGAGGAAAATGATTTCCTCCGTAGCGCCTCAACTATATATACAGGGGGGTTCACGTGAACACCATTCGCGTGAAAGGGGTTCACGTGAACGGGGTGTTCACACGAACATAATCAACTGCGACACGCGGCAAGATAATGGCCTCCGTGTCTCTTCGTGCGAAACGTGTTTCGCGCGAACGGGGTGTTCGCGCGAACCCACCTTGGATACTGCACATTTACCATCCCTACTCGCATTTTCGGGACAACAAGTGGGACACAACACCATGCATTGACCCTAGGAGGTTCAGTACTAAACATTTCCTTTCCTTCTTCAGTAGTGAGTTCAAGAGCTCCCGCAAGATTTGGCACTTCACCGTCATCACTCTCACTAAGAACAATAATGTTCTCTAGTCTTGAAGGTAATTCTAAATGCTTAAGAAGAGATTCTTCCTCAATTGGTTCCTATTTAACCTCTTTGATCTTCTTTTGATATACTTGAATAGGAGTAGATCACTCGGGCTCTTTGATCGAGGAAGAATGAGGGGTTTTCTCAAGTACCTCGGTACTAGTTGTATGTGCTTCCTTCCCTGTTGTAGAGGTATATCTAGAAGAGGATCCACCCTAATTCTTCTTGAGCTCACAAATCTTCCTGTCAACCCAAACTTTAGTTATTACAAGAATAGAGGCAATAATCTCAACCAAATCATCTCTCTCTTTTTTGTACCAATCCAGATCTTCTAAAGGAGTGTGTTTGATTGTTGTTTCATATTCAAAGGATTGTAAGTCCTCATCATCATCCTTAAATCCTTCAGGAACTTGGTAGAGATTGAGATCTCTAATTTGTTGTAGAGAGAGTCTGCCATAGTGCCTCTATCTGGCTTCAAAATCATTTGCACAATCAGCCCAATAATCCTCAGTATCTAGCTTGTGATGATAGTTTATCCTGAGGTTTTGATCAATAAACTTCTTCAGATCAAAACAATTTCTAGGTCTAAAGAAATGGAAAGTGAGAGAAGCGATAACCCTTTCTACATTTTGGGCATCCAAAGTTGTTTTACATGTATAGTTTCCCGAAGAGATAAGAAAATATAGGCCAATGATCTTCTTGTCCCTGTAGGTTCTATGAAGTTTATCAAGTTGCTTGCACACTTCAACTAGAGCCATTTTATCATTGCAAAACATGGGGAGATTGACGGGTGTATTTTCATAACCAACCAACCTGATGTATGAAAACCTCCTGAATTGGATGAAGAAAGCCCCATACTTAGCTATCAGGTTCATAGCTTCATCAGAAAATCTCCTAGCAGTGTCACCTTCTAAGAGTCTTACAATATACATGGTGAAATCATCATTACCTCTTCTAAAATTATGATTGCTAGCTTCAAGGGTACACTGAGGGTAGTATGCATAAATAGGCTCATTCTTGGCCTTCCATGTAGGTGAAACCGAACCACTGCCGGGATGCATCTGGGTATACGTGAGATAAGAAGTTATATAGAACTTCTTAGTCTGCTAAACACTAGACAATTGCTCAGTAAAATTCATGCAAACAATTTCAGCCCAATTAATGTTCTGCTTGCCCTCACAGATGATATTTATAAAGGGTCGCATTTAGAAGTGAAATTCTTTGGTGGAAGGAAACCCCATGATGCGGGCCAATAAAATAATAAAATCAGGTAGCTCCTCATTAAAATCAACTCTGGATAATGCCTGGAGAGTCGGGATGCTCCTTTCTTAGGGTTATTTAACCATGATTTTAAAAGGAACGATAACCAGATCATACCAAGCCAAGAACAAAGATGCTAATCAAACATCATGATCAATAAGATGAAAGTAATTCACCAGAATAACTTTACATAAACCTTTGCAAACAAATGAGCAACAATATCATATATTATTATGGAACTCCATGAAATACAATGAGAATGGTCCTTGCTTATATAGGAAAGGAATAACAATCTAAGAACAAGTCAAGGTCGTAGATCAAGCCATAAATCATGGAAAGAACTAGTCATCAAAGAACTAGTCAAGTCCTTAGATTTATGAGAAAACTAGACATCAAGGATCTAGTCAATACCATAGATCTAGGAAAGAACTAGTCAATACCATAGATCAAGGAAAGAACTATATCTAACAACTAGATAATATCTCCTAATATCTAAATAAATAAAAAGAAATATCCACACACATAAGTGGGTGAGGAAAAAAACAATAAAGGTAAATAATGTACCTAGATGAACATGAGCTAAGGTAAATACCTACTCTAACACCCCCCTTCAAGTGAAGCTAGGGGCCAAAATAGAAGTGGCATGTCCACAGTATGAGTCCCGGAAACTAGGCCTGATGAGGTACTCATGTACAATATATCCATGAAGAAATTTCGAACCAAAAGAAGGAAATAATCCTGCTACAAGGAAAGAGAAAGAAGAAGGAAGATGTTCTCACGAACACCCCCCAAGAACAACTTCCTAAACCCCAAGCATTCCACGTAACTTAAGGTAGCGAGGTGATGCAAAGGCTTCATAAAGATGTCTATAACCTACTGCTGAGTGGAATGTACTCCAAACAAAGAACTCCATCCTGAATGTGTTGACAAATGAAATGGATGTGTATCTCAATATGCTTGGTCCGCTAGTGCTCAACTGAGTTGCAAGAAATGTGAATTGCACTTTGGTTGTCACACCAAAGTACATTCGGTGAATCTGTGGGAATCTAAACTCTATCAATAGTTGACGAAGCCAAAGAATCTACTGACTCACTGTAACTACTGCCATGTACTCTTTGCCTCTGAAGATGAAAGTGCAATAGCATGTTGCTTTTTGCACGCCCAAGCAACTGGAGAAGAACCAAGATAGAAAAGATAGCCAGAAGTGGAATGCTTATCATCAATAGAACCTACCCAATTTGAATTTGTATACCCAACCAACTGAGTATAGCCCCTAGTGTAGTGTAGGCCAAAGTGGGAAGTGCCATGAAAATAGCGTAAAATCCTTTTAGCAACCTGCCAGTGACTACTATGAGGAGAATGTGCAAACCGAGATACAAGCCCTATTGTAAATGAAATATAGGGAAAGTATGGGTCAAGTACATGAGACTCCCAACCAATTTCCTATACAACGTAGGATTACAAAGTGGTGTGGTACATGTGGATGTAAGAGTAACTCCAGACTGAAAAGGAGATGGATGTGGCTTGTAATCAGCCATATCAAAGCACCTAAGAAGATCATGGGTGTACTTTTGCTAACTCAAATGAATCCCTGACTCTGTCTAAGAAATATTCAAACCAAGGAAATAATGCAATAGCCCAAGATCTGTCATGTCAAACTGTGTAGAAAGAGCCCTTTGAATACTCTGAATGTGGGAAGAAGAGCTACCAGTAAGTAACAGATCATCAACATATAAGACAAGTATCACAATATCCTCACTAACATGTTGGAGATACATTGTATGATCAGAGTGGCAATGAACAAAACTAGTAGATAGAAGAAAAGAATCCATCTTCTCATACCAAGCTCAAAGGGCTTGTTTGAGATCGTAGAGAGACCTTTGGAGCTGAAAAACAAGAGAAGAATCCTAAAAAATCTAGTCGGCTACTCCATATACATTTCATCTTGTATATCTCCATGTAAGAAGGCACTCTTCATGTCCATCTGGTATACGGGCCACCCATGTGATGCAGCAATAGCAAGTACAAGGCATGTAGAATCCATCTTGGCAACAGGTGTGAAAGTCTCAGAGTAATCAATACCTTCGACTTGTGAAAAACCCTTTGCAACAAGATGAGATTTATACTTGTCAATGGACCCATCAGCTATGTATTTGGTTCGGTATACCCACTTACACCTAACCATATTTCTTCCTTTAAGAAGAGATACCAAATCCCAAGGATGATTCTTCATTAAAGAAGAATACTCAGCTGCCATTGCACCATCCCACTCCGGTATCCCATGATCCTTTGAAAAAGACTATGGATCCTTAGAAATTGCCTGACACAAAATTATAGAACCTATAGAATGTGCGTGATGATTCCTAGTGGGTGGAAGATCCTCTATGAAAGGTGCTGCCTCAGAAACTGTAGTACGAGCCCACTTTGGCATGGTGACAACATTAGTGGGAATAGGATCCTCAATGGCATCTATTACCTCCTCATCAATCTACTCAAAGAAAGGATCCTCAAGATGTGATGAAGAAGAAGAAGAAGGAATGGAAGAAGATGAAGAATCATGAGGAGTGAAACGCTCATCAAACTAAACATGTGTTCGAAAAAGAACATCATGTGTATCAGGATCTAAAAGATGATAAGCTCTCATGTACTCACAATACCCTACAAAGATCAAGGGTTTACTCTTCTTATCCAAAGCTTTCCTTTTCTTCTTTGGCACAAAGGCCCAAGCATGGCTTCCAAAGACTCAAAAAAATGAGACATCTGGCTTAGTGTTGGACCAAGCTTCCTCTGGAGTCAAATGCTCAAGTGCTCTATGTGGTGTGATTCTGAATATAGTTAGCACAATTAACTGCTTCTACCCAATAGATAGGAGGTATATCTCTAGAATGCATCATACAATTGGCCATTTCCTTCAAACTTCTATTCTTCCTTTCTACTAATCCATTCTGTTGTGGAGTATGAGGAACAAAATGTTGGTGAATAATGCCTTGAGTTGCCAAAAATTCAGAAAACTCATTGCTGAAGTACTCCCCCCATTATCAG
Source organism: Taxus wallichiana var. yunnanensis (assembly GCA_018340775.1). Taxonomy (NCBI): domain Eukaryota; kingdom Viridiplantae; phylum Streptophyta; class Pinopsida; order Cupressales; family Taxaceae; genus Taxus; species Taxus wallichiana. The sequence continues at coordinate 838,382,806 of CM031239.1, forward strand.
TACGAAGGTTCTTTATACTACTAGAAGATTGTTTCTCGACCAAATCCTTGAAGACTTTGAAGTGTGAAAAAACATCACTTTTGTACTTGAGAAAAAAAACCCAAGTACGCCTCGAGAAATTATCAATAAATGTAATTGCATACTTAACTCCATTAAAAGATGGGGTAGGAAAAACCATCAAGTCACTATGCACAAGCTCAAGTGGTGAAGAAGCTCTCTTAGACAAATTCTTAGGAAAATGATCTTAGTGTTGTTTCCCTAATGCACAACCATGATAAACTCCCTCAAGACAAGAAACTCTAGGAAGACCATCTACCATACCATGAGTGCTCAACTCCTTCAAATATATGTAATTGAGATGTCCAAATCTTTCATGCCAAAGCTTGCTCTTTGAATCTGAATGAGAATCCAATCCTGCCCCTATAGAAGAAGTGTCATCAATACCCTCAAAGTGATATAGTCTAGAACTATGATCAACAATACCCTGAGAAACAAGTGAATAAGGCTCCAACAAAGTTCTTACTTCTTGCCCCATGTGGTGTAAAAGTCACTATTTTCCCTTGACCAGAATGACAAATTTGATATATAGAAAGCAAATTTGTAGTGATGTTAGGAACATATAGTGCATCTTGGATATTACCACCATCAAGTTGTATATCACCTTTTCACTCAACAGAAAGAAAGGAATAATCTCCAACCTTAAATTTGGAAGTAGAACTCAAACCTAGAGAAACAAAAGACTCCTTGGAAGAAGTCATGTGATGAGAAGCACCAGAATCTATAACCCAATTGTCTGCAAGTGGTGATTGAGATATTCCAACAACATTAAGTGCTTTTCCATGCTAATTATAAGGAGGTGGAGTGGAGATAGAAATTTTGTGTTTCTTGACTGCATCCTCTAAGGCTTGCATTCACTTATAACACCTATTTTCTTCATGATTACTACCCCCACAAAAAGAGCATGAATGGCTAGACTTATTCTTGGATTTAGAAGACTCCTTGGCTTTTGAGTTGTTTTCTTTGAGTTTAGGAGCATTTTGAGATGGATAAGGTGTGGATTTGGTTTTACTGTTTGGTTTTCCCTTGCCCTTAGGATCAGATGCAACTAATGCCTTTTGAGAGGTGGAAGACTCAAGGTGAGATAATTTGAATTCTTCTCTAGTAAGCCTTTCACAAAATGTTTCTAAGTTAGGCATTTTGAAGGTTTCACCTAAGGCATCCATGCAGAGAAAAAGGTAGAAGAAAAAATTTGGAATGGTCCTCTCAACTTGGATAGAATCAAATAAACACACTCTTCATCTTTCTTATCTCTTCCATTCCCCTTCAACTGTGTCAACAAATTCTTGAACTTGGTAAGATAGTCTATAATTGTTGGAAAATCTTCAAGATTAAGAGAGGTGATCTCAATTTTAAGTTGCATGGCTCTCATATGATCCACCTTACTAAATAAATCCTCTAATTTCTCCCATATTCTGAAAGGAGAGTCAAACTTTTCCAAATGAAATAAAATACTGTCACTTACATAAGTTCCTATCAAACCCATACACTCATCAAATTTGCACTGGTACTAAAATTTCTCATATTCTCTAGTGAACATTGGTTGTTCTTTAGAAGTTAAAGCACATAATCCTTTCCGCTTAATTATTGTTTCCATTCTTGGTTTCCATGTGTGGTAATTATGTGTTGTTAATGGCTCAACATGATCTAATGTAGAAGTATATTCCATCCTAAAAATAAAAAAACACCAAAAGAAATGGAAGAACCAAGCAATGCAACAAGACCCCCAAGCAATGCAACAAGAGCCCCCTAGATTTTGGCACTTTATAATGAGTGTGTGTTACAATATGGCACTTTATAATTATAGTGCAATTCTCAAAATAAATATTTTCAATGGAAAGAACATGGAAAAACAAGCACTTTTGCAAAAAATGGCACTCAAAACCGAGTTACCGATCAAAAGTTACAAGCTTTTCAATATTATGCTCTACTATTTATTTTAGTTGCCACTAAAATAGAATAAAATACTCTTGCCTTCACCACACAAATAAAATGAAAGGGGCTGGAGTTAAGCACCTACTAGTAGGAATCACAAGCTTTAAGCCCTCATATGACCATACCATATGACCAAGGGCTAATAATTTCAAAGTGCGTTGTGTCTTCAGTGGACCCCCGAAAAGCATGCAACAAGGATATGAGAAAATCTTGAATATATGAATATACTTATAGATGGATGTCAATAGAAATCTCCTTCTCTAATACCATAAAAGGAATGATAACCAGATCATACCAAGCCAAGAACACAGATGCTAATCAAACATCACGATCAATAAGATGAAAGTAATTCACCAGAATAACTTTACATAAACCTTTGCAAACAAATGAGCAACAATATCATATATTATTATGGAACTCCATGAAATATAATGATAATGGGCCTTACTTATATAGGTAAGGAATAAAATCTAAGAACCATTCAAGGTCGTAGATCAAGCCATAAAACATGGAAAGAACTAGTCAAGTCCATATAGATTTATGAGAGAACTAGACATCAAGGATCTAGTCAACACCATAGATCTAGGAAAGAACTATACCTAACAACTAGATAATATCTCCTAATATCTAAATAAATAAAAATAAATATCCACACACATAAGTGGGTGAGGATAAATACAATAAAAGTAAATAATGTACCTAAGTGAACATAAGCTAAGGTAAATACCTACTCTAACAGATTTTGCTATTCGGGCCTTGTATTTCTCGTTGTCTTGATCGAACAAGGTTTGAGCTTGAGCACGAGTGAGAACTATGGAATTGTAGTTTCTGGAATGTGTAGGTCAGCAGCAATGGCGGTAGCATCAGTTTAGCAATTAATTCCCCGTGCACATTAATAAGTTCCTTGGCATCTGGGTTGAAATGCGCTCCGCAAGCAAGCACGGTGTCGACACACTGTACAGAGATAGGAAATCCAACCGCGTATGCAATTCCACTATCACTAATCATTTGTGCCATGGGAGCAAGATTAGAGCATGTTAGTCTACCCCAAAAATCTCCAAAATCCAAGTGTCGAACCTCACTATCTCTAATATCAGGTACAGAGGTCTTAAGAGGTGACACATGTTCTTGACCTTGAAACTTGATCTTCATTTTTGCAACGCACAAGGGAATAACCTTCCAAGATCAAAATCGTGATGAGAATGTAAAGGGATACAGGGACACGAGAAAATGAATTTAATGGTAAGGATTCAAGCAAGAGATGACAAGCGAGCAATGTGACAAATGCATAGGGGATAGTCTAATTAAATAGCCATTCAGGAGAGAGAAGGTCATTAAATGTGCATTAAATTCACCTTGCACTAACTCAAAAATATGAAAAGTGGGAAAAGTGGAAGAAACTGGCCTGGACGGTCTTTGGTACATTTGGGACATGAGGGACACGAAGACGCGATCCAGCCGATGCGGGTGACGCGAGGAATGTGGGCTAAATGAGCACGGGTGGTCCAAGGACTCAGAAACACGAAGGACGTGAGGGACATGAAGACATGATTCAGCCAATCCGCATGGTGTGGGGAATGCGTGAACAGAAAGCACAGACGTATTTGGGACAGATGGGACACAAGTACACGAAGAACCCGATGCGGGTGATCAGGGAAAAGGAAGTCCAGGTGATTTTGGGACAAATGGGTCAAAAAGTTTTGATAGAACCGTCAGTAAGGATTTTGTGGGGAAAGTGGTCGATCGATGAATAGAAGGCACGACAGTACTTGGGACATGAGGGACAAAAATGTCTGATAGACCCGCAAGTCACCAAAATGACTCCAAAAACGTGAATTTTTCATCATCTCTTTGAGCTTTCACTTCACTAGAACATTACTAAAGGGTGCTAACTTAAAATTTTCAAAATTCTAACTTTCAAAAGAGAGGAAATTTTGAGAGGATAATAGATGGCTCTTTTGGGATGACTTGAATAGATCATCGGAACAAGGCAAGACAAGAATCAAGAAAAACTCTAGGAAAGAAGACCAGTGCCTTATCCATTGGGAAAATAAAGTCAAAGGAAAGATAATACATAAGACAACACACTAATAACAAGGAAAGGCAAAAAAAAACATAGGAAAGGGAAAGCAAACACACACTGTACATAATATACATAGGACTTCCTATTCACCTAGAACTTGAACAATTTTAGGTACTGCCCACTATATGGAAGTGGGAGAGAGGATCCATCCATGTAAAGATAGAAAGAATTTTCACCAGTAAAGTGCCTGATTCTGAAAGGACCAAGCTAAAGAGAATCAAATTTACCATGAATTCCTTGAGGTTCATGTCTTTTATCCCACACAAAACAATTTCTCCAACTTTGAAATCTTTGGATCTGGTTTTCTTGTCAAACAAAGATTTCACCTTCTGCTAATGGGAAAATATTCTATCAAAAACTGCATCCTGTCTTCATTCAACTTATGAAGATACATGATCCTTTTGTCTAAAGAATCACTGAAACTAGTGTCCTCAATGGCCTTCATCAAATACAAAGATGGTAGCTCCACTTTCATCGGTATTTGGGCTTCCACACCATACACCACTTGAAAAGGGGACATTCTAATTGCTCTTTTAGGTGTAATCCTATCTTCCCAGAGAGCATCATAGAGCTTCTTGTGCCAGTTTCTCTGAGATTCATTAACAAGTTTCCTTACAATAGCCACTAGATTCTTGTTGGTTGATTATGCCTATCCATTCCCTTGAGGGTAGTAATTTGAAGAGTGAGCAAGGGAAATGCCATATCCATAATAGAAATCCATCATCTTAGCAGAAGAAAAATTTGAAGCATTATCAGTTACAATCTTGTTTGGTACTCCAAACCTTATCAAGATGTTTTCTTTGATGAAATTACATACCACCTCAAAAGTAGTACTCTTAACTAGAATGGATTCTACCCACTTAGTGAAATAATCTATGGCAGTCAACACATGAGTATGTCCTACACTTAAAGATGGGTTGAGTGTTCCAATGAAGTCCAAACCCCACTGTTGAAAGGGTTCTTCAATCACAACTAGTTTAAGTGGTAAAGCAGCCAACTTTGGTCTTCCCACAAAGGTTTGACAAGCTTCACATTTGTCCACCCACCTTGATGCATCCTTAAACAAAGTAGGCCAATAGTACCCTACATGAAGAATTTTGTGGGCAGTTACGGCAGATGAGAAATGACCCCCATAGGCTTGATCATGGAAGGCTGAGAAAAGATTTTTCTATTGATATTTGTCAACAAATTTCAAGAATCTTCCATCCACTGCTCATTTGAACAAAGCATTCTCCCAAAACATGTACTGTGTTGATCTTAGTTTGATAGCCCTCTTCTCCTTGGTAGTTAAATGAGATGAGCATTCACCATAGGTGAGGAAGTGAGAAATGTCAGCATACCATTCATCCATTGAGATGAGAAATAGAACAATAGGAACATCAACCTCATCCTTAGGCAACTCATGACCAGCCCCTTCAGCAATGAGTTCACACAGGCCTTTACCCCGAACTAATTTGGTTGTTCGATGTCAATATCATATTCCTAAACCTTTTCTACCTAGTTTCCTCTCTTAGTTCCAAATTCTTGTTGTGTAAGAATAGAGTTGATGGTTGTATCAGGTACCAATACCACAAAGTGAGAGTTAAGGATATAGAATCAAAACTGCTTAACAACTTTAACCACTACAAAAGCATGTTTCTCCATCATAGTGTACTTCAACTCATGATTTTTAAGAATATAAATCATGAAGGAAATTGGGAGCTCATGACCTTTAAAATCTTTCTGGGTCAACACAGTGGCCAGGGTACTCTCTATGGCATAGCAATAGATAATAAAATCTTTACTGAAATATGGGCATGCTAAGATAGGAGTCTTAGTAATAACTTTTTAATATTTTCAAATGCTTCCTTTCCTTCAATGGACCAACCAAATGTCTTCTTTCCTTTCATCATCTGAGAGATATTCAAATTCAACTCTGTAAAATCAAGGATGAATCTTCTCAGAAGTTGATCTTACCAAAGAAAGAATACACTCCCTTTTTACTTGTAGGAAGAGGAATCTGTTGAATGACTTGAATTCATTCAGGATAAATCTTGATTCCTTCCTTGGAGACAAAATGTCCCAAAATTTTCCCTTTGTGACACAAAAGGTAGATTTCTTGGGATTCAGGGAAACTCCATGTTCTCTACATTTCAAGAGAATTGTTTCTAGACGCTGAAAGTGATCTGCTCTTTTTTGGAAAATACAGTTAGGTCATCTAAATACATGACAACACATTTTCCTTTCAGAATTCCAAAATCTAAACCCATATCTCTTTAAAAGGTGGCACCGGCAGTGATGAGACCAAAGGGCATCCTCTTGTACGAAAAAGTACCCCAAGGAGTGGTAAAGGTAGTCTTGTGTTGATCTGCAGTGTTGACTTATACTTGGTTATATCCTGAGAAACCATCAAGCATGGACAACATCTCAGCTCTTGTAACAGCTTACAACACTTGGTCCATCATGGGTAGGGGGTAGTTTTCCTTTAGAGAAGCTTGATTCATATTCCTAGAATCAATGCAGATCCAAATCTCACCATTTTTCTTCCTAACAGGCACAATGTTAGCAATCCATGTTGAATGATGAATGGGAAAAATAATTTTGGGCTTCAACAAATTCTGTATCTCCTGAAAAATGGTGTCAGCAATCTTCAGATTGTACTGCCTTTGCTTTTGTTTGAATGGTTTAATTCCAGGTTTGAGAGGAATGAAATGCTACATTTATTTCGGCTGAAAATCTTTTAGATCATCATACAAATAATAAAGTACATCAACGTACTTCTTCAAAAGATTTACTACCTTCTTCTTTTCCTCTTGTGTGCAACATTTCCCAATGTTCACCATTTTGGGGTCAACAGATCCCCTAATGTTAACCTTTTCTTATTCAACAAATTGCTGAGCTCCTTTAGAAGCTCTATACTTAACATACCTGTCATGTTTATCAAACAATTCCTCCAGACTCACCATCCCTTTAGGGATCTTGTTACCTTTTAGTCTGATGCACCCATCTTGATATGTTTCCTCTTTGACACCTTCCTCATTGGAAGATACACTCTCATGAGGCAAATTGTCACTTCCTTCAAAATACAATTGTTCAAAGTTATCCCTGAGTTCCAGGAAAGAGAGAAAATGTTGATCATCATTGAAAAATTTCCAGTTGCTTGCATTATCTGGTACACTTGGTCTATGGATCATTTCAATGGTGAATTTATCCTGAGAGAAATTAGGGTGAGGTATCAGCAATGATCCTGAAACAACTAGAGAATCAGCCCTAGCATTCTTTTCCCTTAGCACTGCTTCGATGGAGAAGGCATCAAGGAATTCAATAGAATCCCAAACCATATTCCTATAATGCTTCAATCTTCTATTATTTACTTGGAAAAGGTCTCTGACTTGTTTAACAACTAGTTCTGCATCTCCACGAGCTAGAAGATTCTTCACACCTTTCTCCTTTGCCACATTAAGTCCAAGGATGAGAGCTTCATACTCTACTTGTGTTATTTGTATTTTCAAATTGTAGTTTGAATGAGAAAGGATGAACCTTTCCTTCCGGAGATATCAGTACCACACCAGCCCTAGAACCAGCCGAGGAACAACTTCCATCAAATTCCAAATTCCAAACACCATTAGGATCATGAAATACTTCTTTGGGACATTTTGTTTCATCCTGAGACATAATCATATAGTTGTCATGCCCAATATCTTCATAAAGTATTTGTGCTTTAGGATCATCTATCTCTTACACAATATACGCAGATTCCTTCTCAGGAAACAACTTCTTCATCTTGTTGTTGACTGGTATAAGGGCATGTGACCAATCTATTTGAATTTATCCTCCCATGTCCTTATAGAAGTTCCTACTCAATAGCATACCATATGAAGGAGGGATATCAGCTACTAGAATACTAGCTAAAACCTTTTTCTCAGGGAAGGCAACAAAAGCTACCTGTGCATCTTTAATCCTTCCAACCAAGGGCACCTCCCTACTCTCCATAGAATAACAAGAGCCAATAGTGCAGTGCGTGTGAGGGTAAGACCCAGAGCATGGGCCACTTTGGTGAGCATTACATTATCTGATGCTCCTGAGTCTATAACACGGTTACTAAGTCTATGGCCTACTATAAGGAGGGTCACATAAAATGGTTTTATTTTCTCATTACGTGAGGTGACTACAGCCACAAGATTAGGTTGGGGTGTGGAAGATGGAGTAGGCAAAATACCTTTAGAAGTATTGTGTGAAGTTTTGGAATGGGAATTGACAAAGTGGACCATTTTGGCAAAATATTTTGGATGAGTTTGATAGTACTCAACCTCTGAAATTTGGATTTTTTCTTCTTAAGGTGATCGATGATATCAAAAGATCCAGAGGTGGATGGGTTATCATCACTAAGAATCCTAGGTTTATCAGGTTTAGGAACTGGAGAAAAAGAAGTTTTAATAGTAGGATTAGGAAAAGAATAATTAGCAGAACTCACCTTCTGTGTGGACGCAGTGGGAATAGGAGATCCTCTTTTTGTAACTACGGGGATAGTCATGGGATGCTCCTTGGACCTCTTAGTGGGCTGCATCACTTTCTCCTTCTTATTTTTCTATTCATGAGTCATAACAACATATGACTCATTGTTCATTTTGCTAAGACTTCATCATAATCATCTTCTTCATCTACACCTTCAGTGGTAAAGAAATTAACCCAAGACCCTCTAGTTCTTCCAGCTCTTCATCAGCCTCTTCTTCAGGTTCTTCAAAATATTCATTAACCTCTTCATCATCAGGTTCTTCAACCTCACAAGTTGCATTAATAGGGACCTTGATGGGTGGTCCCTCAATTTCCAGCCTTGTTTGAGAGGAAGGAAAATGATTTCTAGGCTGAAAATTCCTCCTTGGAACATCTGTATAAGGAGCATGTTGAGCCAATTATTTCTTGATGGCAATAAGGTCATTAGCAAGCTTTTGTACTAATTGATCTGCATTAGCTCCGGGAGTAGAGGAAGAGGAAGAAGAAGCTTTAGATTTGGAAGGATCTCTTTTCAACTTACCAGACATGATTAAGTCATCTTCAACACTAATGGCTAATATCTAGTCCTCATCCAATGTTGTAAGATTGGCTCTTCTCAATGCATAACTTACTTTAGGAAATTGAGCATTCAGGAAGAAACATTTTTGAATTTGATCTACAGGATGGGTATCTGGTGGGATTTTGTTAATCAACTTATTAAACCTGGCCACAAATTCTCTCATGGGCTCATGTGGTTCTTTATTTATTTGAGAAATTTGGGCCAACAAGGCATGCACATCTTGCAGGCTTGAAATGATTCTCAAATCTTGTTCTCATTGTGGTCCAATTGGTAATGGCCCTAGCAGAAAGGTGATAAAACCAGTCTACTACATTATCTTGCAAAGTCTCTAAAAAGCCTCACCGAGACATCCTCATGCTCAACTTCGAGGACTCCACATGTAACTATGAAGGCTGCAATATGTTCATTAGGATGCACTTTACCATCACCTCTAAACATAGGAAAGTTCTTCCTATTACCCTTGGGTAACTCATGCAAAGGTTGAGGGAGGGCAAGAGGCCCAACACGGTGGCCCCAAGGTAATGGAATAGCCATCCTTGGAAAAACTACTTGAAGAGGAACAAAAACACCAATGAGAATCAAAGAATAGAGATTAGGGCTAAGTTTCTCTTGAGGGATACCATTGCCAAGGGTTCTATCTTCAACATGGGGTGTGATTATAGAACAAGCTCTCCTATTTCTCCCTGTTGAAGGAAGAGGAAAACCTTTCTGGTCCAAGAGATGAAACAGAGAATATTCGATTCCAAGAGCCCTCCTACCACGGGTAAACCTTAGAGTCACCAGATCAGAAAATGATCAAGAAATGTTCTTAAAAATGGAATCCATCAAAAATGAATCCCCAGCGGAGTTGCCAAAAACTATTGGTTATCAAATAAGGACTTTAATGAAAACAATAGTCAGGGGATAGAAAGTCCCTCCTCTTTAATGGGAGAGGTTCCCTTATTTAAAGGTAAAAACTCATTTATAAATGTACAACATGTAGTTGTAAAGAGGAACTCTGATATCATGAAAGTGTGTTAAATGATCGATTATCAATACAAAAGGGCAGAAGGACTAAGGAATGAAAAAGGTAGAATAGAATTCTTGGGAAATATAGATAGCAAAATAATTCCTTATAAATGTTGAACTGGGATCATATAGAACAAAATCATTTGTGTTAAAACCATAAGATGTTATTTCATAGACACAAAGTTCCAGAGATGACATCCATAAGAATACAAAGCTTCTTGATGCAAAATAGATAAATGATTCAATAATTTTAATAGATAGGAAAGAATCAATAAGCACATATAGAAATAGAAATTAAAAACTTCTTGTATTGATAGCTTTTGACTCTTGTACACTTTCAAAAATAATCAGAGTTCCATCCCCTTTAGAATGGCATGGAGAGATCATTATATATCTTACAAATTGGTTACACTTGGTAACCGTTTCTTTTAACTAAAAGATTAATTAAGGAAATGCACAAAACAATATCCTTAATCAATTTACAAGGAGCTCAACACTAAAAATAGAAGAAGAGAAAGAGGATTTAGAAGAAGAGACATCCGATTATGGCTGAGGTGGGCCCACCGATTTAAGGATCCGATATCTGAATTTCTTCAATGCTTCTGCTATTTCCATGCCTCTTGGAATTGTGGTGTTGGAAATGGCATGAGTCCAAGTGCCTAGACATTTCTCCATATTATTGTCGAACTCGGTATGCTCCACGTATTCTTTATTGGCCTCAAGCAATTACAAATTGAAGGAAGCAAATTTCCTTTATCTTCTCTTTGGTAATTGACTCCTCTCTGAACAAGTCATCCTTGACAAATGTTCTGAACTGAGCTTTGATTTCTTGAAGAGAGAAGGGGATGCCTGAAATTTCATCTTGAAGATGGTAGTGGATATCTTTAAAGGCAGATGAAACACAAGTTTTAAAAGACTCTCCTTTCTACCATACATTCTTTAATTCTCCCAGTGCTTCTTCTAGAACCTTCATCTTCCATTCGACACTAAAAATCCATGCCTTTGACAAATTATTCTTGGCATCATCAAACACATTGTTGACTAGCAGGATCTTCTCATCAGGTTGGCCCATTAGGTGGAGGTCTGTAATACAACTACTCCATAGCTTCAGCTCTTTATCCATAGCTTTGATCAAGGAGGAGAGTTTCTACTGCAAGTTGGCCACCTTCTCGCTGGCCTTGAAGGCTTCCTCAATGAAATTCAAGCCTACTATAATCATTTCATCCACCATGGCCTCAATAGCCTTCCCATAAGTAGAATACTTATGTATGTCTTTGATGCTCTAAACTTCATCCTAGGCTGAGAATCATGGGGGTGGAAGAGAAGCCAGTGGGGCAGGATCCAAAACCTTATCTTTGGCCAACAATGACTTGATAAAGTTGGAAAGAACTTGGTTTTGTTCTTCCAACTGTTCTATGGTCTGCTTGCCCTTTTCCACTCATTTAATAACCTTTATTACTATTTCTTGAAGGTTATGAACCTCACTCTGAGGAGTGGATTCTCCCATTGGGATCCTTGAAAGCTCTAAATCTTAGACCAAAATATCCTACTATGCCTTTTCAACCTTGGTCTTTGCAACTTCCAGGAACTGCTGGCTTTGAGCATTAGTTACTAACCTTGAAGTGATCTTGGCTTTCTTTGCTAGAGGGGGAGGGGGAAGTACTCAACAGAGCTACCACAACACTAAAATTTGGCCCTGTTAGACAAGAAGAAGATTTTATTTTCTTGCTATCAACCAAGGGTTGCACCTAGGAAAAGGCAGAAGAAGAAAAGGAAGGAACAAGATGCCCAAGAGCAAGTGAACTCATGGCACTTAGAGTATTAACAAATGTTGCCTCTAGCAAAGAAGTGGATGGAGCATCAGGAGCTTCCTTTGTAGAGGAGTCTATGGTATTAGGAGGTTTAGTACTAGACATTTCCTTTTCTTCTTCAACAATGACTTCAGGAGCTCCCCAGGATTTGGCACTTCACCGTCATCACTCTCACTAAGAACAATAATGTTCTCTGGTCCTAAAGGTAATTCTAAATGCTTAAGAAGATATTCTTCCTCAATTGGTTCCTATTTAACCTCTTTGACCTTCTTTTTATATACTTGAGTAGAAGGAGTAGATGACTCGGGCTCTTTGATTGAGGAAGAATGAGGGGTTTTCTCAAGTACCTTGGTATTGGTTGTATGTGCTTCCTTCCCTGGTGTAGAGGTATCTCTAGAAGTAGATCCACCCTGATTCTTCTTGAGCTCACGAACCTTTCTGTCAACCCAAACTTTAATTCTTACAAGAACAAGGGAAATAATCTCTACCAAATCATCTCTCTCTTTTTTGTACCAATCCAGATCTTCTAAAGGAGTGTGTTTGATTGTTGTTTCATATTCAAAGGACTGTAAGTCCTCATCATCATCTTTAAATCCTTCAAGAAGTTGGTAGAGATTGAGATCTCTAATTTTTGTAGAGAGAGTTTGCCATAGTGCCTCCATCTGGCTTTAAAATCATCTGCACGATCAGCCCAGTAATCCTCTGTATCTGGCTTGTGATGATAGTTTATCCTGAGGTTCTGATCAATAAACTTCTTCAGATAAAAATAAGTTCTAGGTCTGAAGAAATTGACAGTGAGAGGAGCGATAGCCCTTTCTATATTTTGGGCATCCAAAGTTGTTTTACATGTATAGTTTCCCAAGAGATAGGGAAATGTAGGCTAGTGATCTTCTTGTCCCTGCAGGTTCTATGAAGTTTATCAAGTTGCCTACACACTTCAACCAGAGCCATTTTATCATTGCAAAACATGGGGAGCTTGAGGGGTGTATTTTCATAACCAGCTAACCTAATGTATGAAAACCTCCTAAATTGGATGAAGAAAGCCCCATACTTGGCTATCAGGTTCATAGCTTCATCAGAAAATCTCCTAGCAGTGTCACCTTCTAAGAGTCTTACAATATACATGGTGAAAGCATCATTGACTCTTCTGAAATTATGATTGCTAGCTTCAAGGGTAAACTAAGGGCAAGTATGCATAAATAGGATCATTCTTCTGGCCTTCCATGTAGGTGAAACCGAACCACTACCGGGATGCAGCCAAGGTATACATGAGATAAGAAGTCATATAGAATGTCTTAGTCTGTCGAACACTAGACAATTGCTCAGTCAAATTCATGCAAACAATTTCAGCCCAAATAATGTTCTGCTTTCCCTTACAAATGATATTTACAAAGGGGAACATCCAAAAGTGAAATTCATTGGTTGAAGGCAATCCCATGATGCGGGTGAGAAAAATAATAAAAGTAGACAACTCCTCATTAAAATCAACTCTGAATAATGCCTTGGAGAGTCGGGACGCTCCCTTCTTAGGGTTCTTTAACCATGATTTTTCTATTCGGGCCTTGTATTTCTCATTGTCTTGATCGAACAGGGTTTGAGCTTGAGCATGAGTGAGAACTATGGAATATTCAGTTTCTGGAATGCATAGGGTAGTAGGTGGAAGCAGCATCTAGTTTAGTGATTAATTCCCCATGCACATTAGTAAGTTCCTTGGTATCTGGGTTAAAATGTGCTCCACAAGAAAGCACGGTGTCGGCACACTGTATAGAGATAGGAAATCCAGCCGCGTATGTAATTCCACTATCACTAATCATTTGCACCATGGGAGCAGGATTAGAGCATGTTAGTCTACCCTAAAAATCTCCAAAATCCAAGTGTTGAAGCTCACTATCTCCAATATCTGGTATAGAGGTTTCAAGAGGTGACACATGTTCTTGACCTTGAAACTTGATCTTCATTTTTGCAACTCGTAGGGGAATAGCCTTCCAAGATCAAAATTGTGATTAGAATGCAAAGGGATACATGGGCACGAGAAAATGAATTTAATGGCAAGGATTCGAGCAAGAGATGGCAAGCGAGCAATGTGACAAATGCATAGGGGATAGTCTAATTAAATATTCATTCAGGAGAGAGAAGGTCATTAAATGTGCATTAAGTTCACCTTGTACCAACTCAAAATGATGAAAAGTGGGAAAAGCAGAAGAAACTGGCCCAGATGGTATTTGGTACATTTGGGACATGAAGGACACGAAGATGTGATCCGGCCGATGCAGGCGACGCGGGGAATGTAGGTCAAATGAGCACAGGTGGTCCAGGGACTCAGAAATGTGAAGGACGCAAGGGACGTAAAGATGTGATTCTTCTGATGTGTGCGGTGTGGGGAATGAGTGAATAGAAAGCACAGACACATTTGGGATAGATGGGACATAAGTACGTGAAGAACCCGATGTGGGTGATGCGGGAAAAGGAAGTCCGGGAAAACTTGGGACAAATGGGTCAAAAAGTTTTGATAGAACCGTTAGTAAGGATTTTGTGGGGAAAATGGCCGATCGGTGAATAGAAGGCATGACAGTACTTGGGACATGAGGGAAAAAATTTTTTTGACATAGGCCCATAAGTCACCAAAATGACTCTAAAAAATGTGAATTTTTCATCATCTCTTCGAGCTTTCACTTCACTAGAACATTACTAAAAGGTGCCAACTCAAAATTTTCAAAATTCTAACTTTCAAAAGAGGGGAAATTTTGAGAGAACAACACATACCAAGGATGGGTAAAAAATAAAATTAAAAAAAGTAATGTTATGAACCTACCAGTTACTTTGACTAGTATGCTATCACATGGACACAAGACCGGGGGTTTTGGTCATTTTGGCCTTCCATTTATTAAACATGGAGAAAACTATATATTCACATCATTATCTTTGTGTCTCAAGAAGCTTGAGGAACCTGTAATTGATGAGTATGGAGGTTTTTTGTATCGTTTTGGATCATCCAAACAACCATTACATGATGAATTATTACAAAATGATGTGTATGAAAAATGTAAAAGGTAAAAGGAAATATTTTACCATTCAAAATCAATTAGTGTTGCTAGCGCAAATACTTATTTTATAAAACAACCATTGATCCTCTACTTGCAATTAGATAATGCTTCAAGTGATAACAAAAATCGTACATTATTTTCATTTGTATCAATGTTGAAAACAAAAAGGGTATTCAACATTGTGTATGTAAGCTTCCTTCTAGTGGGACACACCCATGAGGATATAGATGGGACTTTTGAAAGATTAGCAACATCGTTACATAAAGTAGACACATTTTCTTTTCCACATATCATGGACTCTTATAGAACATGCCAACAAGGGTCAAGTACATTCACTCCTTATCTTATTGAGGAAGTGTACAAATTTTAGGACTTTTTGGAGCCATTCTTGTTGGAAAGAAACCATAAGATAGTGGGTATCAAAGCAACTCGAAGTTTTTCAAATTCCATGTTGTGGATGGCATACGGGTGATAGAGTACAAAAAAACATTAAAGGATCAATAATGGTCTCATTCTATCCATATATGGCATACAAAGGATAATGATGAACCAGGGCCTATTTATGGAAGATCTAACAAAGAATTCAATCTGTTGAAGGATGTGTTCAAGGGACAAATGTTACTTATATGACCAGTAAATGTTTTGTCACCCTCAAAATTCCCCTCATTTTCCAAGTCTAGACTTAAAATTTTGAGTTGGTGCCTCTAGAAATATTGAAAACAAAGTATTGTGAAATATGGTTATTTCAAGGGCTTGTGGTCTCCTAGAAAATTCTTCATCAAATGGGAAATTTCTTCCCATTTCGAAAAGGTAAAGAAGTCCTCCTAACTCTTCATATTTTTCAAGTTATGGCTCAATGGACTTGAGATGGTATTATTTGCCCAAGGCGGGTTGACGAGGCTGCGGGAGTTTTTAGCACTTAACACCTTCTCGGAAAAGGGCGTAGTTGGCAATGGTAGGCCCATGAGCCCATGTAGAGAGATAGAAAAAATAATGCCTAAGGCCCGCCACCAATTAGATGGTGCCACGTAGCCACGTTGAAAAGTCAAAGTGGGGATGCGGGTCAGCAGAGAATTTTAAAGTTTTAAGCTTTTTTATTAAAAATAATTAAAAGTAAACAATTGATCCGTGACCTTGTCACCAAGAAGATAACACCACATGTCTAATCGTTGAAAATTTAAAGCGGGCGAGTGGGCCAAAATGTTCCAAAATTCCTTTTCACTGTAAAAGTTATAAAACGTAAAGGTTTCCCCCGCACCCACTCCAATCAATTTCTTCCATGTGGGCGACCCAAATTTAAAGTTGTAAAAGAAAATCGAATGGCCCATATTTAAAATGGTGAAATAATGTAACAATAGTATATTTGAAAATATGGTTTTTCCACCATTAACATTTCTTTGCGAATCAAGAATTCGAAAGGGCACAAATGATTGGAATGATTTGTAACTATTTCTTGCTTGCTCGAGGAAGTTGTAACCATTTCTTGCTTTCTTGAGGAAGTTGTAACCATCTCTTGTGAGCTATTTCATGGGATTTCAAAGCCATTGTATGGTGGAAATTTTGATATTCTGGAACTGTAATTTCAAATCTGAAGAAATCAATACAAGGGTTTTACACTTTTTCCTTTATTTTCTCTTTCCTTCTTGCTCTGATCTGTGAATCATTTAATCCTTGTATGCTTAGAAACAGGGATAATTTTAGCGGTGAATATTCGTAATATGGTGAAAATTTCATTTTAGGAAAATTTGAAAAGGTGAATTATTCGGAGTGGGTCGGTGTCCTATTCGCCTAAAATATATAGTATATTTTTTTGGGGGGGTCGGCTTCACCTTCATTTGAAAACATCTCCTATAAAAACCTAGCTGATTCATCGGGTAGTATACCTCAAGTAGCTTAACAAATTACCAATACTATGAAATTTGAACTCGCATACCCTTAAGCACCAGAGATTCAGACATTGTTGCTTTCGTGATTGTTGACGTGCGACAAAGGGCATTGTTGACGGCGCAACAACAGCTTGTATAACGCGTGATAGAGGAAGTGTTGACGCGCAACAACAACTATCGACGACGCTGCGGCGAGAGGAAGTGTTGACGCGCGGATGAGGGAAGTGTTGACACGCGACTGGGCAAAGGTGTTGGACGCACGCGCGGCAGTATATTGCAGCAAATGGACGCGCGACAGAAATGGGTTGTTGATGCGCGACAAGTGCAGAGTTGACACGTGACAAAGACCTCAGATAGTGGACGCGTGACAAGACCTCAGACACTGGACAGAGTCGCTACTTGGTTCTTTTGCTGACGCAAGACTCTTTTCAGAATAATGGAAGGTGCCAGCTCAAAGAATACGAATAACCTAAAAGTAAGTAAGAAATCTCAGAAATCACTCTTCAAGTATTTTGGAAACTCTACGGATACATATATTGTAAATACCAATCATATAGATGCCACCACAAAGAATCAGAATACTGACTGTGTGGAAGGTATTATTGAGGTGGACATGCATTCTGCACAGTATCAAAGTCAAACAAATGAAACCTACGATAATATGCCAGATCTTGAAGATATTGTTCCTATTGGGGTGCAACCAGAAGTGCAGCTAGATATCACGGATACAAACACTGAGCAAAATGGAAGCTAGAAATCAAAATCAAACTCCAGTCCAAGAAAGAGGAAACCAGGTGATTGTGATATTGCTCAAAATTCTACTCAAAAAAGTAAAGCATTGAAAACGAACAAGAATATGTGGACCATTGGCAGGACATACAAGTTTGATTGGGCAGCTAAATTTCTATTTATTGAACCTATACAATCATCTAATTCTAAAGAAATCCCATTTGAATGTACATGTACAATATGTACGTGGAAATTGGGAAAGCAACAAAAAATGCAACTGAAGTTGGACACTATAGAAAAACATTGTGGAAAACAATATTTAACTGTAACGGGGGCGGATGGCTAGAAAATCAAAACACATAGGTGGAAAACTGAAAAAGAATGCATGCATGTTAGATACGCAATGGAATATGAGGCAGAGCAGAAAAAACACAGACATCTGTTGGAAAAGGGAGGAACGATCACATCGCATATTGGTAAGATGAAAGAAACAAATCTACATGCAAAATTCATACAATTCTCTACTCTTTTTCAAATACTAAAAAAAGGAAGAGTGATTTCAGATTTCCTCGATTTCAAAGTTTTGTATCAATTTAACGGAATGCTGAATGTACCTCAGTCTCATTGGTCTGAAAGTAGTGGATGGGAAATGGCAAAATGCCTCTCGATGATAGAGAAGGAAGATTTGAAAGAGAATGTAAAAAAAAAACAAACTTTATCTCTCTTTCAATTGATGAAGTGACAACAGTTGACAACACCACATGGGTATGTATCCACATCTATACTTTAGAAAATCATATAAGGACACCTCATCTCATCATTGGGTGTTATGAAAATGGTTGAAAATTGCAATGTCGAAAACCTATATAAAATAGTTGTTTCTCATTTGAAAGATGTTGCTGGAATGAATGATTATGAAATTGCTACGAAGTTGGTATGCGTTAGAGCAGATGGTGCATTTGTCATGCAGGGTCACCAAACAGGGCTCTGTGTTAGATTACAAACAACAGTGGCCCCATATATGCTACCAATTCACTGTATGGCTCACAGAATGAATTTAGCGTATAAAATGGTAAGCAACCACGAAAATGTTGCTAAATTAGAAGACCTTATAAGAGAACTTCATGCCTATATGTCAAGCAACCCAAAGCGTTTTCTCGAGTTCCAAAATTTTCAATTGGAATTACAGATGGCAAAAAACTTCTGAAGGATGTGGAGACTAGATGGATCTCTTTGTATGAACCTACATGCAGAGTTCGTGAGGAGTATCCTTCATTGGTTGGTTTCATGCACAAATACCGTCATGAAGTTGATAGGGCAAGGGACTTGTTGTTCCGTTTAACTAATTTGGAGACATTGCTTACATTGGTTGGTATTCTTCCAATGTTAAAGGAGATCAATACACTGATGAAGCATGCACAGGGAAGATTAATCTATATTGTGGATTTTATACGGATGAGAAAAATGGTATGTCAAAGTCTTGATATATTGTACTATTCCCAGGATAGTTTTGATGCACCTGTTTTTGAAAATTGGAAAGATTTATTAGATCTTAAAAATCCTAACACCTTTTTGAGATTTAATATCCATGATCACCTCTGCATCATTGTTAATGGGAGGGAAATACCAATGCACATTTTGCAAAAACGTCAAGATATTACAAGATCGGAACGAGAAGATGTTCCGTGACACGTAATTTGTTTGAGTCTGTTATAGTTGAAACAAGAATAAAGCTTAAAAAAATTTCAGAAACCTTGTCATCAGAAATTAGGGAACGTTTCTGTAAAGATAAAATTCTGGAAGCCATGGGTGTGATGAATCCTAATTTTTGGAATACTGAAGGTGGTGTGAGACTTTGTCAGAAAGCATTTCCATAAATCAATGGGTACAATAATGGAACAATTTACAAAGACGTCAGAGCTCAAGGGTATGGAAATCAAAGGTATACTGAATGCTGATTTATTAAAGTTTCAGTCAACAAATTTTGCAACAACAATGAGGAACCAATATAAGAATTTAGATCAACCTTCTGAAAGTGGTGCTATTACAAGGTTGTGGTAAGGAATCTATCAAAGTTCTATCTTACAAGAAGATATCAGTGAATATTTCAGATTATATGAGTTATGCCAAACAATGATTTTGGGGTCTGTGGAGGATGAAAGGGTTTTCAGTGCATTGTCATTTATAAAATCAAAACTGAGAAACAAGTTGGATAAAAATATGGAAAGTTGCATGAGGTGTTATGTTTCTCGATACTCCATCGAAACCTTTCCGTTCGACAGAGCAATTGCGCATTGGAATTCCCTTTGCGAAAGAAGATGTGTGAATAATACAGCTACAAGTAAAAATATTCCCAACCTTGAGAGTGTAATTGGCTCTTCATCACATTCTACAGAAGACAACATCGATTTTGATGAAGTTGTTGATAATGGATTGTTTCAACTTTAAATAGGTATCTTCTTTATCTATCTTTTATCTTTATCATTAAAGATGTTACAGTCTATATACTAAAAATGTCAGGCAATTCACCCATCTATCTACTAATCCATTTCTCGTGTTGGGTTTTTTTAAAACACAGATCTAGCTCATTACCAGTGGCAGTGATGATTTCAACTTTAAGCAGGTATCTTTTTCCCCTTAATCTTATTGTTTGTTACTATTCATTTTTTTCAGCTCTGGTTATCATTAAAGATGTTACAGGTCTATGTATTTACATTTAGTTAAATACAATCTTTTTATTTTTTGAAAACGTGGGTTGACATCCGTCCAAGGAAGCTGTTACTTCTCGGGACTGACAATGTCAGGCAACTCACCCATCTATCTACTAATCCATTTTTTGTGTTGAATTTTTTTAAGACAAAGATCTAGCACATTACCGGTGATGATTTCAATTTTAAATAGGTATCTTCTTCAACATAATCTTATTGTTTGTTACTTTACATTTTTTCAGCTCTTGTTATCATTAAAGATGTTATAGGTCTAATTCTATATATTTACATTTATTTAAAGATATTGTTGGTCTATATATTTAAATATGTTTCGGCACTTCAAGAATGACAATGGGAGCAACTCACCCTCTATCAACAATGTCGGGTAAAACAAACCCTGTCATATACATAAGATTTCACAGCAATCTAATACACTTACCCTTGATGATTTCACAACAATCTAATATGCAAGAGGTAAGCTAAACCCTATCATATTTGCAATTATGTTTAATTTTTTACCAGTGATGATTCTTTCTTGATTTCTTAGAATTATATATATCATATCATAAAATTCCTCATCATCCATATATATCATATCATCACCATATCATTATCATATCCTGAGTCCTGACACTACAATTATTATTAACACAATTCTATTCGTTCTAATGTTATCTATATCCATTCTAATCATTAATGTCATCTATATCCATTATAAAAATTCCATTTATTTATCATCTTTATCCATTCTCATGATTTTATGATCATATTGTTACAAGTATAGAGAATAATTATCTTAAAACAAGTTCAAAAGTCTAGAGAAGAAGAATTACTATGCTTGATGATAAATCTACATCCACATTAAATTGATCATCGTCCATATATATCATATCATTATCGGCATTCATCTTCTTTCATCATCATCTATCATTAATTATCAATTATCATCATTCATCATCTACATCCACATACAATTCATGACAATGCAAGTAAACAAGAAACATACATATAATTCATGATAATCACCATCTAATGCAATTAAAATTAAAGATTGTATATAAATCCATATAATTAAATTCAAATACCATAGTACATACTCAATAGTAGAAGTTTTCAAATTCAATATTTAAAGTTTCCTCAATAATAAAAGTTTCTAGTTTTCAAAACCCTCTTTTTCTTTATCCAATTCTACTCCTCTGCTCTCTTCCCCAACGGCTTCTTCCACTGTGGCTGTACCTCTTTCCCCAACACCAGAAATAACCCCTGAACTTATAAGATCTTCTGCAGCACTGTCTAGATTTTTTAAAATTCTTTCTTCTTGATTTGTCGCATCTCCATGCAACAACAAATTTGGATCAGCTG
Source organism: Taxus wallichiana var. yunnanensis (assembly GCA_018340775.1). Taxonomy (NCBI): domain Eukaryota; kingdom Viridiplantae; phylum Streptophyta; class Pinopsida; order Cupressales; family Taxaceae; genus Taxus; species Taxus wallichiana. The sequence continues at coordinate 838,404,482 of CM031239.1, forward strand.
CAGCGTATAAACTATCCTGTTGCCAATAATTTTCATAACGACTAATAATCTCATTGATAAGAACCTTAGCCCTTCTCTCCCATTATATGTTTGGTTAATATGAGGAAGAATAAACTCACTTTGAAGAATAAGATGATTGAAAAGGTGGCAACTCATTTGTTAACTTGTTAGTGTTTAAATGAATATCATTTTAATTCAAATTTCATTCCACCTTACTCCCCTAGCCTAACTACCTCAAATTGTCTCAGCCAGTTTTTTTTGGCCTCTATCTTCTTCCTGCTGAAGGCCAGCTCAATTGCATCTCCGTCTTTCTCATCAACCCACACAAAATATTTTTTGTGCTTGTCCAGATCTATGAAATACTCCTTGCCCTCTTTAGAAGTACTTGTGCCCAAACCCTGTATGGTCCAAGAAACAAGTGATACCTAATCAACAAGTGAACAAAACCAGAACTTAAAAACATATAAAGAGAAAACAAACTAGCATTACTTTGTAGTACTTTATGGTCCAGCCAGTTATCGATCCACTCAATGATTCTCTCCAAGCTTCATACTCAGGAATGGTGTAAAAAGATAACACAATCTAGACATGGAGATACATAACCTCTGGAGGCTTAAAAACAAATATAAAGAGTCTCAATACACTCAACCAAATACAGGGGGAACATTTACCCTGACAATAGGAGTATGAAATTGATCAGCAATCCTTTGATGTGGGAACCATCATGGTCCTTTAAGAGACAAAGGACAAGTCAAAAAGGATCTCACTAGAAAGGATGTGTCAGAATTAAGCAGAAACTAAACAGCGCTAGACAAAGATCATGTACCTGGTCTGTCATTATCATCAGATGGCCATATCTTAAAGATTTAATGCTGTCATATATTTTATCTTCCTGTAGACCAAGGATTTTATCTTTATTCTCCATTTGTTGGTGAGTGGTAGCTTCCCTGACATTGAGCAGCTTACCTCTGAGAGGAAACACGCCATAATAATCTTGACCAACAACAGATATTCCTGCCACCTGATAGGATAAAGATAACTAAAATAACAAAAAATTAAATTGGAAAGTGATGTCGAAACATGTCACAATACTACCAAATTCAGTATTCACATTTCCCTGATTCAAGGCACAAACACTTACAGCAAGAGCCTTGGCTGAGTCACCCTCCGTTAATATTAAATTACATTGATCAGAATTCTTCCCCCCTGCTTGATTTGCATCATCAAGTTTGGGAACATCAATTAATTTCCCCTTCTTGGTTCCATCAGTTTTCTTAAGATCTTTTTTTGTTTAAACTCTGCCCACGCCAGTATACTTTCAAGTACACACTTTTCCACTGCACTCATCAAGTCAAACAAAGTTACAAAGCTCATCTTAGACCCTAGCATTGCAAAAATTACATGTACTCAGAAATGCTACATCTTAGACACCACGCCTGGATTTATTGACATGGGCTGCAAATTCAAAACAGTGAAAATTACTATAAATTTATAACAGCAAATTGTATCAGAATAAAAAACAGAATAAAAAATATGAATTAAAATGAATTATACTTACAATCAACATGGAAACCGAACGTTGATTTGAGAAATTTCTTGTCTTCTTCCACGAGTGTTGCCTTGGTTGTAACAATTGGTAAATTTTTGAATGGAAGGCCCGTAAACCGATGGATGTCATTTGCTTCGATACTGAATTGGAACATTCGGCCATCGTTCAAAGTCACATAAAAATGCCATCCTCTGAATTATAGGATGACAGAAGGTAATTCAAAATATCCGGATCTGTTTCGAAATGGGGCATATTAACAGTATGGATGTGAGGGCATAAGGGATTCCTGTAGTTGATCTTGGAAATCGATTGAATTGGATTCTCTAGATTTTTTTGCTGAACTTGCAGTTGGGAAGCATGTGAAGTCGACATTATAGTTGTACTTGCGTCTTTGACAATGATTGAGACCTACAAAAATTCAAGAGCGGGAAGGTGAAAATGAGAAAATGACCGGTTGAAGGGTATTTATAGGCTAAATTAGTGTCAATGGCTTCAATTGATGCGCGTCAAAGGTCTTAGCTGATGCATGACAATAGTCCTAGCTGTCGCGCGTCAATAGGATCCAGTGACGCGCATCAATAGGAGCCAGTGACGTGCGCGTCAATAGGATCCAGTGACGCGTGTCAATAGGATCTAGTGACGCGCGTCAATAGGAGCCCGTGACGCGCGTCAATAAGAGCCAGTGACGCGCGTCAATGGAGCGAGTGCGCGCGTCATTAGGAGCCAGTGACATGCGTCAATAGGAGCTAGTGACGCGCGTCAATAGGAGCCAGTGACGTGCCTCAATAGAAGCCAGTGACACACGCCAATAGAAGCCGGTGACGCGCGTCAGTCAAGACCATTGACATTCCATTGACGCGCGTCAGGAGTGATTATTGACGTCTTGTTGTCACACGTCACATTCTACAGAAGACAACATCGAGTTTGATGAAGCTATTGACAAGAAAAAAGAAAGTGTCACATTTTGAAGATGTCATCATTGAAAATTTGAATTGAAATATTTGGGATGATTATTAATGTACAATTTACTCTCCAAAATCGTAGTTAACAACCATAAAACAAACACCCACAAGCATGTATACATGATTAATTAATGAAAGCTTAAAGTAAAGACATAACACAAATTTACCGAGAGTATCATGAGTACCACAATTTTATTAAGATGTTATGGCTTGAATTCTTCATAGTAATAAAAACTCTCTTCCACAAGATTGATCACTAACACTAGCTCTCCATACTTTTATAAAAACAAGTAGAGGCTATTATTAGCCTTGGAGAGTAGTTAACTTGTAAGGAAAATTTACTTTTCTATTAATAATGAAGATAATCAAGTCAATAAATTGGTTCATACTCTTCCCTATTAATATATGTGGATAAATGTACACTAATGGGTGAATTATCCAAATACTAAAATACAACTAATATTACAAGTGCACCTTAATTATATACAATAGTGTATGGTTATTTAAATACACTAACATCCCCCCTTAATATGTACTTTAATAAAGGGAATGAAGGAGGAACACTGAACTATCCCACCTTAATGAAAATTGCCTTCACTCCCAAAAGTTTCCTAAGATGAAAAAATTGATCCTCAAGCAAGGGATTTATGAAGTTGTCTAAAACCAAATTTTTGTTCGAAAAAATTTAAGGTTGAGAGTCTTGTGATAGATTAACTACCAAAGATGATGCATTTTTATATCAATGTTTTTTAATGTGTTGGTGCTCCATCATATTGTAATAGATGTGGATGACCCTCTAATTCACACATTACCTTAGTCAACTTATATTTGATTGATCAAGAATTAATTTTCATAAGTCACCATATACATGAGTTATCTGATTTTGATTATATCTATCTTCTTACCCTTATCACATATCTCTATCCCTTAATTAAATACAAGCCAAGCAATGTTACCAAGTTTTGAGGATAAAATTAGGGCTCCATCTTCATTTACACTTTTCTAACCTCTACTCTTCCATGACACTTGGAGAACTACAAGTAGTTTAATCCTGTTTTGGTGTATTTGGTGCATAATTTCTAGCACTCATAGGTATCGAAGGGGGAATGATGAGGTAAATCTAATGTATATAATTAGAAACACTTTTTTAGGCTAATAGGTCTAAAATACAAAGAGATGATATTTATAGTTGTAGAAGAGTCATTGAAAATATTCATACACATATCCTAGATCAATAAACACATGTGAAGTATGTGTTAGATATAGATTAGATATCTTAGTATCAAAGGACACATTCAGTAGCCCTATGACACATTCATCAAGAAAACTTGTTCTAAAATAGATGAACATTTCCTCTGATTTTAGGATCCCAAATCTCAAAGGAAAATTTATGACACTCTGCACAACATCCTTATCTAGTTTCAAATCACCGTTATACTTATACCCCTACATCTGGTAGAACGGTGAATTATTTTTAACCCTAATCCTAATTTAAGCTATATACTTTCTGGAATTAGTGTTGATAGAATATTATATCCTTACACAATTTAGGACTTTTGTTTCTATATTTGATGTTTTCAATAATCTTATATACACATTGCAATATCATAATTGAATTACCTCTTAATGTTGACATTACAAAAAGATAGGAACGTTGAAATTACTATTCATCTCATTGTTTGTTACTATTCATTTTTTTCAGCTCTGGTTATCATTAAAGATGTTACAAGTCTATGTATTTACATTTAGTTAAATACAATATTTTTATTTTTTGAAAACGTGGGTTGACATCCGTCGAGGAAGCTGTTACTTCTCGAGACTGACAATGTCAGGCAACTCACCCATCTATCTACTAATCCATTTTTTGTGTTGAATTTTTTAAGACAAAGATCTAGCACATTACCGATGATGATTTCAATTTTAAATAGGTATCTTCTTCAACATAATCTTATTGTTTGTTACTTTACATTTTTTCAGCTCTTGTTATCATTAAAGATGTTACAGGTCTAATTCTATATATTTACATTTATTTAAAGATATTGTTGGTCTATATATTTAAAGATGTTGTTGGCACTTCTCAGGACTGACAATGTCAGGCAACTCACCCCTCTATCTACAATGCAAGGTAAAACAAACCCTATCATATACGCAAGATTTCACAAAGCAATCTAATACGCTTACCCTTGATGATTTCATAGCACGTTACCCTTGATGATTTCACAGCAATCTAATATGCAAGAGGTAAGCTAAACCCTATCATATTTGCAATTATGTTTAATTTCTTGCCAGTGATGATTCTTTCTTGATTTCTTAGAATTATATTTAATTTATTTTTTATATGTGCAAAATCCTTTGATATATTTTTTTAACTATGGGATAAACAATACATTATACAATTTTAAATATAAGTCCACATAAAATTCCTCATCATCCATATATATCATATCATCACCATATCATTATCATATCCTGACTCCTGACACTACAATTATTATTAACACAATTATTTATCTAATTTAAATTTATTAAAACAATTCAGTTTTTTTAAATAATTCATAATCATATCATTACAATTCTATTCGTTCTAATGTCATCTATATCCATTCTAATCATTAATGTCATCTATATCCATTATAACACATTCCATTTATTTATCATCTATATCCATTCTAGAGAAGAAGAATTACAAAAGTCTAGAGAAGAAGAATTACGCGTGCTTGATGATAAATCTACATCCACATTAAATTGATCATCGTCCATATATATCATATCATTATCATCATTCATTGTCTTTTTTAGCATCATCTATCATTCATTATCAATTATCATCATTCATCATCTACCTCCACATACAATTCATGACAATGCAAGTAAACAAGAAACATACATATAATTCATGATAATCACCATCTAATGTAATTAAAATTAAAGATCGTATATAAATCCATATAATTAAATTCAAATACCATAGTACATACTCAATAGTAGAAGTTTTCAAATTCAATATTTAAAGTTTCCTCAATAATAAAAGTTTCTAGTTTTCAAAACCCTCTTTTTCTTTATCCAATTCTACTCCTCTACTCTCTTCCCCAACGGCTTCTTCAATCTGTGGCTGTACCTCTTTCCCCAACACCAGAAATAACCCCTGAACTTATAAGATCTTCTCGCAAAGACCTTGCCAGATGTTTTAAAATTCTTTCTTCTTGATTTTTCACATCTCCTCGCGATGAAAGCAAATTTGGATCAGCTTTGCTTTAGCTTTGAATAATATGTCGTGGTAGAAACCATGCTCTTTAATTATCCACTTTAGTGTATTATTTTGTTTGTTAACCAAAACAATATTTTGCTTCAAATTTTTTTCTGCGGATAAGTGTTCTTTGTTGTTTCCAAGTGAACTTGCAAAACCTTCGCCTGACTCTTCAAATTTTCATATTTCAACTACACAAAAAGAGTAATGTCAATTCAAAATATTACTAAAAAATGAAAATTTCAAATTAACAAGAATGATTGTTTGAATGTAATAGTACTTACAACCGCTCTATCTCTTTCGGCATTTGCGATTGCTACCAAATCCTTGTCCTTGGACCATTTGTTAAAATATGCCTAGGCCTCGGCACTAATATTTTCCAATTTTTTTAATGCCTTATCTAAAATGTCATCTTTATAGTAGTTGTTATACGTGACTGTCCCACTTCTTACTTGGGTAAGTAAGGAATCCATCTTCGCAGGTTGATTCTGGACTGCAGCTGTATAAACTATCCCATTGCCAATAATTTTCATAACGACTAATAATCTCATTGATAAGAACTTTAGCCCTTCTCTCCCATTCTATAAGTTGTTTGATATGAGGAAGAATAAACTCACTGACATGGGATTGACAATCATAACCAATTAAGTTCTCAAAGGAAAAGGTGGCAACTGTTCACTATCTCGAATCGACGAAGACGATCTTCTTTGGAGAAGTATGGGGGCTTTCACCAAGATCAATCACACATGTTTCGCCATTGGGTGGGCTGATCCTGTTTGTGAAAAAATTAATCAAGACTTAGATAAATAAATTTAAATCGAAATGTAATTCAAAATTGTAAACCATATTTAAATTGAAATTTGAAGTATACCTGCTGGCCTTGAATCATCTCACGGGTATTAAAAAACCAGTTGGGTCATTGCTATCAATGCCCAAATAATCTTCATCTAAATTTATATTGTTCAAAACAGATATGCACACAGATTGGGCAAGCCACCAAGTGAGAGAGTTGGAATTCAAAAGGTGGAGGCAATGTTTAGTGTCCCACTAGGGAAGTGGGAGCAAAAGGCATGTGTTTACCAATGTTCTTTTCACTGTTCCTCTCTGGTTGGAATTTTAAAAATTATTGGTTGAGTGGGTGTCGGTGCCGCGGTTTGATTAGGACTGACACGTGCTGAAAAGTACAAGAAAAAAATGAAAAATAGGAAAACAATTCATAAAGCCAAAAATTTCAAAATTAAACGTATCTTATCGAAGAGTTGTACCTTGTTGTCGAGGGGTTGTTTTTCTCGGTGCTACGGGTGGCCTTGTAGGAGTTGTACTCAGTGTCTGTTCAAAAGATATGAATGCATGTGACTGTATGGAGTGAGTTAGGGAAGAAGGTTGAGTTTGTGAAACAGGTGTATGTTCCAAAGTCCCTACAATTCATCAATATTAAATGTTGTCAATTCATTTGGTTAAAATTTAAATTGAAAAATAAATATGCAACTTTGGAATTTGTAAATAATATATGAGAAGGTATTACTTCTCTGGCGTTTAACGAGTTCAAACTATTGAGGGTTTGGAGAGGAGTGAGCTTCCATTTCAGATTGGGAGTCCCCGAAGCCTCAGCGTGTTGTTGGCCTCTTCCTCTCGATAATGCCTTTTTTCGGGGAAGGGCTTCAAGATATCTTCTTCTGCAAAAAATTAACATTTAAGTGTTAATAACTGCGCAGTGTAATGTCGAAAATTGAAATACAAACTAAATACTTTATACCTGTTGTTCTTCAAATGGAATTGACAACTTCATCAACTCCTCATCAGTGCAAGTAGGAATTTTTTATCTCTTAAATTTAAAAGTGCCTCATAATAAAGGCCAAGGAGATAGTTTGTTGAATAAATGACAGGTTTTTCAGAAAGTTTTGAATTTGTTAGTTCAGTTCTTATTTTTTTGGATAGATATGTGCACCAATCGAATTTTTGTTTTGAGATAGTGGCAACAATGTATGCAATGGCCCAATTTGGTATATCAGTTTGGCGACCCTGCAAAACAATTCTGGATTGAAAAAATGAAATAAGTGTAGCAAGAAAGTGGTGTGCAATTGATTATGTATCCACACCACGCCTGGATTTATTAACATGGGCTGCAAATGCAAAAGAGTGAAATTACTATAAATTTATAACAGAAAATTGTATCAAAATAAAAAAATAGAATAAAAATATGAATTAAAACGAATTATACTTATAATCAACATGGAACCGAACTTTGATTCGAGTAATTTCTTGTCTTCTTCCACAAGTGTTGCCTTGGTTATAATAATTGGTAAATTTTTGAACGGAAGGCCCGTAAACCGATGGATGTCATTTGCTTTGACATCGAATTGGAACATTTGGCCATCATTCGAGTCACATAAAAATGCCATCCTCTCAATTGTAGGATGACATGAAGGTAATTCAAAATATCCGGATCTGTTTGAAATGGGGCATATTAACGAGCCCTATAAATTCACACGCATCCATCAAATATTTATATTTCAAGACAGATGATTTAAAACAAGTATGGATGTGAGGGCATAAGGGATTCCTGTAGTTGATCTTGGAAATCGATTGAATTGGATTCTCTTGATTTTTTTGTTGAACTTGCAGTTGGGAAGCATGTGAAGTCAACATTATAGTTGTACTTACATCTTTGACAACGATTGAGACCTGCAAAAATTCAAGAGCGGGAGGGAGAAAATGAGAAAATGACCGGTTGAAGGGTATTTATAGGCGTCAATGGCTTTCAATTGGCGACGCCGTCGAGGAGCCGACGCACGCGTTAGGTGGATCGGTGGCGACGCATCAATAGGAGCCAGAATGCATGTCAAGAGGAGCGATGACGCGCGTCAAGAGGGGCGATGATGCACGCGTCAAAGGAGCGATGACGCGCGTCAAGAGGACCCAGTGACGTGTGTCAAGAGGACCCAGTGATGCGCATCAATATGGGCCAGTGACGTGCATCAATATGAGCCAGTGACGCGTGTCAAATGGAGCCAGCGACGCGCGTCAAATGGGAACCGATGACGCATCAATTGGAGCGGTGATGTGCATGTGCATCACCGCAATCGGTGAGCGATGGCGTGTGTCAATTGGAGCCGATGACGCGTGACGCCAGGAGTGATTATTGACGTCTTGTTATCGCACGTCAATGATGGAGCCATGAAAAAAATAGGTGAAATTTTTGTTTTGGAATATTGTTAAATTCACCTTTCTTTGGCTAGTTCGGGGATATTCACCGGGTATTTTCCACTTACAATTTTATAGAGGTCTCTAAAATGAACCCCGCTAGGCTTTGTTTTAGTTTATACAATCTCAAGAACTTTGAGTTTTGCAGATTGTGCCTATTATAAACGTGAATGGTTCTACTCTATATCTCATTTGCTCAATACATATAAGGGTTTTCTATGTCATCTCTTTTCCCTGAAAGTATTGTCTTCTTCTACCTCCCTCCTCTCTTCAATTCTTCTATCCTCATGTATTGATAACTTTCTGGGCATAAAACACATTTCAAGATATTGGGAAACCACCTTTGAATGAAATATTGTGTATTTGTACATAGGTTTTTCCCTTGCTTTCAATAAAGGAACCTCTCCCATTAAAGAGGAGGGAATTTCTTGTCCCCTGACTGTGGTTTCATTCCAAGTGCAAATCTAAAACCCAATAGTTTTTGGCGACTCTGCTAGGGATTTTTTCAACAAGTTTCCTATCTAAAAAGAACAACTAATTTGATCATTTCTTTGATCTGGTGACTCTAAGATACACTCGTGGTAGAAGGGCTCTTGGAATTAAAGATCTCTAATTTCAACTCCTAGATCAACAAGGTTTTCAACTTCCTCCAACAAGAAGAAATAGAAGATCTCATTCCGTAAGAACACCTCCTATTAAAGACAGAGCTTCTAGTAGTAGCATTCCTCAAACACAACTTAGCCCTAATCTTCGTGCCCTAATTCTTGTTGGTGTCTCAGTTCCACTTCAAGCAATATTTCCAAGGATGGCAGCACCTCTGCCTTGGGGACAAAGAGTTGGGCCTCTGGCTCTTCCTCAACCATTGCATGAGTTACCTAGGGGTAACATGAGTAATTTTCCAAATTTAGAGGTGATGGTAAAGTGCACCCAAATGAACACATTGCAGCCTTCATTATTGCATGTGGGGTCCTTGGAGTTAAACATGATGATGTATCTATTAGGTAATTTGTGGAGACCTTGCAAGACAATGTTGTAGATTGGTTTTATCATATTCCTACTGGGACCATCACCGATTGGACTACTATGAGGACTGGATTTGAGTAGCGTTTCAAACCTGCTGAAGATGTGCATGCTTTATTAGCTTAGTTTTCTCAAATCAAGAAGGAGCCACATCAGCCTATGAGAGAATTTGTAGCCAAGGTCAACAAGTTAATTAACAAGATTCCACTAAATACTAGGCATGTTGATCAGATTCAGAAGTGTTTCTTCTTGAATGCTCAATTGTTGGAAGTAAGTTATGCCCGAGGAGAGAAAATATTACAACTTTGGATGCTGATCAGAGATTGGTTGTCAGTGTGGAAGATGACTTGATCATGTTTGGAAAGCTGAAAAGGGAGTCTTTCAAATCCAAAGCATCTTCTTCTTCCTCTTCTCCTAGAGGTAATGTAGATCAGTTGGTGCAAAATCTGGCTAATGACCTCATTGCCATCAAGAAACAATTGGCTCAGCATGCTCCATATCAAGATGTTCCAAGGAAGAACTTTCAGCCTAGGAACCACTTGCCCTCTTCTCAAACTAGGTTGGCCATTGAAGGTCCACCCCTCAAGGTGCCTATCAATGCTACTTGTGAGGTTCTTGAGCCTAATGATGAGGAAGAAAATGGGCTCTATGATGAACAAGAAGAGGAATTTGATGAAGAACTAGAGGATCCTGGTGGTTCTCGAGTTCATTTCCTCACCACTGAAGGTGTGGATGATGAAGATGACTATGATGATGTAGTGGTTGAGATGAACAGTGAGTCATATGTTGTTATGACCGAGAGTAGACCAACAAAAAAAGGAAAAGTGGTGCAACCTACAAAAATATCCAAGGAGTACCCCATCACCATCCCGGTGATTGCAAGAAGAGGAGCTCCTATTCCTACTACTTCCACCCAAAAGGTAAGCTCTGCTAGTCCTTCTCCCTCTACTTCTTCTAGGAATTCTTGTCCAACAAATGATAAAGCTGATAGATCAAAAGCTCCTCCTACTCCTAGTAGTGATTCCCCATCCACATATGGATCTGTTGACATTATAGACCATCTTAAAAATACCAAGATTCAAATTTCTGAGGCAAAGTTCTATCAAAATCATCCTAAATCCTTGACCAAAATGGTTAACTTTGTAAATTCTAAATCTAAAACCCCAACCCATTCTTCTAAAGGCCTTTTGCCCACTCCTTCGTCTCCGCCTCAACCTAGCCTTGTGGCTACAGTCACTTCACCCAATGAGAAGATAAAACCCTTCTATGTGACTCTCCTCATAGCTGGCCACAAGCTTAGAAATTATGTCATTGATTTTGGTGCATCTGATAATGTAATGCCTACAAAAGTGGCTCATGCTTTGGGTCTAACCCTAACCCACACTTATGGCTCTTACTATTCCATGGAAAGTAGAGAAGTTCCTTTGGTTAGGAGAATCAAGGATGCACAAGTAGCTTTTGCTACTTTACCAGAGAAGAAGGTCTTGGCTACCATCTTGGTTGTTGATATCCCTCCTTCCTATGGCATGCTGCTAAGTAGGAACTTTTGCAAAGATGTTGGAGGTGAGATCCAAATGGATTGGTCACATGCCTTGATCCCTATCAATGGGAAGATAAAGAAGTTGATGCTTGAGAAACAAGCATAGTATATTATGCAAAAGAAAGATGACCCTAAAGCACAAATAATGTATGAAGACATTGGGCATGGGAACTACATGATCATGTCACAAGAGGAGAAAAGTTTGTGAAAGGGAGTGTTGCTTGATCCTAATGTTGTGAGGACTTTGGAGTTTGATGGAAGCTACTCTTCAGCTAGTTATGGAGCTGGTGTAGTGCTCATTTCTCCTAGGGGTAAGGTTCATCCTTTGTCTTTCGAGTTTTAGTTTGAAAATACCAACAATACTGTTGAGTATGATGCCCTCACTCTTGGGTTGAGCATGGCGAAGGAAATGGGAGTGAAGAACCTTCTTACTCATGGCTATGATATGCAAAGCTAATTGTAAAACAAGTTAGAGACCTTTATCAGGTGAATAATAGAAGGTTGAAGCACTATAGGAACTTGGTTATGGATTCCATTGAATTCCTTGATGCTTTTTCCATTGAATTTGTGCCAAGGGAAAGGAACACTAGGGATGAATCTCTAGCTATTTCGGGGTCCTTGTTGATTCCTCATCCTAATTTCCCTTAGGAGAAATTCACCATTGAGTTGATCCATAGATCCAATGTGCCTGACAATGCAAATAATTGGCAAGTTTTCAATGATGACCAGCATTTTCTTTCTTTCTTGGAGCTTAGAGACAACTTTGATCAGCTATACTTTGAAGGAAGTGACAATCTACCTAGAGAGTGTGTGTCATCAAATGAAGAGGGTGTCAAAGAAGAGATGGATCAAGATGGATGCATCAAACTGAAAGGAAACAAAATCCCTAAAGGGCTGGTGAGTTTGGAGGATCTTTTTGATAAACATGATAGGTATATGAAGTCTAAAGTTTCCCAAGGAGCCCAAAAATCTACTGAGACTGAGAAAGTGAATATTGGGAGTCTTGATGATCCCAAAATGGTCAACATTGGAAAATGTTGCACTCAGGAAGAGAAAAATAAGGAGATGTATCTATTGAAGAGGTATGTTGATGTTTGGATTACTCTTATGATGATCTTAAGCCTTTTCAACCTAAAGAAATGCAACATTTCATTCCTCTTAAGCTTGGGATCAAACCCTTCAAACAGAAGCAAAGGAAATATAATCCAAAGATAGCTGATACAATTTTCCAAGAAATAAAAAAGCTTTTGAAGGCTAAGATCATCCTCCCTATCCACCATTCAACGTGGATTGCTAATATAGAGCCTCTTAGGAAGAAGAATGGTGAGATCCAGATCTGTGTGGACTTCAGAAATCTAAATCAGGGTTCTTTGAAGGACAACTACCCTCTCCCCATGATGGAACAAGTATTGCAATATGTCACAGGATTGGAGATTCTATATATGTTAGATGGATTCTCGGGGTACAATCAATTAGAGGTAAATAATGTAGATCAACATAAGACTGCCTTTACTACTCCTTGGGACACCTTTGCTTACAAGAGGATGTCATTTGGTCTCATCAATGTTGGTGCTACTTTCCAGAGGGCCATGGACTTGGCTTTTGGTAGTTTGAAATGGAAATACATTGTTGTGTATTTGGATGAATTGACAATGTTATCTAAAGAAAGAACATATCACTTCCAACACCTTGAAAAAATATTACAGAAGTGTAGAGAGCACGGGATTTCTTTAAACCCTAAGAAGGCTATGTTTTGTGTCATAGAAGGAAAGTAGTTGGGACACATTGTTTCAAAGGAAGGGATCAAGATTGATCTGAAGAGATTCCATGCCATCCAAAAAATTCCTCTTCCATCAAGTAAGAAAGGTGTCCATTATTTCTTTGGTAAGATCAATTTACTAAGGAGATTCATCCGCAATTTTGTAGAACTTACTATGAGATTTTCTCACATGATGCAAGGGAAGAAAAAATTTGATTGGTCCTCTAAAGGGAAGAAATCATTTGAGGACATTAAATAGGTTATTACAAATACTCCAATCTTGGCATGCCCTAACTTTAGCAAAGATTTCATTATCTATTGTTATGCCACTGGAAATACCCTAGCTATTGTGTTATACTAGAAGAATGCTGAAGATCACGAGCTCCCAATTGCATTCATGAGTTATGTCTTGAAAACTCATGAGATGAAGTACACCATGATGGAAACACATGATTTTGCAGTTGTCAAAGATGCCAAGCAGTTTAGGTTTTACATCCTTAATTCTCATTCTGTGGTGCTGGTGTCTGATACAAAAATTAAATCCATTCTTACTCAGCAAGAATTTGGAACCAAGAGAGGTAATTGGGTAGAAAATGTGTAAGAGTATGATCTTGACATCAGGCCAAAAAATATGGTTCGAGGTAAGGGCTGTGTGAACTTATTGCTAAGGGAGCTGCCAAGGAGTTGTCCAAAGATGGGGTTGATGTCCATGTTGTTTTGTTCCTCAACTTGATAGATGTATGGTATGCTAACATTGCTCACTTTCTGACCTATGGAGAGTGTCCATCTCACTTGATTACTAAATATAAGAGAGCCATCAAACTAAGGTATACAAAATATGTGTTATGGGAGAATGATTTGTTCAAATGAGGCATAGATGGAAGGTCTTTAAAGTGTGTAGAAAAGGAACAACAAAAGAGGTTGTTCTCTATTTTTCATGACAAGGCTTGTGGAGGTCATTTATCCTCTGATGTAACAACTCATAAAATACTTCATACTAGTTATTATTAGCCCACTCTATTTAGAGATGCATCAAAATAGGTTTGTAAATGTGAAGCATGTAAAATGTTTGTTGGAAGACCTAAGTTGGATGCTTTGCCTCTCAATCTTGTAGTGATTGAAGATCCATTTCAACAATGGGGTTTAGAATTCATTGGAGAACTCAATCCATCTTCCAGTGTTGGGCATACCCATGTGTTGACTACCACAGATTACTTCACCAAGTGGGTGGAATCCATCCCAGTCAAGAGCACTACTTCCGAGGTAGTTTGCAACTTCATTAAGGAGAACATATTGATCAGGTTTGGGACCCCAAACAAGATTGTGACTGACAATGCTTCCAACTTTTCTTCTGCTGAGATGATGGACTTTTGTTATGGGTATGGGATCTCCCTTGCTCATTCTTCAGATTACTACCCCCAAGGGAATGGACAGGAAGAATCAACAAACAAGAACTTGGTGAACATAGTTAGAAAGCTTGTAAATGATTCTCAGAGGAATTGGCATAAGAAGCTATATGATGCACTTTGGGCTGATAGAATTACACCCAAGAGAAAAATTTGAATGTCTCCTTTCCAAGTGGTGTATGGTGTTGAAGCTCAACTTCCATTCATGGTGGAATTTCCAGCCTTTCATCTGATGAAAACCATTGAATATTCAAGTTTCAGTAGCTCTTTGGACAAGATAATTTTGTACCTTCAGAAGCTTGATGAGGATAGATTACAAGTGGTTGATAGGATATCAGCTCATTAGTTGAAAGTGAAGGCTTTGTTTGACAAGAAAGCCAAACCCAGAGTTTTCCATATGGGAGACATTGTGCTGCTTTGGGAAAAAAGACATGAGCCATGAGGAAGCCATGGTAAGTTTGATTCTCTTTGGCTTGGTCCTGTTAGAATAAGACATTTTTCTGGAGAGAACTCTTTTTATCTGGATTACATGGATCGATCTTCCTTATAGTGGGTAGTACCTAAAGTTGTTCAAGTCCTAGGTGGCTAGGAAGTCCTTTTGTATATTGCGTTTGGTTTTTGGTTTTGGCTTGTTTCCCTTTCTTTTTCTTTGATGTGTGGAGTGTTTTGTTTCTTTTCCCATCTTGTGTGTGTTTCCTTGTATTGGTTTTACTTTTGACTCCTTTTCCCAATGGATAAGGCACTGGTCCTCTTTCTTAGAGTTATCTGTAGTTCTTGATCTTGCCTTGTGTCTTTGTTCCAAGCCAAGTCATCCCTAGAAAGAGCCAGCTATTGCCACCATCAAATTTCCCCTCATTTTCCAAGTCTAGACTTAAAATTTTGAGTTGGTGCCTCTAGAAATATTGAAAACAAAGTATTTTGAAATATAGTTCTTTCCAAGGGATTTTGGTCTCTAGAAACTTCTTCATCAGATGGGAAATTTCTTCCCATTTCTGAAAAGGTAAAGAAGTCCTCCTAACTCTTCATATTTTTCAAGTTATGGCCAGTGAACCTGAGATGGTATTATTTTCCCAAGGTGGGTTGGCGGGGCTGCGGGAGTTTTTTTACCACTTAACACATTTTGGAAAAGGGCATAGTTGGTGATGGTGGGCCCATGAGCCCCCATGCAGAGAGATAGAAAAATAATGCCCAAGGCCCGCCACCAATCAGATGGTTCCATGTAGCCACGTTAAAAAATCAAAGCGAGGATGCGGGTCAGTGGAGAATTTTGAAGTTTTAACATTTTTTGATAAAAAAGAGTTAAAATTAAAAAGTGATCTGCAACCCCATCTCCAAGTATATAACACCACGTGTCTAACCATTGAAAAGTCAAAGCAGGCGAGTGGGCCAAAATGTTCCAAAATCCCTTTTCCCTGTAAAAGTTATAAAACGTAAAGATTTCCCCCCCGCACCTGCTCCAATCAATTTCTTCCACGTGGGTGACCCAAATTTAAAGTTTTAAAATCAAATTGAATGGCCCTTGTTTAAAAAAGTGAAATAATGTAACAACTGTGTATTTGAAAATTTGGTTTTTCCACCATTAATGTTTCTTTGCGAATCAAGAATTTGAAAGATCACGAATGATTGGAATGATTTGTAACCATTTCTTGCTTGCTCGAGGAAGTTGTAACTGTTTCTGCTTACTCGAGAAAGTTGTAACCGTCTGTTGTGAGCTATTTCATGGGCTTTCAAAGCCATTGTATGGGTGGGAATTTTGATATTCTGGAACTATAATTTCAAATATGAAGAAATCAATACAAGGGTTTTCCCCTTTTTCCTTTGTTTTCTCTTTCCTTCTTGCTCTGATCTATGAATCATTTAATCCTTGCATGCTTAGAAACTTTGTGTTCTAGTTTATACAATCTCAAGAACTTTGAGTTTTTGCAGATTGTGCCTGTTATAAACATGAATGGTTCTACTCTATATCTCATTTGCTCAATACATATAAGGGTTTTCTCTGCCATCTCTTTTCCCTAAAAGTATTTTCTTCTTTTGGATCCCTCCTCTCTTCAAGTCTTCTATCCTCATGTATGTATAGCTTTCCAGGCATAAAACACATTTCAAGATATCGGGAAACCACCATTGAATGAAAGATTGTGTATTTGTACATAGGTTTTGCCCCTACTTTCAATAAGGGAACCTCTCCCATTAAAGAGGAGGGAATTGCTTGTCCCCTGATTGTGGTTTCATTCCAAGTGAAAATATGAAACCAAACAAAATGATAATGAAAATATATGGATGGGGAGAAGATGGAGATATTTTCCTTTAACAGGGAGGCAATGATGTAATTAAAAAGTTGAGAGTTAAATATTGGAAACCTGCGGGGAGAGGAGAAGGTAAAACATTGTATCGAGATTATTTAAAGCCAAATAAAAGTTGGACCATCTCAAACAAACCTAAAACATATATCAATGTGGATAGAATCATCTAGGCATGGACACCAAACAAAAATTGGAAAAGTGGATCCATAAATATACCCGATAAAGGACATGTGGCCATTAAATCATACCTTGAACTACTTGAACAGGATAAGGAATGTTGACTTGGAGAAACTATTGAATTTCATAAATTTATATGTGAAATCATCTTGGCTTGGGATGTGGGCTTTTAAAAAAAAATTCCAAACCTTGGTCCTATAAAAAATTACAATTGTACTATTTTTTTATAATTACATGATAGATTGAGTATTATATTACTTTGGAATATTTTTCCATGATATAATTCTATAAAACATTGTGTTTCTTATGAAACTCTTGAATATTATTAATGTATTACTAATAATATGATTTCCACCATGTAATTAATTTAATTTGAAAAAAAAATCCTTAATTATGTTCTAAGTAAGTTTACAGGGAGCTGGATCTTGTGATTTAAAGAGAGTTGGATGTGATTTACAAGGAATTCATTTAAAAAGATTAATGCTTTGGATTTTTTTAGAAATTAGTCTCTATTTATGCATTCATTACAACCACAAAATTATATGGTCTTTTCCTAAAGCTATGTGCATGAGTCTAGATAAATTATTGTTTAATTGTTCTAAATCTTTATAAAATTCAAACCTTTTTGAAGTGTACATACTAAATTATATGCCTAGAATCCCCTAATTCTTGAATGCAAAACTATAGTATTGGGAGTGCCAATATATATTATTTAATGCTCTCAACAAGAGTTTCTGGATATGCACCATGACTTAACCTACTATCTGCCAAGATATAAATTTTCAAAAGTTGAGGTTTAAATCCCTCATATATGAATTATAGAAGAAGAATATATATAAAGTTGATACACATAAGAAGAATTAGGAACATACTTGTACCATGAGTGTGATGAGAATGGGCATATGTCCATTCTCATAGAATCAATAGTTGCTTCTTATTTCATACAACATGTACCCATATCACATTGTTTTAATTTTCAAAAGGGATCAAAATGCCTCATATAGGAATCATAGAAAAAATTAGATAAAGTAGAAACACATAAAAAGAATTAGGAACATAGTTGTACTATGAATGTGTTAAGAATGGGCATATTCCCATTCTCATAAACTCAATATAGAATTAGGAACATACTTGTATGGCACAATGTAAATATTGGAATCTGATATTACACTACTTAAATTCCAATAATAAACATATTGGAATCTGATATCACACTAGATAAAAACCAATAATGGTAATTTATGAATCCAATTTCAACAATTATAAAACCAGAAATGATAATATTATAAATCTAGATTCTTAGTAAACTGTCGATATTTAACGAAATTATGGTTACTTAAAAATCATATGAATAGTATTATATAACAAGGACTAGATAATTACCCAAAGTGTGTGATTTTTTGTTTAAATTTTCCCCACTTTATGTTGGTGAGTGGAAAGCTCGATAGCATAAAGTAGATAGAGATGCGTACCTGATAACCATGTAGATTGATGATGCAAGTGTGTTGAGGGACTAGAAAAATGTGTGGAGTAATAGAAAAATGTAAAGCATGGATGTTAAGGAAGAGGAATTGTAAAAGGTGATGAAAATGAACCTAGGGTGGAAATGCATGTGTAAATGTCGTGTTGTACCTATGTTTGATATCGATGTGTGTGTTATTTTTTTGTAATGAAACTGATTACCGCTTCACATAGGGCTAAACTTGGAAGGAGAAGAACGATCAAGTAATCAAATACACATGTATATGATAAAAAATGTTTGTAATTAAAGTATGTAAAAATGTTGAAAGTGAAAAAGGAACATGTGCACCTGATCTGTGATGAGAAAAAGGGTGTAGAAAGGATCCTGAAGATGATGTAGACGCGTAATTTTTTCAAGCGATCTCACGCCAGTGTAATGGAAGAAGTTTAGGGAGAACTCTCAAGTGTCATCTACCAACCTTTAACTTCTTCCCACTATGTAAAACACCACTATAGATGGTGTGTATGTGCTAAGGAATCTTTGCCTTGTAAAATCCACTTGTCTAAATTCCTAGTGCTAAAGGAATCTCTGCCCTGTCAAAATCCTTTGTGACATGTCGAAGAGCTGTGTAATTATCCCCTAGTTACTAGCATTCTAGGAAAGACCATTGTATTTCCCCTAGTTTTAGGCATCCAGGAAAGGTTGCTATACTAAGGACCTAAGTCTAATTCTGACCCTTGTCCAATACTAAAAAAATTGTGTTGTATCGGTACCATGTTGTGTTTAGTTGTGTATGGGGTGAATGATTCACCCATATGATGTCCCCCTCATTTGGGGTGCATACGACATTGTTGAAGGAGTATGCGGCCCAAAAGAGAATGGAACGTTGTGATGAAACTATTCCCTACATGGGGGAAGGGAATATGCTTAGTAGAAACCAAGGCACATACAAAAGAGTGGCTAGGAGACAAGTGTTAGTACAAAAAAACATGCATGTAAAACATAAGTGTACACAATGTGTAAGCTAAGATGCAATAATGCAAACACGCAAGAAGAAAAAGTATATTACAAAAAAAGGGTCACAAACATGGGACATCACTCATAATGTTTTAAGACAATCAAGGCCATCGTGGCCTTAAGAAGACAAGTATGCACATAAGATAAATGGAAAAGCCCACAAACAAGAGCATGCAATGAGAAAACAATGGAAGACAATTTAACAGACAATCATGGAAGTAAAGAGTCCTGCATATCAAATTTTGCACATGAAGCAACCGTTAGCACATTAGAAAGGTAAAAAATTATGTCAAAGTGTGTATAATCTAGGAAAATAGCGTGTTATGAAACAATATCACATGTAGTGTTCAAAAGTGGATTCCCTCAAGAGCCTTTGCGGGACTCATAATTGTCAGGATTTATAAGGGAAGATATAATTAACAAATTATAGATCCACAAATATAAATGCGAAGATTATAGATTATTATGTGCAGTTAAATTAAACATCTATTCCACTTAATGTATATTGAAGATTACATAGCTTAAATAACATGAGCTGAAAGTAAATGAGATAGATAACACTAGATTTAAGTGGGAAAACCCAAAGGAAAAAACCCCACTAATAAAACACTATCAGTATTAATAATTATTGATGCAACCTAGAATCTACTATATAATACCCAGGCACACTGTCCCATCACCCATGCCTGAGTTGATCTCTCACCCGAAGCACCCAAAGTTACCAAGCCCCTTTTAGAGTTGCTTGTGCAAGATGTTAGTGTGATGAAGATACAACATATTTAGAACCATAAATAAGCATAAACATTCCACAGAGCATAACTAGATATATATCTTAGAGAATCATGAATTAAAAAATAACCAAAATAATATTAACCATACAATAACCAATTATAGTCACGTTTAAAACCATTATCCATCCAATATACTCCATTGCATTAAGCACTGTAATACATAGAAGATTCTTACATTACAAAGATTCACCATAAGTCATGCACGCATCATATCCACCATCATAACTCTACAATAATGCAATACTGCTAAACTACATAGTTCAATACATATTTATAGGGGTGGGGACTTTCCCTTCACCTCCTACGCACTTCCCAAAATAGGTCTCATGCTGATAATAGCCACGTGCCTTTACAATAACATACACACATGCAAGTGCACCAATAATAGACATCCTATAGTTAATTGAAAGAAGGAATCCTATTATTAAATTGAACTCATGCATGGATATTATCAGATGCTCATTCCTAAAATAAAATTTGTGTGTCGCACAAGTCTCCATCCCAATGTGTGCTCCGCATGCTATCTTCAAAAATATCCCGCATCCATGAAAATGGCTAAGTCCTAAATCAGCTTGTCCTAGCACACATTTCCTTTCCTATCCTTCTGCACCTTCAAGTGCGCCTTGTTCTCGCTCGTGAATCCCATGTGTGTCTTCTCTTTAGGAAAATATTTTCTACTCAACATTACCCCACACTAAAGTACATTTTCATCCTGAAAATGGGGATTCTTTTAGTGTTCCCAAATAAATAATAATAATGGAAAGAATGTAAAGAATTACCATACAAAATAATAGACCTTTACTTTGCAGCACATTCTTCTTCAACTGGGAGGATCAACTCTAGATATTCTATTTTAATCTCAGCCTCCAATGTCTATCAGTCATCCAGCGTGGTCCTTGTCTTCTCTGGAATGTCTGTGGAAATGGCTTCCAATTTGTCTTGAGTAATCTTTTCATTTTCATTCTATAGTACTTGGACAACATTTGCCATAGCAGACATCATTCCCTCCTAGAAGATTCATCTTCTGTGCTATGAGATTCCCAATCTCATATATTCTCTCCTTATGTGGGTTTTGAGCTGCTACAAGGGCTTCACGCTTCTGTTTCACAAGTGACAATATTTCTACGCGTCTTAGTGTCTCATCTTTCATGGCCTTCAAAATGTCATTATTTTCAACCAAGAGTTCTAATCCTTATCACTACTTTTGGTGCCGCACAAATATTCAAAGCTTGGTCAGCTTTCTTCAGTTCATCCTTTAGGCTTTGGAGCAATGCCTCATAATTTGAAGTTTTCCTAACTATGGAGGCCCTTGTTCTTTTAGCTTCTTGTTTAGGATCCTTTGGCGCTGACATTCAAATTGGTCCATCTTCTAGCACCAAATAAACCAATGTGCGTACATAATGTATAGTCAAAGGAAAATTCTCAGGTACCTTAGACTCAAATTGAGGTCTTGCTTTTAGAACGTAATCACCAATTTCTTCTGCCATGCTAATGAGGCCTCATTATTTTTCTGTTCTAGGTCCTTTTATCCTTTCAAAATGCGTTATTTCTACATTTTTTGCCTTGTTATCTTCAAGTAGTGCTCTAATGGTGGAAGCCTTATCAATGCTCCTTCGCGCCACCTCTGTAGATACCTTAACCAAACCATTGCTCACCTGGTCATCAGACATTAGATTACACTTTATCGTCATGTGTCTTCTTTGGGGTGCCTTCTTCACTCTTATTGATACACAAGATTCCTCGCACATATCGAAATCGAGCTCATCCACATTGGTCTACATGGAGAAGGATAATTGTTTCCTTGTGCACTGTGACCATGGCTAGATCCATCAGTTCCCATCCATATAATTCCGTAAGGCCCACTGTGCTCTGAAACTGGGTGCAGATGATTTTTCTTGTGTCCTCAGCATAGCCCATACTTGTCACAACATATTCTTCACTTGTTCTCTTTATTCTTGGACCCTTATGAACCTAAGCGCCAAGGTTTGGAGTTGGCCCTTCTTCTTTCTGAGTATTAGCATGCATGTTGGGTTGCTCTTGCATAATCTCTTCTACTTCCTTCACCCCTTCCAGTTCATATTTCATTTCTTCATCTCTGGGTTCCTCCATATCTTCTAGTTGCACTGGGGTTCTAAGCACTCTCTCTTCAAACTATTCCACCTCCTCATCCAACTTCAGATTTCTCCTTCTCTTCTTCTCAAGTTCCTCTTTCTGAGGGGAGAGTTTAGGTGATCTTCTTACAGGCTGTGGTGTTCCTGTGCCTTGGGTCTGGTTCTTTTTAATACCTTCTTAAACTTCCACTCTTCAAGGACTACATCCACGTCTAAGTCCTCTTCTCCTTCTTACGCCTGTAGTGGAGTATCTGTGCACACACTCTCCACTTTTTTTGGGGGCTACCTCTAGCCTCTATGATCCAAATCTCCACTATATTCATTTTCCTCTTCCTCCTCTTCAATCTATATGGTCACAGTAGGATTTGGAGCTGGCACATTCTCCATTGTGTGCTTACCCTTAGATGACCCTGGGAGCATGAACTCATTCTCCACATAATTATTATTTTGTAGCTTAGACTAGAGCTGAATATATATGAGCGTAGACCCATTGTCCCTAATTTCCAAAATTATTGGCTTCATATTCATGACGTCTAAAATGGGCCTCTCAATGTAGGCAGACTGACCCAGATATACATATGTTTTTATGAGGGTATGGTAGTCACAATCTACCTTCTCTGCGTTGAATTTCATCCTGCGCATATCATAAAATCTGTGAACTGAAGCCTAGAAGTAACTAATTGTGAATGCATATGGAATTTTTCACCATGGAATCCATATCCCATCCTTCATGGAAAACTGAGCGATGCAGAAATTTTGATACACAGTGAACTATACTACCTTGCCTACTACCGAAGGTAGTTCTTTTGGAATGTGCCATTCCTCCTCAAACACCATGCAAAGTCATTCATACCAAATTTATGCCCTTTTATTGAATGGGACACTCATTGATCCTTCACATAAATATTTCTTGAACCTTTCTGTGAGGGACTTCTTCTATGTGGGGTATTCCCAAATTTTGTTCTTTGGGCCATTGGGCACTCCAATTTCTACAAATACAAGAGATAAGAGGATGGTGCCAAAACTTATCTTTTCTCTACATGTGCTTCCTCAACAATGGTTTATGTAATATAGCCAACCAAGATGTAGATTTCTCCCTTTTTCATCTTCTTTGCAATAGGTAGCCACATTGTATTTGCCTGTGACCATCTCTCTTGATCATTTAGCTTGGTGAGTAGATGTGCGGCTTCCTGTACCACATAGTAATTCATCAATATATAGATGTCCATTCCATGTGGAACCTTGGTATACCCCAATTCCTTTCTTTTGGTTATAACTGCTACTTTATCAGTTAGATCACTAAAATGTTTGTCCATGTGCCCTTCAATCCTGTTAATGTCGCAATTAGAGTCATTGTGATCCTAAACCTATGTCTGATGAAATAGAAGATGTCCTCATGGAATATTCTTATAATCCATTGGTATAAAGGTTCATGTTTTCCAAAATATGGGAGCTCATACAATTGATAAATTCCTACCTACTTAAACAACTTTTCCCCAACATTGTCATACATTGGCATATCTTCCACCATGCGCTTGTTTGTCTTCTTATTCAGCAAAGTGTCCAACTCTCTCTTGTTATCAGTGGTGTGGTGGTTGTAGTCACTTAGTTTGAATTTTTGGATGTGGGAATCCCAATCTTGTTTGACTATTACTCCTTTCGGTACTACATCTCTGAAACATTTCTCTCGGGAGCAATTTCAACCTCAAATTCCACCTTTTTCTTTCCTTTTGTGCCTTTTGTAGGTGCTTTCTTTGGTGCCATTGTAAAAATCACACCTTTTTTCTTCTATATCAAGTAATTTCAAACCCTATCTTGAAATTATGTGCCTTAGATCAAAACCGTGCCCTAGCTCCTTCTCAACGCTTTTTCTTTGCTCAAACCCTTCACCAATGGGGACGTAAGCCTTTTCTGCAAACAAATATTCTCTCCACATTTGGTTTCACAACTCTCTTGCACCTCAACATGATTCAGTTGGCTTGGTTGCATTTAGCTCGCTCAAATACTTGTGATTGCAAAGGTAAAAACTAACTCGCATCATGTCCTTATATATATTTTCAAAACATTGGTGCATTTATTTCTCCTTCATCTAACAACAATCCTCTCATTAATTGACCATTTTCAAAATTTCTGAAATTTTCCATGTATTACAATTTCATGCCCCAGCTATAACCTTCTAGCATGCCTTCCTACCCTATGGATACAAACTTATCTTCTACACACTTCCATGCGTTGAGTACCTTGCCACTGCACCCTCTTTTGGTAGTTTCCACGATTGTTTCTTACCTCGCGTTATATTGTCCCTTCATTCATTTCCATCTATGGTCTTCTTTGGAAGAAATATCCTTTTTAATAGGTCCTTTACATACTTAAATAACACATGTAACAGTTTGTTCTCATATCTACCTAGTTTTGAATAAAAAATAACAACCACCCCACACCAATGGTATGTGTAGTCCTCTACGCATAAAAAATAATTCATATTGTAATTAGCTTCCAGCACGTAAACATGCTTATTACACAAAACACCAAACTAAATTGACAAAACATAGCGATGAAGAAGGAAATACATTAAAGGAAATACAGAAAGGGAAACCTATACTAAATGGAAATAATGCCTTATTAAAACACCAAGAAGACTTATTTATACTAGGGCTTCAACTTACTCCCATTAAAGTAACTAGGTAACCGCATTCCATCAAGCACCTCTAACTGGAAAATGCCTAAGTCAAGTATATGAGTGATAACATACGGTCCCAAAAATGCACCTTGAGCTTTCCTGGATGGCACAGAAACTTAGAATCATAAAGTAGTACCATATGTCCAACCTCAAGCTTCTTTTCCCTGATGTATCGGTCATACCATGCCTTCTTCCTGGCCTTTTCTTACTTCTAACTCCAACGTGATATGACATGCCTCTCATCCAATTTTATTAACTTGTCAATTATTTCTTCTAATGTTTTCTCATCAGTTAAACCTCCAACACGTGAAATACTATAAGAAGGTAACATGAATTCCATAGGAATAACTGCTTCTGCACAGACACCAATTGAAAGTGTGTGGCCTTATTCAACCTCTTGTAGGTTGTTCTATACACCCAAATCACAACAAAAACTTTATCATCCCAATTTTTTCTTCTAACATCACAAATTTTTGTCAAGGTCTAGCTCAATATCTTGTTGAAGGCCTTAGCAATACCATTTTCCTGAGGATAATAGGGTATAGTCTTGTGGTGCACAACCATTAATTCATCCAATAATATCCTAATTATCTCATTCAAAAAGTGTGTTCCCCTATCACTTGTCAAGATCAGTGGACATCCATACCTAGTAAGAACATTTTCCCATAAGAACTTGGTTGTTATAGCTATTGTACAATCCTTTGTAGGTATTTCTTCTGCCCACCTTATAAGATAATATGTGTAGGTGATGATATAACGCGATCTAGTTCTACATGCAACTAGTGAAATATGACCTACAAAGTCTATATCCCATTTCTCAAATGGCTTGGCACTAGAAATATGCCTCAAAGGAATTTCATCTCTTTGTCTAGGTTTTCCAAGGCACTGATAGTGATCACACACCTTACAATACTCTTTACAATCCTTGTACAAAGTGTCTCCCACTATAAACCAGTGAGTAGAATCTTGCGCAAAGTGGCGTCACCTGTATAGTTCCCACCTACAATACCACCATGAGCCTCTTCCATGATATAAATCTTGGCCTAGGTTTTATACTTCATCTCATCCTAGTTTGTATAAATATCCACTGATCAACATAAAGGGTGCTACACAAATTACAAGTTGTTTCTTCTCCAATGCTTTCATTCCTTTTGGCATCATACCCATGCATAAAAAGATAACAATATCCTCCAATTATGAAGGCAAACGATTTAACCTATACAATTGTGCATCTGACATTTTATCTTCAATTGTCTACACGTCCTCCCCTGACTGAATCCTTGATAAGTGGTCTGGGTAAGAATTACGTTTACTGGTTTTACCACAACTATGAAATCATATTCTTTGAATAAGAACACTCATCGACATATATGCCCCTGTAAAATGGGCTTATTTACCAAGTATTTTAATGCTATGTGATCAATATAGAATAAAAAAGGTGTTGCTAGCAAGTATTGTCTAAATTTATGCAACATGTATATCATCGACAAGGCCTCGTGCTTTGTTTTTGTATAATTTTACTCTACAGGGGTCAACTTTCCACTAGTAAAATAGATAGGATGATCTATAATACCCTCTCTAGGTTGAGCTAACACTACACCAATGGCTATGCCAGAGGCATCCACATGTACATGAAACGGTTGGTTCCATGAAGGAAAACATGTTGTTGTAAGTCTCTCCTTCAACGCCTCAAATGTGCGTTGTTTCGGTTCTCCCCAATACATCGTCCCTTTTCCTTTTAGTAACTCTTCTAAGGGTACAAAAATCTTTACATATCCTATAATAAATTTTCTGTAATACCCTGTGTGACCCAAGAATCTACGCACCTCACTCTGACTACTAGGTTCTTCCAGGCCTACAATAACTGCAACCTTAGTTAGATCCATTAACAAGACTTCTTTATAGACGATGTGCCCTAACAAAGTTCCAAATGTTGTAGCAAACACACATTTCTTGATGTTTAAAGAGATTCTTAACTATCTACATCTTTCAAACATTAGGCGTAAATTTTCACAATGATCCTTATAAAGTCCATACACCATCTAGTCATCTAATTAAACATGCAGGAAGTTGTGAATAAAATCTTGGAATGCTTGAACAAATATGCAAGAAAATACAATAGACATGATTTTCAAACCAAAGGGCATCACATTATAAGAAAAAATTCTCCATTCAGTGGTGAAAGTCATATTCTCTTGATCCTCCTGTGTAATTCTAACCTAATGATACCTAGAGAATACATCTGTAAAAGAATAAACTTTACGCCCTGCAACGCCTTCTAATATTTCCTCTATGAAAGGTGTAGGAAAAGGATCAATCAAACATACAGCATTAAGTACCCTGTAATCCACACAAATCCTCATCTGACCATCTTTCTCGATATTGATCATCATGGGGCTAACCCACTCTAATTCCTCTAGGGGATTGATGATTCCATATTTCAACATTTTGTCAATTTCTTCCTCAAATTTGACATGCATGTTAGGGTTCATCCTGTAAGGTCTCTTTCCTGACTACTGCACACCTTCCTTTAGTTTAATATTCATCTCTCCTAATGAATCATGTACTCCTTTTAAATCATGGTAGCCCTTAAGAAATAAGTCCTGAAGATCCCATAGTAACTCAATTATCTTTACCAATTCAGGATCAGTCCAATATTCACCAATTATTGCCTCCTTAGGTTCAACATCCATGCCAATGTTCACTTTCTTGGTCTTTATAGGTTCATGATAGGTACACATGTTGTTATCCGCACTATCTAACACTTCGTGCATACTTATTGAATGATAAATATCCATATTTTCTACTTCTTCATCATCCACTATGTAGACCATCTTACCTTTTTCCTTCTTAAAGAAAGTGTGTTGAAGTAGTGTGGCATCTATCTCTTCTACTTCATCAAAACACGCTCCTAAGTCTACCTCACCAAATAAATCCTAAATGATTTCTTCAAATTTTACACTTTCTCCCATAGTTAAGTGCTTTATGACCCTTAATGCCTCTTCCACCAGAGGTTTAGTAGAGAATAGTCAAAATTATGGGTCATTCCTACAATCAATTCTTGCCAATTTCTAGTATCCGTATGTAGTACTGCATAAACATACTAGGCTCGTGCGCAATCTTGTAAAGTGGAATAAGGTTTGTGCACCCAAAGTGAAGGTGGTAAATTTTCATGCCCCTGTGTTCAAAGACTCTCACACTGATGAACATGGTGCTAAATAGGTTGATTACCATGATACAAGAAGATTGTAGTAGGCACATTGCTCCTAAAGAACCAAATGGTTAGAATAATTTTGACTTCATTCCATTCCATAAGATTATCCCTGTGAACCATCCACCAAAGGTGATGTTGTCCCATGTAAGGTATATACTAACATATTCCTTCTTTCCACTTGATTTGTCCACTACTCCTCCATGGTGCGCAGGAATACCGTAGGATATCCTTCTCTAGTGCACCGAGGTATAGGGTTGTTACTTATCCTCCAAATACATCAAGGTTTTCTTCTCCATGTAAATGTGCTTCTTACTTCATGCCCAACCATCTCATAGGTGTCATGTGCCCAATTTTCACAATAAATACTTGTAGTATCACTGATAGAATGTGCATCTTCTCACTCAAGGATTCCTTCCTTTGATGACTCAAGTACTTCTAGGTCCCAAATAACGCGTACATAGATTTTGTTCAGGTCTTCCTCACTTAAAGGTTCAACATAAGGCACATATTTCCCATCTGTTAAAGGGATAATCACTCTTTCTTTCGTGTTCTCAAAATGTATATACCCTTTTTGAACCATAGATCAACATTATTTACATAACACAAGGGCTCCAAAGTAGAGTTGGGAAGTTGTCTACTTCCACATGTGCTAAGACCTCAAATTCCCCAGTGAACTTG
This sequence comes from Taxus wallichiana var. yunnanensis, assembly GCA_018340775.1. Taxonomy (NCBI): domain Eukaryota; kingdom Viridiplantae; phylum Streptophyta; class Pinopsida; order Cupressales; family Taxaceae; genus Taxus; species Taxus wallichiana. The sequence continues at coordinate 838,433,599 of CM031239.1, forward strand.
GCCCCTTGTATATTAATGGATGCATCCATTAAAAATCCTATGGGAGTGGCCTTAGTTCAATTGGCCATGAATAATACATTAGAGGATGGCTATAATGGGGGTCTTCCCATCTGTACTCATGCATCTAAAGTAAGCACATTAACTTCCATGCCTATATCAATGAATATATTACTCAAGAGCCACCCATCCAAAACAACATTCAGAGTGATCTCCTTGTCATAATCCAAATTGTGAGGGGGGAGATTAGCATGCAGGATCTACCTTCCATTCTCAATATTTACGCATGGAGTGTTTCCCTTTAGCTAATTCCCTAATAATGGAATGATATTCTCCTAGAACAACATCTTGCATACCTCTTTTAAGTCATCAATATCTGATTAGAATGTCTTTCTTTGCTTTCTTTTTTCTAACTTCCATGACTATTCCTTTAAACATTATATTTCACCCTGAATATTTTTGAGTACCTCCATGGTTTCCTGATAAACCTCCTTCTAATGTGCAGGATATGGGTACGTTGCATGTAAAAATTCCTCCTTGGTGATGGTAGGCTTCTATTTTAATGCCTCTCTGGCTCACGCAGCTTCAGCGTGTGTAGTAATATTCACAGGTAATACCTCAGGTTCTGGCACTAGCTTTGACATCCAATGATTTTCCACATGTTGTATTCTGACCATCCTTGCACCCTTGTTCTCCTATTTATGCTACTTGTTAATATAATCATTTATGTCTAAGAATTCCTCATAGATTTGATTCTTCACACAAAGAGAACAAGTAAAATTATGAGGACTTTCACACCTCTAGTGGTGAGGGGATTTGTATGTAAAACATGTCCCGTGAGGGAACTTTCCTCGTCCACCACCACAGCCTTGGCCCTTGAATCCACCATGGTATCTGTGACCTCTCCCATGACCTCCTTCAAAGTGCCCTTCATTTCAATCATAGCACATTTGAGCATGGTCATAATCATGGTGCTCACTTTTCCCTTTAGAGTTATCTGATACTTCAGTTTGTTGCACACCAATATCTATAACATCATGGATCTGACCAATCAACTTGCATTCTTTTGTATCTTGATTTATGGACTAAAAAATTTCATAATAACAAGATACAATCTTCCTTATCACACATTTTAATAATGGGAAGCAGCTTGCATCATGGCCCAAAAGACATATCTCATATTCCAGCAGCAATGAACGCACTGATCTTGAGGAAAACTATCTTTGGTGTGCCCTTCCACTTCACAATTTGTACACCAAATCCTAGTGTGCATCTCATGTGCTGAATTTGATGATAGTTTCTCAAAATACATTACCATAGCTATAATTTGTGCCTCCAAGAATGGGCTCACTTCAGTGTCTATACTCCTGACTACCTCAGTGCGCAAAGTTGCTTCAATTTTTCATGTAGGTCCATATAATTCTTATGTGAAAACTCCCTTCTGAAAGGTGTGATCAAGCCCCCAAAAAACCACTGTGCATGTTGGCTTGCTTGAATATCATAATAAAGTTTAGACAAGAGTGTCTTAAAATGGGCACAATATTCCTGAATGCTCTCAGTAGTTCCCTGATTAATATCCTTAAGTGTGCTTATACTCTTCTGCTCAAACTTAGGGATATGAAACTCCTTAAAGAAAACATCCTTTAATGCTGCATAATCTACGCAAGTTTGATCACGGTCAAAATTCTTGTACCAATTGTGTGCACGTCCCTAGAATGTAGTTGCAAACTGACTTTCCCTGCACTCAGAATTCATAACTCCTTTTACGCGCCATAGTATCTCAAACATGTGCACATGTTCAGCAACATCTTTTATGCCCCTATACTCTAGAATATGAAGAGACATCTCCATGTAAATATTTTGGGGTTGATGAGGACCCTGCCCACCTGATCTAGAACCTCATGTGTTACCTCGGCCTCCAGAACCACCAGAACTAGAGCCACCTATTCCCCCTGATCCTCCACTTATAGCCGGTAGTGGACCAGTAAGTGTACCTCCTTATGTCCCAACAATGGTACTAAACTGAACTCCTACAATCTGTGAAGTGGTATTACTCCCAAAAGTGAGTCCAAAATTCTACGCGCTTGAGTTTTGTGCTGATGATGCACCTGAAAAGGTACCTCCAAAAACAAAGAAGACATTCTCCCAGCCATAGTTTTACTTTCTATCTGACTTAATCAAGCTCTTCTACTACCCAAACTAGCTTGTTGGCTACTGGATGTAATAGATACTGGAAAACCAAGTGCAAGGGTTAGGTTGTCAGGTAGATTTAGATGTATGCATGCGGCCCATGTTGTCTCTGTTGGAGCACTTCCATGTGAGGCCAAGGAGGGTTCCCTATTAAAATTTCCAAAATGGGGGATTTTCATATGCTCTGGCTCCATGCCTCTGCGTGAGCTTCAAATCCTTCACGAGTCATCTCTCTCCTCAATGTCATCCACTCTGTAATATCATGATGCTTCTCTATCTCCCTCTCACGTGCCTCATTATACTTAATCCACATTTCTTCTCTCTACCTCTCTACCACTAGGTCCTTCATATTTAACCAAACTTATTCTTTCCCCCAAGCATGGTGGGGTTTAGCTAGCCATTGGTTTTTCTTCCAAATTTAGGCTTACCATCAATATTTTGATCGCTAGTGGAATTCCTTGCAAGTAAGTTCCCCTTGGATAATGTAAAAATTGGAACTCAGCTGCCTCCGAGAAAGAATAAGTTGAAATTGAGTACTAAAAAATATATTTATTCAAAACATCATAGAACCAAGTATCCACAACGCGTGTTCAAATCAGATCAACATCATAAAGGGCTTGAAATTCTTCCTGCATCTAGACAAGTGTGTGATACCTCCAATTCCTTTTAGATGCATAAGCAACTAGCCACTCATACAACTCTACCTAAAAGATAACAAAGAAGATCTCATACAAATTATTCTCCACCCACGTGCGTGCGTCAAACACAAATCTAGTGTTGAACCTCTGAGCGTACTCTTCTTCTAGATCCTTTATCCACTCCTCAACACTTGCTAAGGTCAACCGGTACATCTTCATCATGAAACATCTTGACAACAACTAAAAAAGAGGTCCAAAAAATGGAACTAATGATGCAACCTAGAATCTACAATATAATACCCAAGCACGCTAACACATCACCCAGCCTGAGTTGAGTGCCCACCCAAAGTGCGCAAAGGTACCAGACCCATCTTTATAGTTTCTTATGTAGGATGTTATTGTGATGAAGATGCAACATATTCAGAACCATAAATAAGCATAAACGTTCCACAGAGCATAGCGAGATCTAGATCTTAGAGAATCATGAATTAAACAATAAGCATAATAAGATTAACCATACAAGAACTAGTTATATTCATGTTTAAAACCATTATCCATCTAATATACTCCATTACATTAAGCACTATAATACATAGAAGCTTCACCATAATTCATGCGCACATCAGATCCAACAACATAACTCTACAATAATTCACTACTACTAAACTACATAGTTCAATACATATTTATAGGGGTGGGGACTTACTCTTCACTGCCTACGAACTTCCCAAAATAGGTCACATGCTGATGATAGCCATGCACCTTTACAATAACATACACACATACAAGTGTGCCAATAATAGACATCTTATAGTTAACTGGAAGAAGTAATCCTATTATTAACTTAAACTCATGCATGATGCTTATTAGACGCTCATTCCTAAAATAACATTTGTGTGTCGTAAAATTCTCCATACCAATGTGTGTTCCGCACGCTATCTTCCAGAAATAGCTTGCATCCATGAAAATGGCTAAGTCCCGAATCAACTTGTCCTAGCGCATGTTTCCTTTCCTATCCTTCCACACCTTCAAGTGCGCCTTGTTCCCATGCACGAATCCTATGTGTGTCTTCTCTTTAGGATAATATTGTCTGCTCAAAAATTATCAAATATTTAACCCAACACTCCACTTCACTCCTCGGTATTTCACATATAACAATAATAGACCAATTTCTCATTGTTTAACATTTTGATTACATAAAAATCTTTAGTTGTATCACATGATAGGTAGCAGTCCATTGGGTAAAATCCCATGAGGGATCATCATATATATATATATATATGATGGGTGATTGGTCATACTGACTCACTCTTGGTTGTGAAAGACCAACATGCTAAATTTTAATTAAGAAACTATAGATCAAAGGGTTCATTAAGTGGTGGTCCACCAAATGGTATCGCCACTTGAAATTAGCACCCCAACACTCCCCCTTAATGTTAAGTGGGGAAAAAAAAAAACCAGACATGCCAAATTTACATTTTTTCTACAAAAGGATTTACAGATCCATGAATCAACAATAGTGATTCAGGATAACATGCAAATAAGGTAAATCAATAGATATTTCCCATACATAATTCTTAAGACTAGTGTTTTACATACGAATACTTACATCATATTATGGATCCTTTTATAAACTAAGATGTACCCATAACTAAATCTTCAATGGGATTTACAAGTAGCTTCACATAATGTGACACATTTACTTATTCTAAAATGGAGTAAGTATAGGAAGTTTTACACAATTGTTGTTAAGAGGTGGCATTTTCATGCACACTCCCCCTCAATGAAAACTTTTATAGGTTCAACAAGGCTCTAAACTTGCAAAACTTCACAACACACAATGGCTTGATGAAGATATCTGTAAATTGATCTCTGATATAGAAATGGATTCTTTATCTAGAGCAATCTGGACTTCACATAGAGGAGGAATACTTCCTTTAGCTCTTATGTGTATCACTTCCAACAACCTCTTTAACCATATGGCTCTTTTGCTGCTCCAAGTGATGACATCTGTATCAATTATATCTAACACAACATTGGCAAATATCATAATAAGCATAATATAAATCATACTAATTTTCACTTTTAACCAAGTATAAAGGTTAAACACTAGTTGTATAACAACTAATATATCACTATGCTTAACAACTAAAAATATGTTGAAATACTTCTAACATATTAGACTTTGTAAAATGTATATTAGATGTAATCGGTATTAGACGTCTCCAATACAAACACAAAGGAGTCCCCAAGTATTATTTGATATTCATATTTAACATTTTACTAATCACATAAAATGATTTAACAACATATGTATATCTTCATATTCTAAGTCTTTACATAATGATATAAGTCTTGATAGATAACACATCTGAATACATAATCAAATCATTCAATAATAATCAAGCATTCAATGAAAACATGATCCATTAAACAGTGGACACACTCATGGATATATGTGAATTTTTATTCAAAAAATGACCATGTAAGCACCCTTTTGAAGTCTAGACATGTCATATATGCTAAAATACAAGAGAAAACTGAAGAAAAATCTTTTAAAAACATTTTGTGCATATTTTCAATTATAGTTATGATTTTTATATAGTTTATATAGTTATTACATTAACTATATGATTATTCTCATCAATTGCATCTTGAAGTTGATCTGATTTATTCCAAAAAATTTTTGAATTTTGACTTCTTTTTGGATTTACAATCCTCTTTCTTATGGCCAAATTTTCCATAGTTTTGACATTTACCATCAAAACTTACTCTTAAGTTCATGATTTCTTGTCTTTACTAGGGGGTTTAAGAGTTGAATTCTGATTTTTGAATCTAGAATTTTTATTTTTTATTCTTGAGTGAGAAGTGCCTGAGTAACAATCTCTTTAGAATCAAATTTTTCCATAACGCGCTCTTCTTGTATCAGAAGAGAGGACAAAGTTTCCAGATCAGGTAAATAAGCCTAATTCTAATACTTAGAATTAAGAATAGATATATGATTTCTAATTTTTTCATGAATATTTATTTGAATGATGAAGTACAAAAGTTTGTCTTGAAATAATTCACAAGTACATCCATTTAATTGAGATTTAATGTTATTAATTTTAGCTAAATAATTGATTATTTTCTCATCCTCCTTCATAGGAGTTGTAAACAACTCTAAAACTAGCTTAATTATCTTAGACAAATGACTTCCTTCATGCATAGTCTCTAATTGTTTCCATGCATTAGTAGGTGAGTCCATATGACCTATATGCATTAAAAATTCATCTTTTATGATTTACAAAAGGATGGATAGAGCTTCTTGTGATCTTTGAGAGAAGGAGCTATGATTTTTAGGTGTTTCTTATCTACTAGTGGGTAGTTTTTCCACACTAGTCACCAGATCCCATAACTTCCTAGCCATAAAACAAGATTTTAAATGAAATCTATAAAGGCCATAATTCGTTCCATTTAATAGCTAAGACTTATTTAACAAAAAACTAGGAGAACTAGCCATTTTGACTGCTTAGACAACATTGGCAACAAATACAACTAAAAAAATGAATCGGGAGAGATCAACAGAGACAAAATGCAAGCTACAGACCTTATTTTTAGTTATATGCTTATAGATAAATAAAAGATACAATCCACGGAAGGTCGTAGATCAAATCTCAAAGCTTTGAAAATATTGGAATCCATGAGATAAAGACATGTAGAGATCCCGCAGAACACAAACTTCAAAAGTCGCGGTCTGAAGAAAACTAGAAAACCCGCGAAACAAAGAAAATTCAAAATCTGTGGTATAAATAACCTTTGAAAAATCCACAGACAAAGCAAGATACGTCACGTGCCACTTTTCAATTAGCACACACTTTACAACCAAACAATTCAAAAGACTAATTAAAAGATAAGACAAAATTTAAAACCCTAAACATGTGGTGTTAATTTATTGGATCGCTTTTTCGCACTATGAAATAATACAAATAATATGTAAAAGAAAATACTTAGTAAAAAAAATGCAACTTGTCAAAAAACTAATGGCTAATGAATAGACACTTGGAGGATTTCCACCAACCTTTAAATAGATTTCCTTGGGTAGACTTAAATTCCATGGAATAGATCAAGATTTAAAGAAAAGTTCATGTCCAAAATTGTAAAGACATGTATCACAATCTTAATGGATAAGCCAAAGTAAAGACTGACACCCTAACACTTGTGAATATCAACACAACAAAATATTAAAAATACGTGTACAAAAGCAATTGGTTCGCACTTCGCAGTGCAACCAAAAAGACATAAATCAAAATTGAAGACACACAGATCCTTTTAAATGGTTTTCTCTTCGCAAGTATGAAAAAGACTGAAAAATATGACAAGATGGCTGATTTATATTGGATAGCCTCTAACAAAAATAAAAATGACTGAAAAATGTGAAATGTGAAGACACACAGAGAAAATCTATTGGATCATTCTTTGCATATGTCTGAAACAAACAAACCAAAGACTGAAAATACAAAATAATAAACGACTTGGAGCTTTCTTATTGGATATGATTTCAAAAATGATATAGAAGGCTTTAAACCAATTCTAAAAATGCAAAAAACATGTAAATCCCTTATTGGCTCGCGGTTCTCAACTAACAAATAGATAAACAATATAACTGACAATACGAAGCAAGGTGGAGCAATTCGATTGGCTCGGGCTTTGAAAAAATGCAAATGACTATTAAAAGACTGAAAAAATGAAGTTAGATGGAGAAAAATGATTGGCTCAAGCTTTGCAATCAATAGATCTTCGTAGAAACAAGGAAAGTCAATAAATATTGAAAAAGTGAAGCTAAATGGCACATGAGGATCGAATCGTGCTTCGCAAAGATAGAAATTCATAGAAAATTAAAGATCTAAATAAAAATATGACGGATCAAAGCCAGTTTGAACTCTATGGGTGGATCGGAGTTCACAAACATGAAAAAAAGAATAGTGAAGCTATTTGGAAAAAAGTTACTCGCTCGAGCTTCGCAAAACCGATAAGATCTATATAAAACATGAAAAATTGAAGCCTAGATGGCATAAAATAAATGGGTCGGGCTTTGTAAAATTAAATCCAGCCAAAAACAAAATTTAATAGCCAAAATGGACTTAAAAACTCCAAACTAACTAGATCTAAAGAGATCTTTGGATCCAAAGCCAAAAATAGCCGCAACGGCTATAAACGACAGAAAAATTTAAAGAAAGCATGAAGGCGGTAGATTTAAAATGCAAACGACTAAAATAATATGTAGAAACAAAGATCTAAGCATGTAAAATCTCAAACATGATCTAACCAACCATTTAGCCAAATTTTCACCAATACTTCAATAAAACATTGGGTGGGAATTGAAATTTTAAACCTGGTTAGCTTGAAAATGACTACAAAACTTTTAGGGTTTCACATATTTGTGAACAAACTTCAAGCTTCTTCACTCTAGAAAATTAAGAGCTTCCAAATCGACCCTGCACATGTATAACCAAAAAGATTTGATACCATACTAGGATTTATAAGAGAAGATATAATTAAAAAAATATAGATCCACAAATATAAATGCCAAAGATTATAGATTATGATGTGTAGTTAAATTAAAATTTGATTTAGGTTAATGTAGATTGCAGATTATAGAGCTTAAATAACATGAGTTGAAAGTAAATGAGATAGATAACATTGGATTTAAGTAGGGACCACCGAAGTAAAAAACCACACTAATAAAACATTGTCTGTATTAATAATTATCAAATCTTTAACCCAACACTTCGACTTCACTCCTCATTTTTTCACATAGAACAATAACAAACCAATGTCTCATTGTTTAACAATTTTCTTACATAAAAAGCTTGAGTTATATCACATGATAGATAATAGTCAATTGGGTACTATTTCGTGAGGGATCATCTATATATATATATATATATATATATATATATATATATAGGATGGGTAATCGGTCATACTGACTCACTCTTGGCTGTGAAATACCGACATGTCAAAGTTTAATAAATAAAATTTAGATCAAAGGGGTCGTTAAGTTATGGTCCACCAAATGGTATCCCCACTTGGTAGTGTACGAAATCAGATGCCCCCAGGATCCTCTGTGGGATTGGTAATAGGTATTGCACCAAGCATCCATGGTACGTGTAATATACCTATAAAATTTGTGATCACAACTAGAAATTCAAGTGAAAACGCATGTGTGTATGATAAAGATAATTACTTATACGATATCTATCTAGCATGTGTAATAAGATGAACATGTATGAGTAAATGTAAGAAATAGTAAATGCAACCAAGATATGTAGTATGATATAGATGAGATGGCATGGAATGCAAAGTGAATGGTAGGGGAAACATGCCTCCTAAGTGGATGTATATGTGTACAATGAGGTTCATTTATTTATGCCCCATCAGCAATCAAGAATAAACCATAAACAAGAGTGCGTCATCAGAAAATGGTCTAAAATGTGTGCGTAAAAATGATGTTGATAGGAAATTGTCATGTGATGTGTAGGATTGAATACGACAAAGTAAAATTGATGAGGTGGTAGAATGTGTGATGATTTAACCTAAAGCATATATCAAAAAATGTATGGATGAAATGATAGGAAGTATGATGATGTAGCACAAAGCATATATCATGAAATGTATGAAGAAAGTGATAGAAAGCATGATGATGTAGCATGAAGCGTATATCACAAAATGTATGAAGAAGATAATAAAAATCATGATGATGTAGCACAAATAATATATCGTGGAATGTATGAAGAAGAATATAAAAAGTGTGATGATTTAGCATATGGCATATATCACAAGATGTGTGAATAAGGTGGTGGCTAGGAATGTTGCATAGTGTGTTGGAAGGGTTGATTAACTAATTCTGAAGAATGATGTAAGTGTGATGTGGTAAGGTTCAATTTTGATTTAGACCCTCAGTAGTTGAGTATGAACCATGGAACTAGAGTGCATCATCAAGTAGTGTGCGCATGTAAGGTTTCGATCGTGAAGTGTGAGAGAGGTGTTAGGAGGGTGTAGATTGTATGATGTAGGAGGTTGATGGTTAGGATGTGTATAGTGTGAATTATGAAATGCCTATGATGTACAGTAGAAATTATAAATAATAGATGTAGAAAACACATAACATGTATGATGTGTAATAAGAAATAGATGTTGTAAAAGCGTAAGATGTGTAATGATTATAAAGTGCAAAGCGCATAAGATGTATAAAATATGTAGGAATAAGTGATCAAAGATGTGCAAGGTGTGACATGTGTAAAATATTGTGTTGTAGATGTGAAAGGTTTAGTATGCAATGTGTAGGAACATGTGTTGTGTAGTATATGAAGTGTGAGATGTAAGGCATAGTGTGTGAGGTTCACGTGTATAGGATGCCCTCAACATTCAAGTGTGAACCTAAGCACAAGAGTGCATCTTTGGGTAATAATGATGTAAATGAATCGAGATGGACATATTAGTTGACAAATGATGTTTGGAAGAGTTTATTATATGTGTAAATAGATGATGATAAATGTATGTATGTGTGAATGAGTATGTAGTAGATAGATATAATGGAGAAATTAAATGGGCTCTTATAGGAAGAGATCCCTCAACAATCATGTAAGAACCATAAGAACACAAGTGTGTCATCGGGAAATGATTATGCAATGTATCAAGAGGTGTGTAAAATTTTTTAGAGATGATTAGTATGAAGCATCAAGTGCATGAGATGATATTGACAATGGATAGTACTGCAAGGTGGGAGAAGCTATGTTGTTCCCCAAGTATGTGAGCAATGGAGATCTAGTCAAATATTCTAAGTGAATCAATCTAAGGATTAATTTCCTTGATAAAAGTGATGGGACGCTGAGGTGGTAATGTCGGAGGAGCTTTGAGCTGTGGAAGTCGCAAGAGGTTGACTATATTTTGGTAGTCTTACGTAGAAAGTGGTTTCTTATTTACCATAGATTAATTGAGAGGTGGAGGAGTTACATTGATCTTTAGAGGAGGTTTCTTAATTGGACTCAATAATACTATAGATGATTTAGTGGGAGGAGGTGTTGGAGTGAATTTTAATGGAGGTTTCTTAGGTGGCACTTGATTTTCTATGGAAGGAATGCAATAAGTAATGTCATGATGTTTATTAGACATAGATGAATCAGATTTAGGAGCCAATTGGTATGTAACAATTGTAGATGGACATGTAACAAAATGTTGTGTAGTGAATGAGATAGAGCCTTGATGCTCAAGATACTTGATTCTTCATTGTAAAGCATAGGAATCATTATCATTATGTCCATTAATTCTATGATCATTGCAATATGGAATGCCCTAATTTTTTGTCAGTCGGTAAGGGGATAGACTTGAGTACATGGTAAAGTGAGCAATTGATGCCTAATGAGCTAAGTAAGAATGTCATGTTTCTTAGTATTGCAATCAAAGGTGGTAGGATTTGGTAATGGTATAACTTGACGCTCACTGATATGAGTACATGTAGAAGACATATAATGAATATGAGATGTAGAAGGAAAAAACATGAGCCTGAGAATCATCTTTAATATTTTGGATTCCATAACCTAAAATTTGTATTTAAATAAAGAATGTAAAGCTTGAATTGATTCCAACATGGATTGATTAGATGGAGGATCATGAAGAGTAGGGTCATGAGATAGATGATCTAAAACAAAACTCACTTGATGTGGCGGTGTATTGATAGGGAGATACATGGTGTATAAGTATTTTTTCATAACAACTTGGTAATTAGGATGCATTTGAATTAAAATAATACAAAGAAATTTGAGAAAATTTAGGATCCATAACAGAATAAATGATGTGCCAATGAAGGATCTATTGGAGCTTAAAATTACACCCTACCTAGAGCCATAGACAACTCAGGGAGTTTGAGGCAACATAGGACTGTATCCAAGTCATGGGACCTTACTGCTTGAGATAGACCTCTGGAGAAGGCATGTTCCTCTACCTAATCCTAATGCTAAAAATACTCCTAATGATGAAATAAAATACTAAACTAAACATGTTAAGGGATCAAGGATAGAAGAAGATGGATAAAAGGGAAATCCTAAGCTAAAATGGTGGTGATAGAACCAGAAAATAGTTGAGAGACACTCTTGTGAGGGAAAATGTAGAAAAATGGGCACATAAAGGGAAGACACAAGTGCCACAATTTAGAGCACATTCAACTTGCCATTTTCTCGTGAAATAATATCAAAATGGAGCTTGTAAATGCAAGAAATATGCACAATCCATTACAAAAGCAAAGAAAGAAAGAATGCAAGTAAAAACAAGCTTTGGAAGACAAGATGTGCCACAAAACAAATTTTTATTGCTTAAAATATGCACAATCCATTACAATTAAAATAAAAGGCAAGGAAACATTTGCAGAGGTTAAAATAAATGCTTTTCACTCACAACTACTTGGGAGACCAATTTACATGGTTTCTCTGTAGTTTAGAATGTCCATCTCTTTCAAAATGAAAGGTTTTACAATATATAGCTTGATTGAGAGAGAAAGAAGAAAGAGAAAAGGGAAAGAGAGAAGGGATGGCTTTTCAACTTTCAACCACCAACAATTTGCATTAAAATCTTCTTCAAATCACATGGGCATTTTGTAAATCCATTATTATGTCAATTACGTCCGTAGAAGCAAATGAATCCATGCCTCATCAAGTTTGGTGGTTGAGCTAGTTGATTTGATCGATTGCATTATAAAAATTCCTCTTCTTCCTCCAAAATCTATCTTTTCCCTTTTGAACCAAAAAAAAGCCACCAAAATCAAATTTTTATGATGTTGAGTTGAAGGGCTCAAGGAGATATTTCCAAAAATATAAATTTTTTCCAATTTGGAGATTGAGATCAAACGATATGGCCATTTTAAGTTTTACAAGTTGAGAGGCACATGAATTTGACATGTGGAAGTTATTGATTGGCTCATAGATTGGGATCTACCAACGTGTTCTTACTTCACCTTTACCAAGTGTTAGTCTTCTACATGTTCGCAATATAGGGCTCGGCTTCCCTTTCTTTCCTTTCTTGACATCTATCCTTTTACTTTGGCTTTTAAAACGATCCGCAATATTAAAAAATATGGACAAATAAGCTTTTGTCATGTTTCTTCTATGTGTCAGATTGTTAGAAATGTGATCCAATGAGATCATTCCATGCCTTGAAGTGCAGTCATATTTTTAATAGTCCCCTATGATGATTGCAAAGTACGAGACAATGAGAAAGCTTCACGCACTTCACATCGTCAATATTTTCTTCTAGCTCCACTAACAACTTTGAAATTCTGACCAATGAGGTCATTCCACATTTGAAATTTGTTAGTCCTGTGTAAAACCTCAACTAAAAACTATGAATTTTGAGAAAATAGGGAAGATCCACATTGCCCCTGTGTTAGGACCTATCAGGTTTCCTCCTTTGTGTCTATCTCGATTAGATGGGCCTTCACATTTTTCGAACTATGAAATGAGAGAAAATGTGATGGTGCCACATAGCTCTTCACATCACAACTTCTAAGTCCGAGGGACTTAGAAATTTTTGGCTTTGAAGTTTTCACCATCTGTTCCTTTGACCTTGTCTGACTTACCCAACCCGACGAAAATATGAACTGCGGCCTATTCCATGGACTTGAGGTCCGCGGAAGTCTATTTTCTTGAAGCTGGCCAAAAAGATGTCACATGGCCCTACTAGCCTTCGGTCTTCCACTTCTTTTCACTATTATTAACTGTCATGCGTCGGTCTTTGATTAACTACGGATTTTATTTTCTCCCAGCAGTTTAATTAAATCCACCTAATTCTTAGTCCAATTCCCCTTTGTCTCACTACTTTGAAATATCTATAACCCACCAAAGACTTAAGCATTAGTGTTCTACGAGTTTTCAAATGCCAACGGCCAGAGTATTTGGGAAAGGGGATTTGATGGTTGTGTGAACATCATAGACCTGAAAAATGGCTAAGTACATTTTTAATAAGTTATTCCAAATCAATGCGATGGGGTAAATTTGGGATAACATGATCCGAATGACCAATCACGAGTGGGGATCACCAAAATGATTATGCTAAACTATAAAATACATAGCCTAATATGATGTTATAGTAGAAGTAAATGAATGCAATAATGAAAATACAAAGATATACCAAAGCAAACTAAGCAATAAATAATAAAACCCTAATGTGCAAAGAAGGGTTAGATGCATTAACTAATTCACTGAGCTCTAGAAATTACAAAATGCTAGAAGATAGATAAATTGAAGCACTAACCATTGATCTGGAGCTCAGAAAATTATATATATGGAAGAAAAGATTGGCAGGGGTGCCTGGAGAGGGACAGGGGTACCCACTGGTGCCCGAGTACTGATTTTGGGCTCCTGGGTTTGTGAAAATTCTCATAAACCCAAATTCTTAGGGTCACAAGATGTTTTTGATGCTCTCCTTTTGTCACTATGAATTTTCACAATGATCGATGGAGTCACTGGAAACCTGCAATGAAGAATGAATCTGCAAAACCCTTAAACAGACGTCAAATCCTATAAAAGAAATATGCAGAAATAGGGGTAGGACAATTGTTATCCACCACAATGGTGGACTTAAAATTGAGCATAGCACATCATCTCAGACCCACTATAGTTCTATGTATGTACATGTAGAATTGTGCCCTAGGTTGCTCTTGTGCCATTCACACTTGGATAGCAAGAAAGTAGCTAGATGTAAAGAAATGTTGTAAATGTGTACATGGAATAGAATGAATTTCCCTCCTATGAAGTGTATGTAGATGAACCACCCCTTGTGTCCCATGTGATGGAGCTAGATGGATGTAATGGAGCTCTAGATGCCTTGGTGGATGCAACCTTAGGTAGAGATAGTAGATGCTTAGTGCTTGGTTCTTTATTATGATCACATAACTTTATATTTATATGATTCCCTTGCTTGTATTTAATAATTAACCCCGAAAAGGCCAAATACCAAAATGATAACATTTTCAAATGGCTAGAAAGGACCCAAAAAGTGTGAGGAAAGTACAAAGAGGATAGGAGCAATAAGATTGGACAAGGGCGTTTGGCGCTAACATCTTGGGATAGGCGTTGGTGTCCAGGATGATAAATGTCAAAGAGTAAAAAGATAGACTCAAAGCAAGTAAGGGAGTAAGATTGAAAGGAGAAACATAAAGAAAATCAAAGTGGCCAAATACATGGGTCAATTAGTACTTTTCTTACTTACGAATAATATAAATAGTAGTATGTACCCAAGACTAGATAATTACCCAAACTACATGATTTTGTGTCTACAATTGAGAAGTTTGTTGTGCATAGTAGAGGATAGTAATATAATCAGCAGAGAAGAGCCATTGGGAATCATCTACTCACTACCATTGCTAATTGAGATAGCCACACAAAGAATTTGATACAATGTTGATTTACCACTTGAGCTCAACCCAATACACAAAAATCATTCAAACTCGATTATAGTGGGGGATTTCAAATTTTTGTGATCGCTTATTTTCTTACTGAAATCTATGTTTCTAGGAAACAAAAATGGGTACGCACTAGATCAACACTCAATCCCTTAGAGAAATAATTTTTAAGGTGCTAATAGTAGCTGCAATCATTTCTTAAAACTTGTTTTTGTTATATTTTAATGAATGAAGAGAAGGATTCTAGGCTATGTGATAATGGTGCACTTTCAACACTGAACTATGCAGATGTGAATATATATTTAGTTCTAGAAAATGAGATTTGGTACCTTAATATATTTTGATAGCTGGATTGGATAATGATAGTTGAGACATAGGTGTTGCACTCTTATTTGGGGAATGCAAATTTTCATGAAACCAATAGGTATCTGTTAGATGTGCCCATTTTGTCACAGGGATATTTAAGTAACTGTCTCCTACCAACTTCAGGGCTTGTTAGTCCTTGAGAATGAGATTTACAACATTTGTTAATGTTGGTTAATGGATTGGGCTAGTATGATGGAAACTCAGGCAAGTAAACCATTAGCAGGAAATGTATCTATTAGCCTAAAAATAATCATAATCTCTCAAATAGGATTATCCCCAAAAGTTGGTAAAAATCATACAAATTGGAATACCCCCAAAAGTATAGATGTAGTTCTTGATAATGAGATTTACAACTTATAATGTGTTGTGCTTAATGAATTAGATGATAATAGTAGAGACGTAGACATACTGTATCTTTTTTTGGTGAATGTCAGCTATCATGTAACAAATAGTTAGCTATCAAGGTGCTTCTTGTTTTGTCTCATGGATTTTTAAGCTACTGGGTGTCTCATAAAGTTTATCAAAAATGAGATTCATCTCATTCATGATGTTTATGCATTGAAGCACTATTTTCCTAAGAGAAAATATAAGATAGTATTAGACCAAGGATATTAAATTTGGGTTCCTACTGGGGCATAGTGATTTGGGAATGGAGCTACTCCTACTAGAAGGCTATGGTTATATATAGAAACTAGTTATATTTTAACTACTTCATTCCATTACTTATAGAGTTTGTATGCTTGAGGAGGAACATGCAATAGAGCTTAAAATCTGTAACAAGGTTCCTCATTCAACTTGGTAATGGAATACAATGAGGCAGAACCATATTTTCTGGCCTCAATTAACCTTTGGGGTGTTTGATGGAAAAATTAATGGAGTTCTCACCATGGGATGATTTTATAGGAATTGAAAACATCCCCACTCTTTTGGCCCCAATTGATCATTGGAGTTTTTGATGGAGATCTGGAATAACTCTTTCCATGGATTAAGTCAGTTGAAATTGAATACGTCCCACTTAAAAGTGGTGGTCAGGAATAACAAACATTAGAATAGTTGTCATGTCATCTTATGGAACACATGTTTTACAATAATATTCGATTAATGGAATAGATGGAAATAAGGCTAAATGATATTTTTGAACCCAATCGAGCATTGGAGTTTTAGATGGATGTTTGAACATAATTTTTCCATGGAATTGAATTTACTACCTCCCTTTTGACTTGGTAGATCTTTGCAGTCTTTAATGGATGTTTGAACCATCTTGTTGTGGAGTGACTTCACTCAAAGTAAATGCATTTTCATGAATAAAAAAATCACTCAACTAGTTCCCACTTCATTCATGGCACTGCCATTATGTGAAAATGATTTGGAAGTTGAAATCATTTTGCAATAATCCCACACAGGAACTCCTTTCACCAATTTTACTTGTTTATGAAAAAACTGACAATAAGGATAAAATTGTCATCTTTGACCCCAAGATATATTCTATGGTCTTTGATGGATATCTAAACACAGGTGTTCCTATGGAATGACTCATGAGAATTGAATGCAATCCCAGTGATTGGCATTAGGCAGTAACAACTTTTAAACTCCCTGACCTGCTATCAAACTGATCTTAAGCAAGGTTGTCCATTAGTGTTTGCACTTGTAACATAGCGTACGTATTTGTAGTTATGATGTACTATGGGGAATTATACCTTTTCTTCCCAAATGGGAACATGATTTCTCACCACTAGACACAATCCATCTTTTTCAAAATCTTAAATGTTAAACTAAAGATGATCTTAGAGATACTATTGTAGACATCTAAAATGTCGACATGCTTAGTTACGATTAATTTGTCCCGCAAATAAAATTATCATACCCATCAAATAATTAATCACAAGATTAATTATTTTATAAAATTTTCTCTTTATCATCTATCTAGCATTCCATTTTATCATATTTCCCCTTTTAATCATTTATCAAATATCCCAACATTTCATCATTAATCATTTTCATCCACTATTACATCCCATATTATCCTTAAATCTCATTAATCCATTATTATATCCTATTATCCTATTTTAATCTGTCATTATCATTTTATAGGAATTTAATATTCCTACATCTCACCTACCACCTACCCTACACATCCCTACACCTATCCTTTCCATGTAACCTCACCCCTAATCATCATTTATTAACCTAATCTAATCTAATCCTAATCATATCCTCACCTCTAAATCTAGAGGATTCTATTTTTAGAAGCCTCTCTAAATTTTCCTCTTTCTAATTTGAAAATTCAAATATCTTCCTCCCTCCATTGAAATTTTAATTCAATGGAAACCTCTCTCAAATTCTAGAGCTTTCAACCCTAGAATCCTCCATTCTTCTCATCAATCTTCCACCATTGATCTCAATCCAACTTGGATTAATCCTAGCCATTGAATCCTCCACCCATTAACTATAAATTTAGTTCTCATCATCCATGAGATCTAGCTTAGAACAATCTTAAGAATCCATGGCAAACCTCTACCATTTTTTAGCACTCAGTCATCAATCTTCAATCCAATCTAGCATCATTCATCCTTCATCCTTCATCAAGCATCTAACAATCTAATCTATCAAGGGGAGGTGCTTCCCAAGAGTCTCAAAATATAAATCAACCAATCAACAATCCAAATTCCATCCAAGATAAAATCCATCACATCAAAGGAGGAGTTGTGCAACTTGTGGGTAAGCACAGGTATTGAATCTCTCCTCTCTTTCTATCCATTTCTCTATCTGAGGTTTTTTTGGAGAAGATTAAATTAGGGAATAAAATCAATTGTTTTCTCACATTTTCACAACTAATCTTTTATTTCATTACATTTTGACGCCCACCATGGGGCTTGCCCTCTGAAATTTTAATCATTTTTAATAACATTACCCCTTAGAAACAAGCTGTGAAAATATGAGAAAGTTTTGTTGAGATTTGACTCCCTAGGCGGGAAGGAGTCGATTTTTGTATATGTCATCCATCCGGATTGCCAGCTCCCTCTCACCTCAATGCTTTGTTTGCCTTTTTCCACTTAGCATCCTTGTGTTTTAAATTTCAAATTTTCATAAAAATCAATTTCGTTTAAACTCTCTTGGCCGCTTGATCAATACTCATCTTTACTCTTTTCCAAGCATGATACATGCCCAGGGTGGTCATATGAGCAAAGCATTTTGACATGAAGAAATGCTGCCAATGCTCCCTTTTGTAGACCCCGTGGTGCATTTGTAAACACTTCAAAGATTTTTTTAAACCCTTAAAACTAAAAAACTGTCATTTTTTATCTATTTTTATTTTACACATAGAGTAATGCATTTGATATAACGTAGCGCATTTGATAAAAAGTAGTGCATTTGATACAAAGTAGGGTTTTTTATGCAAAGTAGCGCATTTTATACAAAGTAGTGTGTTTTCTCTGCTAACATTTTTTGCATTTTTATTAACTAACTAATGACACTTTTTTTACTTTTAGTGGTGTTTTGTAGGTCCTAACATTATATTTTTGTAGGAATACCACAAAACAAGGGGAAATTTTGTCAGATTTAATATTTGACTAACATTTTTGGTTGCAGGAAATCAATTAAATCAAAACTACTAACCTTTTTTCTTGCAGCCCGAGCAGTCCAAGAAACATCGGGGTTTAAAAATCAACTACTAACCCTTTGTTTTCAAGTTCCCTTGTCGAAGGCCCCCCATCATAAAAACATTTATCATTGATTTTATTGTTTTATGTGTATTTTACTTTTGATATTAGTATTGTTTCTTGTTTTAAACCTAAATAATACGCCAAGTATGCTCTCCTCTCACGCCCCAGGAAGATCTTGAGGATCAAAAGTGGTTAATCTTCCCCTCCCTTTTTATGTTATAGGGGTAACGTGACATGGAAGTGATATACATACACTTACCATAGTCCTAGGGGTCTCCTGATAGTGGGCTTCATCTCCACACACATAGACACACCCCGATGTTCCAGTGGGGTATATAAATTTAAGGACAACTTTCATTATTGGCTAAGCACTTCTTTTTTAGAGCGGCATGAAGTGAGGGGATTCTATGTCCCAATACCTAGGCCTTAGACAACATCCTTTCAACATGGAATTGGGCCCCATGCACCTCAAGGTATATTGGGGATTCCCTTAGTGAGATCATTTATCCTAGTCTAGGAAACATCTTGGCCACATATTAATCTATAGTGCAAGCAGACCGCACTCCCTAAGATCACCCACTAGCCAACCCCACATTGGAACATAGGTGTAGATCTAGTTTGTAGAACCACCTTAGTGTGTGGTATTGAAATCAGGCTATAGCTTGATTAAACCCCACTTGACTAGTTAGGGTGTGTGTTGCATGTTTGTTTCTTGTTTATAAAAACCCTTACCCATCCTATCATTTCAAAAAAATTAATTAATCAAACATTATCTAACCATTCATTCTTAATCACACAATCCCAATCCAAATCTCATTACCATCCTTAATCAACTAACTTAATCCCAATCCTAATACCATTACCATCAATCCCAATCCAAAAATAATCCCCACACATCCTATCTAACAATGACCTTTGATTATACAAACTAACCATCCCATGTCGATCCTAACATCCTAAAAACCATTCAATAACTTAATAAAAAATATCTTATCTTCAATCTTCAATCAATCAATCACCCCCTAAACTATCATCTCTCAATCAACCCCATCCACAAACTTCCCTTCCTAAAATCCCTACCTCTCACACCATTGACTTCCTCCATGAGGAACCCAAATCATCTCAATCCAAACATCTACCTAATCAACATAAAACACTATCCCCACAATCCAATAATATCTACTTTGACCACCTCGCCAACTTTGACCTAGACCAAGAGGACCTCCTTTATGTCCTTACTAATCTAGCCACTAATCCCTAAACCCACAAAAATATCCCAAATTCCAACCTCCAAATTCCCTATCAATCATCATGACCCCCACCTTCCTCCCATCAAAACTAATCCACCATCATCCAAAACATCCACTCCTAAATTTAATCATCGTCAAACCTATCATCGAGTTTCATTCACATAATCACAATAATCCCACTCACTTACCCCAACATTATTATCTTCCACATCCCATCTTATTCCTCCATCCTCGTCATCCTCATCATCCCAATCCGATCTTATGTACTTTCTCCTAGATTGTTCCACAATCCCTAATCCAACATCAACTTTATCCTCTAAGCCTATTTCACCCCCTCCATCACCTAAGCCCAATATTATCTCATCCATCATGACTCCTACGTCACCCCCATCCTCTTCTACCCCTAAACCTAAACCATCCAAATTAAATCCTACGCCACCCTCATCATTTTCATCCATATCTAATCCTAATCCATCTTCTTCATCACCTAAATCTCACACTATCCTATCCTCTAATCCTATTTCATATCCACCATCCCCCACTCCTAAAACATATACATCAACTCCTAAATCACCAACTCCCAAACCTAAAAAATCCAATCCCAATCCTCTCCCCACCCCATCTCCTACCCAGTATGATAAGGATCCTATGTCACCTTCATCTACTGCATCCACTAAATCAACCAAATCCAATGTGGTACCTACACCACACCCATCTCCCAAATCTCCTTCATCCCCAAAATCAACAAACTCTAATGTGACCCCTATATCGCAACCATACCCTTCATCTAAATCTACCCCATCCCCTTCATCTACATATACTAATCATAAAAAAACCATTTACCTCAAAAACACATATTCAAACCAATCCAACTAAATCTACTTCGTCCTCTAAGCCCAATACATTCACTTTCCCCCTAGGCCTAATCCATCCCCTTCCTCTTCTAATCCACAACAATATAATCCCACTCATAAATCCAAAATAACCAAAACATCTCATAATCCACTCAATCACACACCATTACTTCCTACTCCCTCCAAACCATTACTTCCTACTCCATCCAAACCATTTAACCTAAGCCACTTAACTCTTTTGTGAGAATCCTTAACCACCATATTCCATAACATAAAAACCTTCATCATGATCATCCATCCGCCCATCAAATCACACAATCAAAACCTTCCCAAACCATCTTGGTATCGGGAACACTATTATTGTGAATTTCATCATACCCATGGACAATCGACTAATCGTTGCTTGTAATTTCAGTCTCATGTCCAAAACCTCATTAACCAAGGAATTATTATCATTTTACCTCTATATCCACAACCTTTCCATCCCAATCCTCTCCCTAACCATCACCCACCATAAAAATCCCACTCAACATCTAAACATCATCATCCATCCAAATATCATCATTTTTCAAAACATCCCTCACCAACTAAAAATCAACACAAATATCATCCCCATCCTTTGTTAAGTCTGACCTCTTAGCGGATGATAAAATTACAACCCCTCAGTCTAATGATGACCACATGGAACCATCTTCCCCATCCACTTCATATCCTATTACCAAAAATATGTTCACTAATATGAAACATTGATGCAAAGGATTAAGCATCCACGAACAAGGAATTTACAAACCCATCTCCCTTCATCAAAATCTAGGTTGTTTATAGGCTTAGGGTATAAAAATAACAACGTCCCTCCCACTACTCCATCATAACTAGTTTCTACCACTCCTCTTGTTGATCCTACCCTCCCATGCACACAGACGTTATTTCCTTACCAAGCATCCCCTTCCATCCAACATCTACATCCCTTTGCATCTAATACATTCTCATCATCACATCCATTCATATCCTCTTTTAATCCATTCATTTAAACACTTGATCAACTTGATCAACTTGATGACACATGTTGTAAGTCACTAGTACCTACAACAATAGTGTGACCTTGGTCTATCATAACCTCTAACATTCTAGTACTATTGTCCTCCTAGAAATCCACACACATTAACACACTTAATAAACTTGTGGTGAAGACTCTTGGGTGTGTTTATTAGCACTCTATCCAATGTCATCACTACACTCATCTACATCCCCCATCAAGCCACTGGTGATTCTTAACCCCTTGAGAGTTCTTAAGAGAGTGGAACCATATTATGGAAAAAAAATATCCAAATATTGAAAAGAAAAAAATAAGAGCAAAAACAATCATATCAAAATTAAAAATATCAAATAAAATCCACCTCAAGACTCTCTTTAGGGGTGTTTCTAGCATCTCTATTGGGGCTATGGACACTTGGATGGTAGTAGAGAAATATTGTGACAAGAATAGATGTATCTCTGTCGGGGCTATGGATGTCTGGCTGGCATTGGAGCAATGCATGACTTAACCTTCTATTCACCCTACATTAACCTATTTGAATTAATATCTCCCTACACATTGGCTAGTTTGTCTTCACACTACCCATTAAGTCTTCACTTAAAGTGGTAATTAACCATCAAAAAATCACACACTTCGATCTCGCAAATGCATATGACTCACATGTTTCCAGGTGTTGTTTAGACCTTGGTCAAACTTTCATTTTATTCCAACTCTTTCCTTACAACATGTGTTGTTAAGATCATCTTTTGTTCATCAATGATGTTATTTTCCTTCCATCCATCACATCCACATCCTATTAGGATCGAACATCCATGGGCAGCCGATGATCCTTTCCTTTTCATCCAATCCTCCTCATGTCCCTTTTGCATTTTCATCATCATGACTGGGGGAAAAATTACTACCATCCATTAAGAGAATCATCACTTTTAAATACCCCTCACTTCCCATCCTACCCTATACCCAGGGGAAAATGAAAATCATTCATCCATCCACACATGCCACCCTACTTTACACTTTGGGGCACACCACATATATCTCTCAATCCTTCCTGCTTACACATGGGGGCAGATCTTATCATCTTATGTATTTTCCTATACCACTTCCCTCATCCTAATCTATGTTCCATCTAATCTTAACCTATCAACCAATCCCTATCCTCTCCAACCTATCCAATTTCCCTCAATCTTTCCCTTTCATCCTACCCAACCACACTTTGGAACTTATAAGAGAAAGCCGCATCCTACCTTACATCCATTTCCATCCCCCCATCACCAATCCCAAAAAATAACAAATCTGAACATCGAAAGAATATAAACATCTAAAATCCAACATAAAAAATCCAAAATCGAAAGATAAAAACAACCTTAAATCAAAACATTCACAAAATCCATAAAAGTACAAAAATGTGATGTGTGTGTTTTTGTTTTTGTATGTTTTATTGTTTATTTGCATTTACATGTTTTCCAATGATATGAGGCCCTTTTTTTTTTTTTTTTTTTATTGGTCCAATGATATGAGGACCATATTTTTGTATTAATTTGTCCAGTGATATGAGGACACGGGCATTTGGCAATTCAGTCACCACGATCTTTATACCCTGGTGCATCTTGCTCTATGCCACATTAATCACATTGCTAATGATGATAACAAGTGGGAACTTTATGGTAGAAAAAACCTTATATCATCGTTATTTATCCATATCCTCATCCACACCTAATCCTCATCATCATCTATCTAACTATCTACCATCATCCTCCTCCTATATAATCAATATTTTATCATTCAATCAATATCCATCACATCCACATCTTATCATCTCGCATACACCATCCAACATCACCCCCCTGGATGGGGAATTTCCTAACATCCTCTTATCAATAAATCTCATCGCTTCATCCTAAATCCTCTCTTCATCAATATCTTATCATCCAAATCAATCCCAAAACAAATCCTTATTCTCTCATCCAAACTTCTAATCCTCTAAATCCAACATCCTATAAACCAACACACTATCTTCATATCTAATTAATCCTAAAATCTAACATCTTCACATCTATCATCCTATAATCCCAAATATTCAACCCTAACCCCTTGACTGGGGCATACCTCAAATCTAACATCTCTAGATCCAACATCTTCAAATCTAATATCCTCTAGTCCAAAATCCTAACCCCTTGACTAGGTCATCCTCTAATATAAATGCTAAATCTTCACCCTTGTCATATATCGTTGACTGGGGCATTCAACATCCAAATCCTCTAATCTCTTGATCTCACAAGCTCTTCTAATCCTCTCATCTCCTACTCTTCTAATCCACTAATCCTCTTTCCTCTTCTAATCCTCTAATCTTCTAATCCTATAATCCTCTCCTCTGGAATAATCATTTTTGTTAGAGAATGATAATATTCTAATCATCTTCTAATCTCTCAAAATAATTCATTTGTGGATGATTTAGCTAGATCTTGTAATATTTATTTGATCTCAATCTTTGCATCTTGATTCATCTTGATTTCAATATAAAATATACCTTTATCAACATAACATTGATAATATGATCAAAATGTAAAATATACAGAATGAAAAAAATACTTCAAAACAATTATTTTAGATAAATAAATGAGTTTTTATATATTTATTATTTTATGGTTCTGATTTTATCGGTTGTCCAAATTTGCAAAATCAACGTGAGCAACAATGGTAATAAATCATAATATGAAATTATTATAGTATTATCAATTGAAAAAGATTAAATCCATTTAGGTTGACATGTATTTACAATGATTCTTTACATAGACCCTATTAGATAATCAACCTTAAGTTGAATTAGGATGTTGATAAAACATCAATTTACATTAACAGATATAAGACATCCTAGAAATCTGAAATAAGGAACGATTAGAGTATAAAATTTAAAGAAAACAAGCTAAATCTATGGAATAAAATATGGAGCACATTAAATTAAACTATGGCTTAAATGGGTTTGGCATCAAGGCCTTGGATTCCTCATGTGGAATGTTAAGACAACAAAGAGAAACTATATCATAATGTCCCTATTAGAGCTTTAGAATAGGGCATAGAGATCTATCAAACAATAATTGAAAGTAGCTTTTCATCAATTTTAAATTGAATGCCATGATACATGGAATTGGAAGCATTGGAATGAAAATCTTGTCCCGAAATAGGGGTATTTAGGATTTTACAATTGTCACATCAACTGGACTTTTTATGTTGGAATCTTTGTGTTAGAGAATGACTTTATTTATGTTAGATGCTTTACCTAATGTAAAAGGAAAGAAGGGATGAATGGAGGGAGGATAGATCCAAGGGAGAAAAGAAATGAATTCCAAAGTAGAAAGGTCGAGGGTTTATGTTTTGAGTCCATGGAAAAGTAAACATGAATCCAAACCTACTCGCATAAACGAACATGAAACAAAGCAATTAATGTTTTGGGTTTAATGGAATTAATGTTTTTGATGAGCAAAAAAAAAGTAGTAGATAGATATCTAAAATTTCTCAAGAATAGTAAAAGATGTAACTTAAGAAATATCTAATGCATATAACACATCCATTGAGCACAAAGTCTTATTTTTTGTATTAATATTTTCTGTTACAAAAAGTACAAAGCCTTTTTCTTCTCACTTCTATTTTTCATCTACAAAATTTCCACACCGAATACTACAAGTATCCAAGTATTTATAGAAGGAGAAGGAGAAAAAAGGCAAAAAGGAGCCAACAACTATTTACAAAATATCTAAAAGCCAAATGTTGACTTTAGGGCAATTTTGTGGATGTCAACATCTCATGATGCAACATGGATGATGTCATCATTTGTGCCAACATTCTTTTAAATATTTTACAAAAATGGGATAAATCCCAAGAGGAAGGAGCCTATTCTTCGTCATCCCGTGGCTAGAAAGGAGTATCATGTTTCTGCTCAGGAGAGGAAATGTGAAATTGAGCTCGATACTCCATGAACTTGTTGACCATCATTTGAAGTTGATCCTGAGTAGGACCCTTGGTGTGATCCCCGATGACTTTGCAAGTCTCCCGTTCATCTCTAAGTCTTTCTGGGAGTTTGAATTATTCATTACCTACCTCCATCAGGTATCCAACAAATTCATGGCAAGCCATAAGGTTGTTGATAGATTCTATATCAAAAGTGGCCTCCGACTCTAAACCCTGCGACACGATTTCTTTGAAAAAGCTAAATAGTGTCATCTGCCTTCCTCAAGGCGTATGATGGGGTGAGAAAACCTAGAGACATCCTTAAGATGATCTACTCCATTTGATGCATTGCATCCAAGGCTTCCTCCTTGATTTTGTCTATTTTCTCCAAGACAAACTCCATTTGGTCAACCCGATAGTCAAAGCAGCAAGGACTTTGTTGGGTGCTCTTGGGTGATTGAAGATGTTGAATTTCATTAAGTCATCGACTGGGTAGTTGAGAATCTTCTGGAATGTCTCATGTTGTAACCTGGCATGGTCCAACTCTTTGGAGATAGGTCCTGTTATTGCCTGGAGTTCCTTGTTAGCTTGATCTATATTTTGATATAGCTCTGTGAACTTTATAATCACTTCCTCACTATCTTTGAGGATTTTCTCTCTCCATGCGGACACTGCTACACCTTGCTCACCAATCTTGGTGTACTCATTTATCTTCTCTTGACTAAGGGCTTTAGGAGTTTCGGTGGTAGCTATAGGAGGTGCATTGCCCATCTTTTGCAGGGCTTGGAGAAGATGCTTTTTTTCTCTTTTAATATTCTCTTCTCTTCCTTTGCCTCTTGAAGATTTTTGCAAAGGGCATCCACTGCGGATAATGCCTCTCCTTGTAGGATTTCTGAGGATGTTCCCATGGTGACCTAAGTCACTGTAAAATCTGTAGGAGACAGATCTTTTTTCTCCTTTATGGGATCAGGGTATGTGATCTCCATAACTCTTTCACCTAAGCACTTTTAGAGAAGTAGGTTATAGCCTTTTGCTTCTTAGCCCCTTTAACCGGAATGACAGAGAAGTACATAGGTGTAATAGGGACTTTCCTCTTGTGCTGGCTTAGGTGTTCAGAGATCCATTCTAGACTTAAGGGAGTGGGACTAGGGGAAGAGGAGGGAACAAGGGTGGAAGAAGGAGCAGCTACAGTGGACACGGGGAAATGCGTCAAGACACTTGGTGGTGGCATCGAGAGAGAAGCCAACATCCCAGTGCTCACGGGGGTAGGAGTCACTACAGGAGATGAAATCATGGGGGTGGAAGGGATCTATGAGATGAGGGAAGAAATGTTGGGGACAGATCCACAAGGGAAGAGAAGATGGAGGAAGAGGAAGGGGGAACGGTAGAAGATGGGGGAGAGGACATAACCAAAGGAGTGGTTGGTTGAGCAACATGAGGAGGGGAAGGAGGAGTGGGAGATGGAAAGGTGGGAACCTCACTAGTTGTAGTAGTGGCAACATCCTAAATGGATGTGCCCTTGATTTTAAATATTTTACAAGAAACTCCATGGGATAAATCCGATAAGAGGAAGGAGCCTAATTTGTTGGGTATCGCTTCGGGATGGAGGAAGATGTGAATTTGGGGAACTAAGTCAAGATTTAGTTGAGAATCTTGCGAATGTCCAATGTTGTATTACCTACCGCAATGGTGAATAGGTCCTCAAGATCAGGACGATTGGAACTTACACGCTACTTCTTCTTCTGGGGATATTAGGCTTACTACCTGCTCCTCGGTGGCGGAAGGAGGGCTCTCAGGAATTTCCTCTTGAGTGGTGCTTGTCTCTCCCTCTTTATATTTTCCTTTTCCCTTAGGCAAGTGCTTCAGCTTGGTAGGTGTATTACCCAAGGGAGACATGGTAAAGTCTACTCCAAGGTAGATGAGACCATTTTTCCTGCACCAATGCTTAGTGCACTATAGATTGCCTTTGACCCTTTCCTCAATAGTCTGAGGTGATTTGGTTCTATCAATATTAGCAAATGGCCAATTATCCCCATCTATGTCTAGATAAACCTGATCAACTTCTTGATCAGTTGCTTGGAAACCTTTTGGGACGATGGCCACACCACATTGAATGATCTCTACCAGGGCCAAATAGGAGTGATCCTTTCGTCTAAGCTCAACTTCGTGATACAGATCGATGTAGATATCTTTGATCTGAGGGACGTGAATTGGATGGTAGGTGTATTACCCAAGGGAGAAGTTACTCCAAGGTAGATGAGACCATTTTTCCTGCACCAATAGTGCACTATAGATTGCCTTTGACCCTTTCCTCAATAGTCGATGATTTGGTTCTATCAATATTAGCAATGGGCCAATTATCTGTCCAGTCTAGGATCAACTTCTTGTGCTTAAAAACCTTTTTGGGACGGAGCTTTTCCTTGGAAGGCAATCACGAGGATAAAATGTTGGCCTTACCAGGAAATTATGCTTTAAGTTGAGCAATTCAAGCTCTGCAAACATTTCCCAGGCTTTACTCTGTGAAGTGCAGGTGTACTTGCCCACTATGAGGGGGAGTGGAGTTCCACCTTTCTTTCTTTTCAAACACTTCTCATGGTATGTGATAAGCTATCTAGACAGCTCCAATAGGATCAACTTGGGTCCCGCATACCTCGGCAACTTGGTGGGCTCTCCCAAGAAGTTGGTGGCTCTGAGATAGGTGAAAGTGGGGAATTATGAGAATAACGCTCCCCACTTCTCTGTGGTGGATACCACACTTTTGGTCATCTGACCATGAGTCATATTAGGCCTCAAGAGGTAGATGACGCCATAAAAGAAGGCATCATTGATTTTCCTAATTTGTGCTATGTTATTTTCCAGTCTTAACTATGGATAATACTCGTATATTATGACCTGGGGCCATACCCCGCATCGATTTAATGCTATGTAGTCCCTCTTTGAGGAAGTAGCATATACTACATAGGAGTTCATGTAGAACTTCCCAGTTGTTGAAAGTTGTTGAAGCTGCTCAGAGATTGTGTTGCTGATAATTTCTACCCATTCAAAATGTTAATCTCGAGACATTTTTACTCATTGTTTCTAAATATCTGAGCATCCACTTATGAAATTAATGGGCATCGGGAAGCCCAAATACCATTCTCAAAAAGGTGATGGTGTCACTCAGCTCCTCTGAAAATTCACTGTGATGAATGACTTGTGGCCACCTACTCACCACCTTCTTGTTTTTGAGGTACACCTCATTCATCAACTGCATGCATTTATCTTTGTTTTCATTGCATGCCTTCATGCAGTATTCTTGCCTTATTGCTACAAAATGCTGGTGGTGAGGGATACCCAACATGATCTCAAAATTCTAGGCAGTGAGGTTGATTATTACCTCGTCCTTCTCATTTTTGACACATCTTGTGTCCTTATTATAACAACGGCCACCAACATCATGAACTCATTGTTGACTGCGCTCACGAGAATCCCTGCAAGAAAGTGTAGACCACTTCCAACCAATTTATCCATCCATGGACTACCTATGGCCTTCTTATTTCTGGCCCAGAAGTCCTCCATGTCAATATGCCCGAGTTCTGAATCTCTGATATCCAGGTCACACTCTGCAAGGGACTCAGGCATCCTGACCCTTTGGTATTTATATTTCATTTCTTCTTTTGTTAGCTTGGCCCTACCCTTGGACTTGGTTGGCTTCTTACTCAATGAATACATGTGTGAATCTGAGTTTAGCTATTGATCTGCAAGAAGAATCAGGGAAGTCCATCGCAGAAGAGTCATGTTAGTTGTTAAGTCATCCATCAAATCTTATAGAATGAAAAGTTAGCAATTTATGAGCCTCTGGGCGCAAGGCGCGGTTCTACTATAGGCTACAGGGTCTAGAAAAGCAAGGCACACTTTGGGAAAGTGTTACATGGGAGAAAATAGTGCCAAAAGGGGCACAGGGCATGGGAAGACTACGCACAACATTCAAATGTTGGTGTTAATGTATGTGTGCCTGCGCCATATGAAGTGTTTTAACTAGGCGCAGATTTATTTGGTATAACAAGGTCTCAGGGTGTGCCTTTGGCACACTTGTGGTATATCTTGCCAAATATTATGATGTGCCAAAGCACGGATTCAAAGGATGCATCATTAAGGTGAGGTGCGCCAAGGGTTTAACTCACGTGGCGCGAGACGGGTCTAAACAACATACAGATGTTGTTATAGCTGTAGGTGCGCTTACACCTGCGTTAGTGCTTTAGGAATTTTTGGAGTTTATAAGGTGCAGGAAAGGCTAATGTTGCATGCAGGGACAGTGCGCCTGTGGTGTGAATGTGTTCAGTGTAACAATAATGAAGCCTGCGCTTTGTAAAAATAGTGGGTTGATTGCAAAAGCTTTATATATTTTACTTTCTTTGCTTGTGGTTTTTTGCCTCCTCCAATTTAGATTTTGACAGCAAGGGGAGCGGAGGAGAAAAGGGACATGGGTCCATTATGGGGAAGAGCCTTCCAGATTAGCAGATCTGGAAGGAGAGTAAAAATGGTTTAAAGGTGGGTTTGCAATATGTATGGGGAGTGAAGTTTCTTTTTAGGTTCATTGTTATTTTTAACAACACTAACCACCTAAACCAACATAGAAACCACAATAAATCCACAAGAAGGGAATGGGCCACTTACCAAGAATATATAAGATAGAGGAGATGATGTGGGGTCCATGAATGTGACAAATAGCAACACGCGGGGCTGACAGGAGTGCTGAAAAGTACAGAAGAATAGCCTTTTTCATGTTTTTTCAATCGTGAAAATGATAGGTCGGATGCGCCTATATATAGAAAAAGGTGCAATAAATGCGCCTCTAAATTTTCTAAGGCGCACCTAAATAGATGTCGACACGAAAAAATTCACGCCCTAGGCACAGTTTTCAGAGTGCCAACATTGCTTTTTCAATGCCCAGTTCACACTTTAGAGAGGTGCAACATTTGTTGTGTTGACAAGTTGGTGAATGCACCAAGGCACAACTTAGAGAGGCACAACAATTGGAGGTGCAACATTTATAGGTGCAACATTTGTAGGTGCAACATTGGGAGGCACAACATTTGTAGGTGCAACATTGGGAGGTGCAACATGTATAGGTGCAACATTGGGAGGCGCAACATTTGTAGGTGCAACATTGGGAGGTGTAACATTGAGAGTGCTAACACTCCCAAAACTATGAATTAGGAAAGGAGGGGCATAGTTTTGGTTGATGTAACATGAAATAAAATTGTGCCAAACCCAAAAAGGTTGAAAATGACCAAGTTCTAAAAACTATATTTTCCGGAAAGGGATTTTATGCCATTCCGAACGTTTAAGAGACCTCAAAGGGGGACCAAAACGGAAATTTTGGTATGGTTACCTACAAAATTGCCCTTGTCAATTTTACAGATAACAATATTGCATAATGATTACAACATTGTTGCATACACCCTAAATTTATAAGTCAATAATGTCAAGTTACAATTTCCAAATAGGTGATGATATATAAAATATTGATATTGGCAATAACATATTCCTCTCTTTTCTATGATTTCACTATAAGTAACAAATAGGTATATAACCCCAACTTCCCTAGTAGATATGTATGCAAAATGTGGAAGCATAGACAAAGCACATGAACTATTAGACAGAATTCCTTAATAGAGATGTTTTCTCATGGATAACATCGACTACAGGATATGCACACATTATATTCATTGAAAAGGATTTAAATTTTTTTAAGAAAATGTAATTGTCAAGTTTAAAGCTAAATATAACAACCTTTTCCACCATCCTACCTTCCTATGCCAAAATGGGGGCTTTAGACCATGGTATGGACATCCATCAAACCATAAAGGATAGAGGAAAATTTTCAGATGAAAATTTAAGCCACCCTAGTTAATATGTATGCAAAATGTGGAAGTGTAAACAAAGCACATGAAATATTTTATAGAGCCTTGAAGAGATGTGTTCTCGTGGAATGCATCTAGGACACTTGCAAATGTTATGTTTATGGAGCCTATTTTCATGTTAGAGTGTGGTACACCTTCTATGTGTTACACTCGGGTATTTTTACGGCGGTCCCGCTCGCCGGTGAGCGGGTCAAGGGGGTTCGGGGGGTGAAGCCCCGATGGATGGGGGCTCAGGGGGTGAAGCCCTCAAGCAAATTTTCATGGGTGGTTTATTAACCCATGGGTAATGGGTAACCGTTATGGGCTATTTTTGGGCCCATGGTTTTTCGGTACCCATTGTTTTGATACCCATGGTTTTTGCCCATGGTTTTGATACCCACAGTTTTGTATCAAACTACTTAAGCAATTGTCTATTTATATGGTCTTATGCATATGATAGATAGAAAAGCAAATGTATTGCAGATGTGCTTTGAATTCGGGTGTGAATTCTGTAGAGTTTGTTGAGCATAGCTCCAAACGGATCTGGATATTGTATTGAGAGAGTGGAGGCTTGTAATAAAATCTGAGCAAGTGATTCTTGGTGGACATAGCCCATATTGGGTGAACCACATTAAATATTGTCTCTCTATGTTGTGTTATTTATTCTACTCTTTTATTTGAGATCTGTAATATTTTCTACATATTAGTTTCTACTGTTACGATTCTATAAGGGATTATTCCACATATTTTATCTCTTATTTCCTAACAATTGGTATCAGAGCCTGGTTTGGTTTGTTGAAGTGTTGAATCACAGGGAAAGTTTTTAGCTTGAGTGGGAGCTATGGTAGATGATGGAAGATCTAGGGTTGATAAATTCAACGGGCAGAATTTTAGTCTTTGGAAGATGCAGATGGAAGATTACCTTTATCAAAAGGATCTTTATACTCCGCTATCTGAGAAGGTGAACAAACCCTCGAGTATGACAGATGTGGAATGGGATTTTTAGATCTGAAGGCACTTGGAACGATCTGGCTGTGTCTTGCATCTTCGGTATTATTTAATATTTAAAGGAAAAGACGACAAAAGACCTAATGGATGCATTAGGGAAGTTGTATGAAAAACCCTCTGCCTCTAACAAGATATTTTTAATGAAAAAGTTGTTTAATATGAAGATGTCTGAGAATAGTTCAGTAGCAGATCATTTAAATGATTTCAATATGGTTGTGAATATGCTAGCTTCGGTTATAATAGAATTTGATGAAGAAGTTAGGGCTTTATTAATTCTGTGCTCTTTACCTGAAAGTTGAAATAGCCTGGTAATGGCGGTAAGTAACTCGGTTCCAGCTAACTCAAAGTTAAAGTTTGAGGATGTTGTAGGGGTGATTCTAAGTGAGGAAATGTGAAGAAAAATCTCGGGAATCTTCTACTTCAGGGAATGCTTTGACAGTGGAAACTAGAGGGAGACAGAAGAATAGAGGAAACCGTGGAAAATTGAAAGATTGGGTAAGGTCAAAATCCAAGAGCAAGATTGTATGTTGGAACGGTGGAAAGTCTAGGCATGTAAAGAAAAACTGTTGGGAGCTTTGAGACAAGAAGAAACAACAGGAAGAAAACAAGGAGGTAAATGTGGCATCGGGTAATGTATGTCAGGATGCTTTGATTCTTTCTTTGCATAATATTATTGAATCTTGGGTTTTAGATTCAGGGGCTTCTTTTCATGCTACTCCACATAGGCATTATTTTGTTGATTATGTTCAAGGGGATTTTGGGCATGTTTTTCTTGGTGATGATGAGCCTTGCAGTATAGTTGGAAAAGGTT
Source organism: Taxus wallichiana var. yunnanensis (assembly GCA_018340775.1). Classification (NCBI taxonomy): domain Eukaryota; kingdom Viridiplantae; phylum Streptophyta; class Pinopsida; order Cupressales; family Taxaceae; genus Taxus; species Taxus wallichiana. Next base: position 838,467,680 of record CM031239.1, read on the forward strand.
TTGTTCAGGTTAAGATGTAGAATGGGAATACATGGCTATTGAAGGATGTTAGACATGTGCCTACATTAAGGAGAAATTTGATATCGGCGGGGAAATTGGGAAGTGATGGTTGTACTGTGATATTTACAGCTGACTCTTGGAAGGTTACCAATGGTTCTCTTGTGGTGGCAAGAGGTAAGAAGGTTGGAACCTTGTATTTATCCACCGATAGTACTAATGATTGTAATCTTGTGGCTTCAGATGCAGATACAACATTATGAAACTATAGGCTCAGTCATATGAGCCATAAGGGCATGGACATCATAAAGAAAATTTTCCTGGATATACAGAAATAGGTTTGGATTTCTATGAGAACTGCATATATGGGAAATAGAAGCGAGTAAGGTTTCTCAAGGTTGGACCTACGAAGAAAGAGAGTAATTTAGAGCTGGTACATTTTGATGTGTGGGGCCCACTCAAGTATCATCTCTTGGGGGTTCAAGTTATTATGTTACTTTTATTGATGATGCAACAAGGAAAGTTTGGGTTTATTGTATTAGAAACAAATCTGATGTATTTGATACTTTTGTTAAATGGAAAGCCTTGGTAGAGAATGAAACAGGTCTTAAGTTAAAATGTCTCAGGTCAGATAATGGAGGGGAGTATTGCAGCAATGAATTTGATGATTATTGTTCTAAGAATGGAATCCATAGGAAAAAGATGGTTCTAGGAACTCCGCAGCAGAATGGGGTATCAGAAAGGATGAACAGAACAATAATGGAACATGCTAGGAGCATGAGGATACATGCAGGACTGCCTCTTTCTTTTTGGGTAGAAGTGGTGAGCATAGTTGTGTACTTGATAAACAGAGGACCCTCAAGTGCCTTAGATGGAGGCATACCTGAGGAGGCTTGGTATGGTAAGAAAGTTTATTATTCATTTCTTAGAGTCTTTGGATGTGAGGTGTTTTTTCATATAGACAAGGATGATAGGACCAAGCTAGAGGCTAAATCAAAAAAATGTACTTTCATTGGTTATGGTGGTGATGACTTTGGATATAAATGTTGGAGTATTAAGGACAAGAAAATCATTCGATCTAGGGATGTGGTCTTTAATGAGAAAGTCATGTATAAGCAACAGTTGCAGGAAAATAGGGAAGAATCCAAGAAAGAATATGCAGTGGTAGAGGATCTTCCGGATGGGAAAGTGACACATGAATCAGTTCAGGAACCCCCTCAACAGGAACCCCAAACTCCTATATTGAGGAGGTCTTCTAGGGTAAGAAGAGAACCTGAACATTTTTCTCCTTCTCTTTATTATTTATTACTCACTGATAGTGGAGATCCAGAGAGCTTTGATGAAGCAATGCAGGTAGATGCTAGGAAGAAGTGGGAGCAAGCCATGGATGAGGAGCATAAGTCTCTCATGGAGAACCAGACTTGGGATTTGGTGAAGCTACCAGAAGGCAAAAGAGCATTGCAGAACAAGTGGGTGTACAGAGTTAAAGATGAAGAAGGAGGAAAGAAAAGATATAAGGCCCGGTTGGTGGTCAAGGGGTTTGCATAGAAACAAGGTATAGATTTTGATGAGATTTTTTCTCCTGTAGTAAAAATGACTTCTATCAAAACTGTTCTTGGAATAGTGGCAGCAGAAGACTTGCACTTAGAACAGTTAGATGTAAAGACTGCATTTCTCCATGGTGATTTGGAGGAGGAGCTATATATATATGCAAAACCAGAAGGATATGAAGTCAAAGGTAAAGAGGAGATGGTGTGCAAACTGAAGAAGAGCTTGTATGGCCTGAAACAAGCTCCACATCAATGGTATAAGAAGTTTGATAGCTTCATGATGGATCAAGGTTATATTAGATGTCATTCTGACCATTGCGTGTATACAAAGAAATTTGAGGATGGAAGTTATATTATCCTATGTTTGTATGTTGGTGACATGTTGGTTGTAAGTAAAAACATGTAGGAAATAAAAGTACTCAAGAAATAGCTAAGTGAATCCTTTGATATGAAGGATTTGGGGGTAGCCAGACAAATCCTTGGTATGAGGATAACTCGGGATAGGAAGGAACGGAAGCTGACTTTATCTCAAGAAGAGTACATTAAGAAGGTATTGGATAGGTTTAACATGCAGGATGCTAAACCGAGTTCGGACTCCTTTAGCAGGCCATTTTAAGTTATCAAAGGAGCATTGTCCCAAGACAGAGCAGGAAAGAAACCAGATGTCCATGGTACCTTACTCATCAGTGGTTGGCAGTTTGATGTATGTTATGGTGTGCACTAGGCCTGATATTGCCCATGCAGTGGGAGCTGTGAGTAGATTTATGAGTGATCCAGGTAAAGAGCATTGGCAAGCAGTAAAGTGGATCCTTCGGTATTTGAGAGGGACCATGGGGACAATTTTGTGCTACAGTGGATCAGACACTACTTTAAGTGGTTATGTAGATTCAGACATGGCTGGAGATGTTGACAGCAGGAGGAGCACAATAGGTTATATTTACACTATAGGTGGGACAACAGTAAGTTGGATTTCAACTACATAAGCTAGTGGCTTTGTCAACCACGGAGGCTGAGTATGTTGCTGCCACAGAGGCAAGCAAAGATATGATTTGGTTACAACAATTGCTTGAGGAGTTGGGGTATAAGTAGGAGGAATGTAAGTTGCATAGTGATAGTCAGAGTGCTATACACCTAGCTAAGAACTATGCTTTCCACTCCAGGATGAAGCATATACAGTTGAGATATCACTTCATCAGGACAGCTTTGGAGGAAGATAAGTTGAAGTTGGAGAAGATTCATACCAGTCAGAATCCTGCAGACATGATGACCAAGGTGGTCACAAGGGATAAACTAAAGCTATGTTCAGCTTTGGTTGGCCTTCATGGATGATAGTGAAGGGTTGAGAAGCTTTCTCAGTGAAAATCTATCTCCAAGTGGGAGATTGTTATGTTTGTGGAGCATATTTTCATGTTAGAGTGTGGTACACCTTCTATGTGTTACACTCGGGTATTTTTACGGTGGTCCCGCTCGCCGGTGAGCGGGTCAGGGGGGTTCGGGGGGTGAAGCCCCCGAAGCAAGTTTTCATGGGTGGTTTAATAACACATGGGTAATGGGTAACCATTATGGGCTATTTTTGGGCCCATGGTTTTTCAATACCCATTGTTTTGATACCCACAGTTTTTTCCCATGGTTTTGATACCCACGGTTTTGTATCAAACTACTTAAGCAATTGTCTATTTATATGGTCTTATGCATATGATAGATAGAAAAGCAAATGTATTGCAGATGTGCTTTGAATTCGGGTGTGAATTCTATAGAGTTTTTTGAGCATAGCTCCAAACGGATCTGCGTATTGTATTGAGAGAGTGGAGGCTTGTAATAAAATCTGAGCAAGTGATTCTTGGTGGATGTAGCCCATATTGGGTGAACCATGTTAAATATTGTCTCTCTGTGTTGTGTTATTTATTCTGCTCTTTTATTTGAGATCTGTAATATTTTCTACATATTAATTTCTACTGTTACAATTCTGTAAGGGATTATTCCACATATTTTATCTCTTATTTCCTAACAGCAACTACATCTAGGACACTTGCAACTGCATCTGACAATAACTTACTTTTGTTATGCTTCAAAGGATGTCAATGCTCTTCTCTAGATCTCCCATTTTGGAAGAGGTCGGGAGGATGTTGGAAAAGGTTGTAGATTCTATTCTCACACCAAACAAATTCCACTTTTTAATAGAGGATATCCATTTATATTTATATTAGAGTTACCCCAATCATGTCAAGAAGCACTGAATTTGTTTCAACATTCAAGTTATTGGCTACTCCAATCGATGATGTAATAAAGAAAAGAAACAAAAAATCTCAAGAATGTAGCTTGAGCCTAGTCTCGAAATACAATGATTGCTAAGATTAAATCCTAGAATAATATACACATTTGGTTTATACATTCATCTTGATTGTGTATGTAAGCAAGGTGTTACTACAAAATGATTGATGAATTGAACATCTTATATATTAGCTAGTGCTTCTCTATCGTATGGCAAATTAAAAACTACATCTAAACTATTTGACAAAATATCTCAATGAAATTCAGTCTTAACTCATGGCTACCTTATTGCTTAAGAAGGAATGGATCATTGGATTTTAGTAGAGAAGGGAGGGAAATGGGAGATCATTATTGCCAAACAATCTTTCAATCACATAGGAAATATCTCAAGAAAGTTTCAATTAGGAACTTCATGTTATGGTTGGAATAGGTTTTATCTGTTTAGAATTTACTCAATCAGCAAGGATTGTAAATTACTAATGTTGAATCTTATCTTAGGAAAGTAGTGGTCTTGAAAGAAAATCCCACTTTGGGTTTTGAAGGAAATACGATTGATAGCATAATAAAACACACAAATACCATTTGTGAGGGTAATTACACATTCAAGGGCACATTTTGCACAGAGAAAACAAATCATTTATAAAGAGTTGTGGGTGATTCAAATGTTTTGAAAATTTACTTTGCTGAAGGAATCATTTTAGGATAACTAGAGTCAAATGGAAAAATAGAAGATGGACCATCCAAACCAAATGAGGTACAAAAAAACAACTTTAGAAAATGGCCAAAGAAGGCCATTTTGTGGGCTTTCAGTGTTACCAAATTTTTTTGTTTGAAGGATAATAGAAAGGATAACAAGAAAAATCCCATGCAATCATCGACTAAATATTACTTGGTTTGTACTAAGTCATTTTGCAAAGTCAGATACAAATAAATCCTACATTTTGTTTAACAAACTCATATGTAATCATGAAGCATGTTTATGCATGCACATATTGTGCCAAGTTTGAAGAAATACATGGCACATTTTTCATTAATTCTTTCAAATACTATTTGCTTTGAAGGTGATATCTCAAATGTAGAGATTAAACATATATTAAAGACATGGATTGTATGTATGATGAAAAGAAATAAGTTTGAGACATTAATAGGGAACCTATAATACAAACTAATGGCACTAGGATCATATCAAAATATTTGGCTTTGCATTGTCCAATGAATAGAGAATAACTGCCGAAACCATGAAGGTGTTGAGTTGCTAAGTATCTTGGATCACACATATATCCAATGCAAATATAGGTGAAACACCAAACTTACGATTCAGGGTTCCATGTCTAATTTAAATGGTCTTAACGAGTACCTCTAGTGTGACAATGTAGATTCATAGAGGCACCTTGTCCAGCCATTCTAATAAGAGTAAACAGATTAAATAGTTAAGCTCGAGGAATTAGCAAGTCGTAGCAATAAAATAGTTAAAATAGCTCAAAGAGAAAGTGAACCCCATCACCAGTAAGAAATCTGAAAAAGGGATAAACAAAGTGACTACAATCAAACCCCAACCAAGATATTCATCCACAACCAAGCTGCCAAGTTGATAAGGCCTAACAAGTTCCAGTCATGATTTGAGACTCAAGGGAGGGAGAAAATTGTGTTGAACAAAAGGACTAAAAGTTTGTCAAGGAAATAAATAACTCACAGGCCACTAGCACTTCAAACTTGAGTGATACTAACTTACAAAATATAGATTAGGAATCATGGACATTGCAATGGGTTGCCAAGAAAATGGAAAAATAAAAATTCACGAGGGGTAGGGAGGAAGGAGAGAGAGAGAGATAAGGAAAGCACTTGTGCAATTCGTACACTATATTGGTTTTTATTTTATTTTTTATGAGATCTTTAATTGTAAATATCAAATTCTCAATTGATTCAAGATCGATAATTTTCAATTGATCCACATTTGAAAGCACAATCCTGTGAGGTAGAAATAAAGGAGAGAGAATAGAGATTTTCTATCTCTTCTTATTCTATTAAATAAAGGAACCATGTACAATATTTATAGGTACATGAATAAACAAGAACCCCCTAAATGGATGGAGAAGTTACAAACAAGAAGGAGAGAATAATGGAATAGATAGGAACTAGTCTAATAATAAAAATTAAGTACATAGACTATGCTAACATTCCCCCTTATTACATTATTCTTGCAAATGTGACCTCTGAAGAGATCAAATTTAACTTTTCCAAGAGCCTTGGTGAGAATATCAGCTACTTGTGCTTCTGTAGGATAGTACTGGAGCTGAATATGATGGTTCAAGATGTGCTCTCGAATGAAATGACAATCAATTTCAATATGTTTCATTCGTTCATGAAATACTGGATTTTGCATGAGCTTCAACACACTTTGATTATCGCAATAGAGAACAGGTGATTATTTTTAGGAATTCCCATGTCATCCAAAATGTGACGTAACCATATCGCTTTGCACACAACTCCTCGTGCGGCGCAATATTATGCCTTTGTGGATGAGATAGAAACAACATTCTTCTTGCTTATCCATGAGATGGGTCAGATCCGAGATGAAATATGTATCCTGTAGTTGAATTCCTGTCATCAACAGATCCGGTGGTCCGAGTCAACGTATCCCTGTAAGAAGAATTGATCATTCTTCTTATATTCTAGACCATAATCAAATGTTCCTTGGACATATCTCAATACATGCTTTGTTATTGTCCAGTGACATTGCTTTGGCTCCTGCATGAACCTAGAAAGATAGCTGACGGAAAAGCATAGATCTGGTCTGGTATATGTCAAGTAGATGAGCCCTCCAATAAGTTTCTGTAGAGTGTAGCATCTACTTGAGGTGAGTCCTGGAATCTTGAAAGTTGCAAGCCTTTTTCCATGGGAGTGGATATAGGTTTACAATCAGACATTTTGTACTTTTCCAGGAGTGTCTTGGCATACTTTATCTGGGAGAAAAAATGTGATGCTCCTTTTGCCATATTTCCAAGCCAAGACAGTAATGTAGTAGCCCCAAATCTGTCATGTTGAAGGTTCTTTTGAGATCATTCTTCACAATATCAACTTGATCTTCTAAACTGCTAGTGATCACAAGATCATCTACATATACAACAAGAATGACAATTTATTTTCCTACCTTCTTTATATATAAATTTGAATCTAAGGGGCTACAAGTGAACCCATGCTACAAAAGGTGATTGTTGATCTTGATATACCATGCCCTTGGAGCTTGTTTTAGTCCATACAGTGATTTGATGAGACGACATACCTTCTTAGGATGCTCTTTATCAACAAATCCTTCAGGTTGGGTCATGTACACTTCTTCTTTTAGATCACCATTTAGGAAATCACTCTTGACGTCCATCTATTGAATTCTCCATCCTTTTTTTTGCTATCAGTGCACAAATAACTCTGATGGTCTTGATCTTCGCAGTGGGTGCAAAGGTTTATTCATAGTTGATGCCCTCTTTCTAAGCATATCCTTTTTCTACAAGATGTGCTTTATATTTGTCAATGGATCCGTCTCCCTTATATTTTGTCTTGAAAACCCATGTGCAGCCTATGGGTTTCTTTCCTGTAGGCAGATCGATAATTTACCATGTCTGATTTTTCATAAGTGAGTCATATTTTGTATCCATAGCTTCCTTCCACTGAAGTTGATTGAGTGCTTCACAAACATTATCAGGCTCAAAGCTATTAATCAATGAACTCATTAGTGTAAAGTTTATCTCATTTCTTGTTTGACTCCTTGTTTTGACTTCAAAAGATGTATCTAGGAGTTTTTGTAAATGTGAGTCCTTGATGGTTCTTTGTACCCACTTCAAATGAGAACTTGGTTGCTTTTAAGAAGAATTGTGTCATTTTTGTGTGGATTGATGTCGAGTCACATTCTCTAGTTCTCTAAGGTCAAAAAATAGCTCACCTGACAACATTTCTTTTCTTTGATTAGTCTCCTCTAGTTGTTCATCTGATTCAGAAACTAGTCGGTGAGAGATGGTTGGTAATGGTTCTTCTGATGTTACTATAGAGTCAAAGTATGACTCATCACAAACCATGTCCCGACTCTCATATATTTTCTTCATCTCAGGATCCATGAGATGATATGCCTTTGAGGTAATGTTTTAGCCAAGTAGGATACACAAGAGTGTCTTTGGCTCAACCTTCTTTCTCTTCTGAGTTGGGACATGCATATATGTTGTGTAGCCAAATACTCACAAATGAGAAATTGATGGCTTTCTACCACTCCATACCTCTTCTAGCATTTTATTTTGTAGAATCTTTTTCGGTGCCTGTTGAGAAGATATATAGTTGTTTATACTACTTCATCCCAATAGAATTCCTCTATCTTTGTTGTTGTTAGCATGTAGTAAGCCATCTCCATCACTATGCGATTGCGTCACTCAACAATGCCATTTTGTTGGGGCATGTAGGGAGTAGTTATGTCTTGCTTTATGCCTTGTTGGTTCAAGAATGCCAAGAACTTGTTTGATGTGAATTCCCCCTCGATCTGAGTGAAGTAGAAGAAGAGGTTGGCCGGTCTCTTTCACAACACGATGATAGAAGTTTTGGAAATGTTGAAGAGCCTCACTTTTCTTCTTTAGGAAAAACACCCACATCTTACGAGAGTGGTCATCCACGAATAGTTGAAAGTACTTGTATCCTAAAAACAAAGTAGGTAGAGGGCCGTTTAGATCAGTATGAACTACCTCTAGATGCTTCTTGGCATGGAAGGTGCTTGCCTGAAATGGATCCCTGTGTTTTTTTCCTGCAAGACAACCAGGGAAAAGAGGCAAGGAACTGGACAATTTGGGTAGTCCATGAACCATTTCTTTTGAACTCATCTGATGTAATGAACTAGCTGACAAGTGTCCATATCTAAAATGCCAGAGTGTAGTAGATTGTATTGTTGATGCAGATAAAGCTATTACAAAAGATGAAACAATATCTAAAGAAAATAACTTATCTTTTAGAAATGCTCTAGCAATAATCTTACCTTGTCGCGAGATCAAACATGATTTGATGCCATTTTGGACAATAAATTCTACCTTTAGGTGATGATTTAATAGCTAAGTCACTGACAGGAGGTTGCTAGTCAATCTAGGAACATATAGTACCTTTGTAAGCATACATTTTCGTGGTCCCAGAGGAATGGTGACTCTTCCTATTCCTTCTAAAATGTACTCTGTGTCATCGGCTATCTCGAACCGATCACTAGTGGGTTGTTCGTATAGTGAGTAAAACAACGCCTTGTCACCTGACATGTGCTTACTTACTTACACCGAGTCTATCAGCCAGAATCTCTTTGTGGGCTGTGAAGTCTGAGAGACAAGTAAAATATTCTTACTAGAATGTGCTCCTTCTGATGTCTCCTCATTAGACTCATTATCTTGTTGGGCTATGAGATGCCCCTTGTGCTTTCTCCAGTAGGGATGTCATTTGGACTTTTGAAAATATTTGCGCCCTGATGTGCTTGTTTGACTTGAAGACCCTTATTTCAAGCTATTGTACCAAAGTGATCAGTGTCATGAGTGTTGGTTCTACAAATGTGACACCACCTCTTTAAATTTTGATCTTTTTGCTATTGTTTTGGTTGCGCTTGATTTGTCTTCTCTGGTAGACCCTTCGATTCTTGGCCATGGTATGGCTTTGAGAACAGGGCTTTATCCTAAGACTCCTCTTGGGATGAATTGATGGCCTCTTCCTGCTATAGAAAATTCATAAGTTCTTCGAATGCCACTATTTGTTTAGATACATTTAGTGTCATAACAAACACTTGGAATTGAGAAGGGAGTGCTCTCAAGGTGATTGGTACGAGAATTTTTTCATCCACTGTTTCACCGAGCACTAATAAATCTTATCGTAGCTCAGCCATGTGACATAAGAACTCCTCAACTTTCTCATCTAAACCCAAAGAGAGGGTGTACAACTTTGATTAAAGATGGAGAATCTTAGTCTGATTTTTGGCTTCATAAATTGTTACCAACTTGTCCCAGGCCTCCTTTGGTTTCTCCACATTCGAACATGTGTTTTTACATCGTCACTGATACTGAGCATTATCAGCATCAAGGCTTTAGCACTAGCCATTTCATACTTTATTAATTCATCAGGGGTTGTGGGAGCGGTCACAGATCTGGTCATAATGCCCATAATCCTTCAAACTGAAGGATTGTCCTCATTTTTGTTTTCTAGGATGCAAAATTGGGCCCTTTAAGTAACTGAGCATAGGAAAGAAGCAACTTCAGAGCATACATTGTAATGAAAAAAATATTTATTTATTCAAGAGTTATTACAACTTCTACTCATTGATGAGAAGTACTAGCTCATAGATGCTCTCGATACTCGCATGCTGAAAGATGATGATGCTTAGTGGGGTGTTCTTCTTCGTCTTTATAGTCGGCCTCATACCTAGCTTCTAATTCTTGTTGAACTCACTTTTCTTGGCAACTGACGTTGAAAAGGAAATATTCAAGAAGTCCTCGTTGAACTAGCTCATTGAAGACTAGATTGTTGGTGTTTCGAAGCTCATTTAGAAAATCAAAGTAGAACCGGAGCTCTCAGGAGCTTCTTCATGGTGTTCTTTAGTTGGTGAGTTGACATTGCAGCTTTCAAGAATCTCGATCATTTCGTTTACACTTGATATTTAGCATCACTTTGAGAGACTCCAAGTTTCTTCTTCGAGCACTTTTTAAAAAAATTATTTTAAGAGACTTTTAGGCTTTCATGAAGCCAAATTCTCCTCTCCTTTGTGTTTCATGTAGTGATGAATGGAGTTCTTGCAGGGAAGAATGGTCCTCAAGACAGAAGAATCTTCAGTCTTCCATGCTTCACACATCTCTTTCTATGCAACTTCTCCAAATGACCATGCAGAAGTTTGGTTCCACACAGAAGTTTGTAAAAAAATGCTTCCACGCAAGTTTTAAAACTTCTTTGGCTCGTGATTAATCTTCATGCAGAGTATCACTAAATACAAATAAAAGTATATATTTCCATGCAGAAATTGTTTGAAATTTGCTACAACAAATCAAATAAACCACATGGATTCTTCTACGTAACACCAGGCACCAACAACATTTTGATCTATTATTTTCCTCTTTGCATGCAGCTTTTGGTCTTTCCACATAGGTTGAAGGCTTCACTTACCATGCATCCTCCACGTAGGCTGAAGGCTCCAATCACCACACATCAGAAGATTTTTTTCTTTAGCGTAGGAGAAACAAAACAAAATTTCCATGCATTCTTTTGATTTCTACGTACCACTCACGTTCTTTTTCCACACTGCTCCACACAAGCTAAAGATCACCATGCATGAGAGAAGAGAATATACCTCCACGCAGCTTCCACGTCTCACTACACCAAGCACATAAGCTAGAGATATTGATTCTCTGATACCAAACTATGAGGCATAAATAAAGGAGAGAGAATAGAGATTTGCTATCTCTTCTTATTCTATTAAGCAAAGGAACCACGTACTATATTTATAGGTACGTGAATAAAAAGAACCCCTTAAATAGATGGAGAAGTTACAAACAAGAAGGAGATAATAATGGAATAGATAGGAACTAGTCTAACAATAAAAATTAAGTACGTAGACTATGCTAACAAATCCCAAAAGCAACCATGTTTGGCACAATCCTAAATGTAAATATGCTTGAAATAGTCCCAGAGTTTTTTCTAAAGCATGCAATAATATTAAACTTATAAATTTCCACCTATTTTAACTTAAATGCAACATCCAGTGTTTACGGTAATATCAACCCCAATTACATTTTTGTTGGTCAATCGATGTTGTTGGAATGGTTTAAACTCGTGGGATTCTTGAAATATTCTTAAGTTTATAAGCTTTTGCATCTATCAGGAGGTCAATATTTCATATTTGTTATTGTTATCCATATTTTCCCCCGTGCCAAATATGGGATCAACCATGATCCCGCACAAGAGGAAACAACGTCAAAAGGCAAGACCCATGCACCCGTGTGGAGAAATAAGAATCCCCAACACCCGCTCCAATCACATTCTTACACATGGATGGTCTGTATTTGAAGTTGCAAAGGCCAATCTAAAGGCTGAATTCAAATTTATAAATGATTTTGAATGGTCTTGGCATGACGCATCTGGTCATTTCACCATGGAAACATAAAATATTATGTTTAGCAGGTTCTGATGGGTGAAAGTCTAAAAAATGTCTTCCACTCCGTTAGTGCGGAATCTGACTGCTTCCACTACTGGTATGGTTATGGATCTTGGTCGGCCATCTTCTCTAACATGCCAAACAAGCATGGGAGCCAGTTCTAGTAGATTATGTGAGAATTTGTAGGAGCACTGATGGTTAACGTTTGAATTTCCAATCTGATTTCCCTCCCCTTCTTCTTCTTATCTCGAGGCTTGATCTATTAAAGCCGAGCTTGGCTCATTGTAAAGGGTGGAACATTCTTTGTTTTGTAGGCTCCCTCCTCCTTTTAGCAAAGGTATCTTTAGGGTCCAGGCCTTCTATCAAAATTGCATTACGTTTCTACCTCTTTGCTACCTTGTAATGGACTGTATCAATCTACAGAGCAATAAAACACGTATGTGATCGATTTTAGATCCTCTCTTTCCTCTTTGCTTTCATCTGGTCTTCCATTACATATTTGGATATCTATGCTTGTTTATTGTATGAATTTTGTTGGTTTGTGTATATTAGAAAAATAAGTGTTCATCATTCCTTTGGTGCATCACCTAGTAGTTTATTCATTTCTTATTTCTTATACTCCTTTTACCCTTGTCTCCTTGGTAAGTTTTAGATTAGGTATAGAGATAAATCATCTATAATCTCCCATGCATGCACTTGAATAGAGGAATAAGGAACCAACCTTTAATCTGGAGAGCTTTCCCATTTCGCAAGGTCCCATACCTTGGGGAAAGTTCAATGTTATGCAATCACACTAGATGAGTCTTCCTTAGAAAAGAAGATTTTTAGAACTCATTTGGGGGTTTGTGATTTTGCATTAACAGTTTTGGCACGCTCGGTGGGACTCTAAGAAGTCTCCATCTTATTACAGTAGGGATTGATGTACACTTGTTGTGATTCTGGCTTTTAATAAGCCTTAAAATTGTACATATGACAACTCCAAAATAAACAAATCTACTAGTTTTAGCAGCCCAATCTTGGGAGAATCATGAGAAAAACCCGGTCTAGAGCAAGGAAAGAAGGTATATTTGAATACTTGCATCTATCCCCAAGTAGAGAAAGGAAAGGAAGAAGAGTTCAGAGGTCTCCATCTCCACTAAGCAGAACCTTGTCAACACCTCCACCTGCAAGGCCTTTCTTTTAGTATGCAAGGTTTCTTAGGCTAATTAGAATGGAACAACAAAATCCATATGTCAACTTCAATGGTAGTAGTCCACTCACTTTGGTTACACAAAACCTAGTTCCGATTGCAGCATTAAAGAACATCCCATATTTTACTAAGGAAAATCAAACTTCTCTGGTGATCATGTCCAAGATATTGCAAATGTCTGTACAATCCACGAGATCCATGAGATGGACATTGCAGTAAAGCTGCTCACCTCTTCATTCAAAGGGAAAAATTCAAAATGGTTCAAGAGTCTTACAACATGCTCTATCCAGAACTGGAATCAGCTATGCACAACTCTTCACAACCAGGTTGGGGAAAAAGGTGATAACTTGTCTTTGTTGGAGCAACTAACAACGATCAAAAGATCCCCAAACGAGCAGCTGAAAGACTTCAACCTTAGATTCCAGTGGACTTGGGATAGGATTCCAACAATAGTAAAGCCCACTAATGAAGGTGCCTTCTTATACTTTCTTAGGGCTTTAAATTATGATATTTCTCTAATGATTCAATCAATGGGGGGCACTACATTAATTGCAGCCTATAGCCTCTCCATAGGGGACGAGAACCATTTGATTCAAGCTAGAAAAATCACTCCTAGGCCATCCATGCCTTTGTACCCTAAGTTAGGAAGCCCAGATGCTAGCCAAGCACCTACATTAGCTCCTATACCCACCCCCAGGAGTCAAATCTAGTTGAAGCTTCCACTTCATCATCTAATGCCTCTAAAGAGTTTCAGGAAGTGGTGATGAAGTAATTTCATAACTTTGGGAATGAGCTAGTGACCATCAAAATACAACAAGCTCAGAGTTTCAGGCCATACTAGCCCCAGGCTCAATATCAAGCCAAACCCCAGTATCAACACAATAGGCCACCACCTCAGACTATGAATCAGAGCCAGAACCAAGGACAACCCCAAGCTGCTAGACCTTTCAGGCCATATGATCTTAACACAACTTCAACATCAAGGGCATTGGTTCCTGCACAAAACAATATCACACAGGAATATGATTGGTGTTTTCCATATGCCACAACCAATCAACATGCTTTAATGGTACTCTAAATCAGACCTTGATTGTGCAAACTAGTATGGCACCACAAGAATCTGACCAAGAGGAGGATCAAAAAGAGGGAGCTCAACAAGGTGGCCCCCTAAACGAGACTATGTTTGTCAACTGGCAGGCTGAAGACTTATGTGGGATGAATCAGTCCCCTCCTCAAAGTGTACCTGCCAACACACAGTCCAAAAGGAATAATATTGGGGAGGGCCAACCACTGAGCTCAGGTGACCCTCAACCTTCCATCACTCCACAAGGTCCTGGTACTCCAAGAACAACTCCCAACATGTTGAACCAATCCAAACCACCTCCCAAACCCAGTTAAGCACCGGTTGTAACATTCCATGTGAAAGAAAGAAATGTGTCTGGGAAGGGGCAGCAAAATGACAACACATGTAATATTATTGAGCAGATGAAAAGGAAAAGTGTGAACATTTCACTATGGGAGTCACTGGCCATTCCAGGGCAGAGGGATCTGTTGCAGACTGCCATGCAAAATTGGTCAAGTTCAAATCACCCCCCTAACCAACAAGAAAGAGTGCTTTCCAATGCAGTTCAGCCTAGGAGGAACCATGGAGAACAACAAGGTAGAAACATGAGACCTCCTCCCTTCTATTTCTCATTAATTATTGGAGACAAATTTGTACACAATTGTATGATTAATTCTAGGGCTAGTAGTTCTGTGATGCCCAGACAAATAGCTGATCAGTTGGGTCTCTAATATGAGTTCATCTCTAGAGGAGTAGTCCAATTAGATGGGACAGTAGTGACTATTGTGGGAATCATCAAGGATATGAGTCTCACTCTACATGCTTGCCCTAATGTGACTATTTTGCAAAACGTGTCAATCATAGACTTGCCACCACATTTCACTTTGTGTCATGTCAGGGACTTCACTACCAAAATTGGAGGCTACCTATCTATTGATTGGTCACATATGCTCTTTAGGACAAGGTATGGAGTGAAGGCCACAATCAGATCTGAACCTATTGCTGATTATCATATTGAACCCTATATTCCCAGCCCAATCAACGCCAACTTCTCAACTTTTGATCAAGAGGATCTCCTAAGCACTTCTGAAGAAAATACTAAGGTGGGATGTATCCTAGACTTGACTCTTGATGATTGGGCCAACAAAAGTCATGCTTTTGACCCCTATAGGGAAATGGAAGAATCTAAGCTAGGTGTCTACTACCTACATGAAGAGAACTAACCTCTTCTGACCTAATCAAGCCAGAATACAAGGATGAAAATGAGGTTTGGCAATTGTTCTTTGATGGTTTGAGTAGACAAGGAGTTGGAGGAGGAGCCATGATTGTGTCCCCTAGAGGTATGAGATATTATTCAGCCTTCTGATTCTAGTTCGCATACTCAAATAACACTACTGAATATGAGGCTTTAGTCTAAGGTCTTCATTGGGAAAGGAAGTTGGGAATCAAGAACTTGCAAGTATTCGGTGATAGTGAACTAGTTGTCAATCAAGTCAGAGGACTAAATGTTGTCAAAAATGACCTACTCAAAAACTACAAGAATAGGGTATGGGATCTCATGGAGGATTTTGAGGCCTTCAGTATTGTGTCCATACCCAGGAAGGAGAATGAAGCTGATGATAGACTTGCAGCAGTTGGAGCAATGTTTGATGTGGTTGACAACATCAAAAGGGATAGAGAATAGCCACATATCCATGTGGTTGTGAGGCCAACAGTGCCAGATAATAATAGATGCTGGTAGGTGTTTGAGAATGATACACAAATCAGATTTTGTGAGTATTCTGGAGGTTATGAAGAAGATGCACCCAGTCTCTCATGCGCGGTATTCACTCATTCTTAGTATGAGAAAAAAGCATATCCCTCCACTGCTGCAAAATAAAATAAGGTTGATGATCCTCCTATGGTAACTCTGCAAAAAAATAATCAATCAAGGATCCACACTTCCATCTTCCATGAAGTCTGCATTTTTGGAGCCTGATCTCGTAGCAAGTAAGAAAGCTCTCGCAATCCCAAGTAAGTCTTATGATGTCTCTTCCAAGTATGAATCTAAATCAGATCCTAGTGTACCTTTCAAAATACCCTCCATTTCCCAAAAATTTACTCCTGCTTCCAAACTTGTCCTAAATCCAAAAGTAGTCCCTTCACCCCCCTTGTCCACATTTTCTCCCTTTGACTTCATAAAATATGCAAACAAAGCCAAAGTGTAGATTACTGAAACCGAATATTTGCGGACTCATCTTGAACAATTCGAGAGGTTCATCCAATATATCAGGAGTGGTAGTCTAACACCCAATGATGTAGCTCATCATTCCAAAGGCATGCTACCAAACTCACCTACACCTCCATCACAGAACATTATTTCTCTAAGTGCATCAAATATTGATAAATTTGAACCTTTCTACATCTCCCTTCTTGTTGGAGAATATGTACTAAACAATTACATAATAGATTCTAGTGCCTCAGACAACGTGATGCCTTTAAAGGTCACCAAGGCTCTTAAACTTACAATGACTCCACCTAGTGGCTCTTGTTACTCTTTGGAATCAAAAAAGGTCTCACTTGTAGGGAAGGTTAAAGATGCACAGGTGGCTCTCACCAGATTTCTAGACAAGAAAGTTTTAGCGATGATTTTGGTAGTAGACATCCCAGCCTCGTTTGAAATTTTGCTGAGTAGAAATTTCTGCCAAGAGTTGGGAGGGAAAATTTAGATGAATTGGTCTTTTGCAACCATACCAGTGAAGGGAGACATGGAGAAATTACTTCCTGAGAAGAAGATGAGGTACATAGTATGAAATTTTGGAAGCTTGGAAGCTAACATCTTGTATCAAGGTAGTAGGTAGATGAATCACTTTGTGGCAACCGAGGAAGAAGAGGATATCCCCATCTTGATAGGCCCAGACATGCCTTCCCAAAGAGATTTGGATTTTGAAGAAGCATTGAGGAGATTCGAGTTACAAGAGGACAACCCCGAATCACCAGATGATGCAGACCATGAGGAAGAGGAGATGGTTCTTGATGATTTTCAAGAAGAAAAATCAGTTTATATGATTTTACAAGATGAGGAGTTATTCTCATTCCCATTTGGGGATGAAGATGATCTCATTCAAGCCATCTATGGAGAGAAAAACTCAGCTTGTGATGAGCCCACAAAATTTTTGAAAGAAATGTCTATACAAGAAATACTTGAAGCTATAGAAGAAACTAAAGATCCTGAGCTCAGTCTCAAGATCCTGATACAAGCCACAAATCTGCAAGACAAGTGTGAAGCTGATTTAGAAGCCTTAATCAATGTGACAATTGGCCATATTGAGATAAGGCAAGATGAAAAATATGATGCCACTCTTGAGCTAATGATTGATGGATGCAATCATGAAATAGAGATATTTTCTTTTACATTTGCAGAGGAAGACTCTTTCCATGATGAAGAAATTGAAGCAAGGAGTTTCAAGACCTCTAAAGATGAAGCTCCTTTTGATGAAGGATCGGTAGAGTGCAGCGATTCTTAAGATGATGAGGTAATCCCTCCAGATAGTTTCTTTGAGTTGCAAGATAAAGATTCTTCAAAGGTACAAAGAGGGACTACAGGAAATGATGAAGCATTACTCCGTGTAAGAAATCTTAGATGCAGTAGAAGTTGCAGAAGATCCCAAGCTGATTCTTGATCTCTTCATTAGTGTCATGGACATACAAGACAAGTATGAGTTCACATCTAATCCTTCCGTCAGTACTCAAGCACCTCACAGTGGAGTGAAGGAAAAGGATGAATAAAATGTTTCTCATGGAGAAGATGTCAATGAGCATAGGCCTAGGAAAGAAAACAAACAAGAATGTTCAAGTATTTTGAACAAAAAGAAGCCTTGGGGCAGCGATGAGATCCTCAATGGAAAATCAGCTATATGGATAAACATGGAAGGCAACTGGCACTATGAGACCGACTTTAAAGAACACAAAGGCAAGTGGAATTTCCAAGCAAGGACCAGAGCATCAAGAAGCTCACAAGGACTCACTCCTACAAAGTAAAAGGACAATCATGAAAGCACCTGGCTTCCATAAATGATTAAGGAAAGGAGGCTACTTTTTGGAACCCGTCGACGGCTTCATGCAGAACATCATCATTTGGTGTTGCCTCTTCAGGGTAAATTTTGAGAAATGAAAATTACTTCAGTGAAAGTAGGTTGTCCCCGCCTTGTACCATAGGTGATTGATAGGTGTGTTTCCCTTTCTGTTGCATGTGTTTCCCTTCCTGTTGTGTGTCGTGTGTTTCCTTTCCTTTGTTTTGTGTGTGTGTGTTTCCTTCTAATCTTCCTTTCTATAAGTTGTACATGACTCACAGGCCCAATGGATAAGGCACTGGTCAACGAATTATATGGTCTAAAATTGAGATTCTAGATTCCCATGTCATGTCTTTGTTGTTCTCATTCCATTTCATGTCCCTAAGCTAGAGCCAGTTGTTTTCGTGAAAATGTGCAACAGGGAAATTGACAATTTCTAAGCACGACAACTATACCCAGATGTCGAAATTTTCATGTTTTATCATTCCCAAGAACCCCAAGCCAAATCCATTAGTTTTTTCACCCTCTATTTGATGTCAAATTGGTCCCTAGGTGATTTAGGAAATTCTATTCATTCCCCTAGGTGATTTTAGGGAGTTTTGAAAAGATGTTATCTTCTGGCAGTATTGGGAAGGGCTATCGCTGGCCTTCCCAGGACTGGATTCAACCCCCTAGAGTGGAACATAAGGGCCAAATTAAACATGGACATGAATTGAATACATTAGAACATCATGGAAATTATTTTGGAAGGCTTTGGGAAGTTTTGAAATACTTGGAGCAGTTTGAGAGAAAAACAAGGTTCTCAAGCCTAGGTGGTACACAGGCCTAAAACAACTGCTGGGATTCAGAAGAAGATTCCGGGAGCTCTGGATGGAGTTGGAAGTAAAAAAAAACATCTTCAGAAATATGATTCCAAGACCTACATGATGGTGAAATAATATTTTTCACAACACCTTGGCACATATGATTGGAAGGCGTTTTTCTCAGGCACAAGTGGAGTCCCAGATCAAAAATCTGATTTTTCAGGGATCATATGGTCGAATTAAGACATGAGAACCACATAATTAGATTCAAAATTTCATTTCTAGTCAGGATCATATAAAATTTCACCAATAAATTCCACCGGGAGCTCAAGTTATCTTCATTCTAAGTTACCCTCTCAAAGGCAGTTCAGACTTAGTCATTTTTTTCGAGAGGACACGTGTCAGCACCAGGAGCCTGGCAGAATTTCATGCCCCGAAATCCCTGAGTTCAGGTACATCAGCCCTTGTAAAATTCACCCAGCCCTCATGTGACCTCTGGGACCCTCATATGACCTCCAGACTTGACAGTTCAGCCCCCGGGTGCTTATTTGGAGCATGCATTCCCTATCGTTGGATCGAGCGCCATGTGTCAGCTCCAGGACCACCGTGGAATTTGATGTCCCTTATGCACCTGAGGTGGGGGACATCAGACATTTAAAAATTCACCCAGCCCCTATGGGGAGTCTTCTGGACACCCACGTGACCGCAGTTCAGCCCCAGGTGCATTTTTGGAGCATCCATTCCCTGTCGTTGGATTGGGCGCCACGTGTCACCTCCAGGACCACTGTGGAAACTGATGTCCCTTATGTACCTAAGGTGGGGGACATCAGACATGGAAAAATGTTCCCAGCCCCTATGAGTCATTTGGACACCCACGTGACCGAGTTTCAGCCCCCAGGTGCATTTTTCAAGCAAATCCCCTACCGTCGGATCGAGGACACATGACATCGCCTTGACCACCATGGAAATTGATGTCCCTCACGTCCCTGAGGTTAGGGACATCAGGGACATAAAATTTCACCCAGCCCATCCATGTGCATGTTTTGAAAGTTTAAATCCAGCACTTAGCCATTTTCTTCCTCTCATTTCTCCTTCAGAACTCCTCACCTTGCCATGGCTCCGTGCGTGATTGTCCAGACACCCGGTCCACCATTGTTGCTCGAACCAGCTCCACCATGGCCACATAAACTCTTAAAACCATGAATGCACAGAAATATTTAGGCCTCATATAAAAATGGAGTGAAATGACGAAGAATAAAGAGAAAAATGGAGATTTTTGCAGATAATCGTGAAGTCACCCGATCGAAAAATCCTCATATCTTACAAGATACAAGTCGGATCAAGATGTTGTATTTTGCAGAATTCCTCATTTTTCAAGGTGATAAAGATCCAACAAACAAGAGGTCAAATGGTGTCTAGAATCATTTGCTCCAACAAAACCCTCACTTCGTGCACCGGCTCACATTCGTCGAATTTCCCATCATTCCGATAATGGAAACAAGCTAAAAATTTGTACATGAGTTCTAATTGAAAAACCTATCGCAATGGAGTTTTTTTCATTGCAAATAGAGAAAAAACCAGACCTATAAATTTCAAACTCCATTAATGGCCGCCATGACAGCTCTCTGCGCTGAAGCCACTACCAGGTCAAAATTTCAAAATTTGTTTCAGGCATTCTAGTGGGCAAAACTATGTGAAATTTGGAGGGTGTGATCGTAACAACAAGAAGATTCCAAAAAATTATGTTCCATCACAAATCAAGCACTGGAAACACACTTTCTAAAAATAGTAAGTTTTCCTATACATGCTTGTTATTTTTGGCAAGTCTTCATCAAAAGTGGCTATGGAAAGAGTAGTGTGCATTGAAGATCTCCAAAAGGCTAGAATGATTATCCAGAGAAAAAAATAGTGGAAATGACCATTTACTAAAAATAGTAAGTCACACTCAAAGGGAAGTTTTGGCACAATGGGACATTCAAAACTTCATTGCATTTAGAGCTTTCCATCAACGAGGATCAACAGACTTCATCGGGAGACATATCCTCTTCTTCTTTTTCTCTCTCTTTCTCTCTCCTCTTCCCCCAACTTTCTCTCACTTTAAAATTTTCTAATTCTTTGTTGGGGTTTGCACTTTTTGATATACCTTTAAGTCACTTAAAAGTGACTTTAGAAACATAATGTAAATTAAGTCGCCTTGTTATTATAAAAGGGACTTAAATATTTAAAGTGGAATATGAACAGTCTTAAGTCATATTAAGGTATTCGAAAGGTCATGAGGAAGATGAAGATTCATATTCTATTCTATAAATTGTAAATCCATTCCCATTTCAAAGGGTTGGTAATTGATCTTGTAGACTCAAGAGTGCATTGTACCTAGAGAAAGCAAAGGAGATAGCCATTTTCTTCTACTCTCTTCCCCTCTCAAATTTCTTCCATTCCCACATTATGTACAACTTTGATTTGAGAAATCAATACAAGAAGGAGTTTCTAGCTTTCTTTGACTAAGGGGTTTCTTGATACTTGGTGATCGGTGAATTCTATTTGGTCTTGTTGTTATTCGCAGAGTTGTTTCTTTTGATAAATGCATGTGTTGAAGTTTCTAACTAGTGTGTGTGTAGGAATCTAATTTTCTACCTGTAGCATTAGTTCTCCTACCTCTTTTCTCACTCCCCTTTCCCGCTCTACAGATGAAGACTTCCCTAGAAAGAGATTGCTAGCTTTTCCGCAGGGTCAGTGGAGTGCCCTTGTTGGATCCCGGTCGAAAGACCACCATATAAATCCACACTTTCTCGTGCATGCACATACAACATCTACACCGATTAAGTAGAGGGACTTAGATTCCCAGAGCGTTGGAAAGAAATCCACAAGTTTGTCCACCCGACAAATTTTCTCGCCAACATTAAGCCAATAACATTGATGCTGAAGAAGAGGTTAACATTTAGGTGGAAAACTGAAGGAAAATCAAGTTTTGAGGCTATCAAAGAAGCCATATCACAAGCCCCGACTCTTGTGAACCCATATTTTTCCAAAGACTTCATACTATATGCCTTTGGTGGTAGTGACAAAATTTCTACAATCTTGGTGTAATAGAACAAAGAAAGTATAGAACAACCAATTGCCTTCTTCAGCAAGAGTCTGGAAGATTATGAGGTAAGGTACTCCTTCATTGAGAGGAAGGTCCTGGTGGTAATCATAGGATTGAAGAAGTTTAAGAATTTGGTTTTAAACAACAAAATCCAACTATTGGTCTCCCATGTGGGAGTTAAATAATTCCTTCTCAACAAGGACTTGAATGAAAAGCATGCAGGATGGATCACTCATGTCATGGAATATGACATTGAGATCAAGGTCACCAAGCTGGTCCATGGGAAGGGGTTATGTGAACAACTAGCCTCAGGGCAACAAGAAGAAACAAATAGTGAAAATGAGGTTGCTTTTGTTCTACAAGAAAGTCAATAAGAAGGGAGAGATGATGTACCTACTCCTTGTTGGACCCAAGACATGGTGCACTTCCTTCAAACAAGCATGTGTCCTCATGGGATGAGTAAAACAAAAAGAAGGCATTTCAGGTTACAGGCCATCCCATATGTTCTTATTGATGGTGTCTTGTTCAAGAGGGACATCAATGGCATTCTACTGAGATGCAATGGGGCAAGTCAGGTGGAGAGTGCTACAATAATTCCATGTTGAAGCAGTTGGAGGCCATTTTTCTCCAAGAGTGATAGCACTCAAAATCATGAAAGTAGGATATTATTGGCCTAGAGTGTTTAGTGACTACTACACATGGATCAAAAGGTGCAGGAATTGTGCATTCTTCAAAGGCAAGGAAAGGCTAGCAGCACTTCCATTGCACCCAATCTCAGTCAACCAACCTTTCATGCAATGGGGATTGGACTTCATTGGAGTCATCAATCCAAACTCAAGCCAAGGTCACAAATGGATCTTGACAATGACAAATTATTTCACCAAATGGACCGAGGCAGTGGCACTCAAGGAAGTAAATGAGTCTAGTATCTGAATTTCTACGAAGGGATAGTAATGAGATTTGGAGTGCCAGCCACCATCATATTAGACAATGCATTAGCATTTATAGGTTCCAAGATCATAGGATGGGCCATCAAGAATGGGACTTATTTGAGTACTTCATCAAACTATTACCCTCAAGGTAATGGCTAGGCTGAGTCCACAAACAAGAACTTGCTAAAGATCATCAGAAGAACTCTTGATGAGAATCAGAGGACCTGGCACACAAAGCTCAAAATGGCCTTATGGGCTGATATAATAACGCCCAAGGGATCTACAGGTAGCTCACCATTCAAGCTCGTATATGGGAAAGAGGCAGTGTTACCCATATCACTTGAGATGCCAGTATTGGAGCTCGCCAAGCAACTAGAGATGTCTAAATTTGGACCAATGGAGGCTAGGTATGCGGAGATGATGGAATTAGAAGAAACCAGAGAGCATGTTCTCCAAGTAATAGAGAATAATCAAGCTTCAGTCAAGAAATGATTTGACAAGAAGACAAAGGCAAGGACCTTCCAGGAAGGATACCTGGTTTTGAAATGGGATGCAGATCGAGCAAAACTAGGAAGGCATTCAAAATTTGACACCATCTGGAGTGGCCCCTATATGATCACAAGATGCAAAAGTAGTAATGCTTTCCAATTGTCTACATTGGAGGGTGAAGAGTTGTAGATTCCAGTAAATGGGGTCTATCTTAAGCACTGCTACTAAAAGGGGAGTTCTCACCCTATACATATTAGTTTAGTTTTCTCTTTCCTCTAAGTGCTTATACACATTGTCTTGTTGTAGTATAGATTGATTTTCTCCTAAGTGCTTTATCACGCTCTGCATGTTCCATTTGGAGCATGTATGATTTCAAATTTTTGTATATATAGTGTGGTGTTGTTTTGTTTCTCTCATGTAGTGTCTGGACTCGGCATTCGGTCAAGATCAGTTTCAGTTCTAATGGGTTTCAAGTTGCCTAGGGGTTAATTTTCAAAGTTCAAATAAGTAGTAGGCTATCACTCATGACTCCATGCCCAACGAATATGACAAGGAAATTGGTCATTTCATCTAACAAGAAGATACCCCTATGAGTTGCCAAATTTTTATCCATATTTCACCCCCATGCCAAATATTGGATCAACCACGATCCTGCACAAGAGGAAACAGTGTCAAAAGGTGGACCCATGCGCTGCGTGGAGAAATAAGAATCCCCAATGCCCGCTCCAATCACATTCTTACACGTGGATGGTCCGTATTTGAAGTTGCAAAGGCCAATCTAATGGCTCGAATTCAAAGTTATAAATGATTTTGAATGGTCTTGGGGCGACGCATCTGGTTATTTCACCATGGAAACATAAAATATTATGTTTAGCAGGTTCTGATGGGTGAAAGTCTTAAAAAAATGTCTTCCACTCTATTAGTGCTAGATCTGACTGCTTCAACTACCGGTATGGTTATGGATCTTGGTCGGCCATCTTTTCTAACATGCCAAACAAGCATGGGGAGCCAGGTCTGGCAGATTATGTGTGAATTTTCAGGAGCACTGATGGTTAATGTTTGAATTTCCAATCTGATTTCACTCCCCTTCTTCTTCTTCTTCTCTCGAGGCTTGATCTATAAAATCGAGCTTGGCTCATTGTAAAGGGTGGAACATTCTTTGTTTTGCAGTCTCCCTCCTCCTAGCAAAGGGATCTGTGGGGTTCAGGCCTTCTATCAAAATTACATTATGTTTCTGCCTCTTGGCTACCTTGTAATGGACTGTATCAATCTACAGAGCAATAAAACACGTATGTGATCGATTTTAGATCCTCTCTTGTCTCTTTTTCTTTCATCTAGTCTTCCATTACATATCTGGCTATCTATGCTTGTTTATTGTATGCATTTTTTTGGTTTGTGTCTATTAGAAAAATAAGTGTTCATCATTCATTTGGTGCATCACCCGGTAGTTTAGTCATTTCTTATTTCTTATACTCCTTTTACCCTTGTCTCCTCAAGCATGTTTTAGATTAGGTATAGAGATAAATCCTTTGCAAGCTCCCACACGTGCACCTAAACAGAGGAATAAGGAACC
This sequence comes from Taxus wallichiana var. yunnanensis, assembly GCA_018340775.1. Lineage (NCBI taxonomy): Eukaryota > Viridiplantae > Streptophyta > Pinopsida > Cupressales > Taxaceae > Taxus > Taxus wallichiana. The sequence goes on from CM031239.1 coordinate 838,492,827, forward strand.
GGCCTTTAATCTAGAGAGATTTTCCATTTCGCAAGGTCCCACACCTTGGGGAAAGTTCAATGTTATGCAATCACACCAGATGAGTCTGCCTTAGAAAAGCATATTTTTAGAACTCATTTGGGGGTGCTGTGATTTTACATTGATAGTTATTATGAACATAGGATAGTTCTATGAATCGTTAGGCTATAAAACATTAGCGTGAGAAGTCCCTTGAAAGAATTAACAGTTATGTTATTATATGACCATTCTTTCTATAAGAGCTTAAAGGCTCTTTCTTTTTAATTAAAAAATTTATGGACCTTTCCTTGATGGGTATAGAAAAATACATATTGTTGTGCCAATTATAATGGGAAATTTGAGAAGAACAAAGTTAGAAGAGATTGGTTAAGGATGAAGGCAAACAATGTTTCTACAAAGGTCTTAGGATGCCTCCAAAAAATCTTAAAGGTTTGGGTAAAACCTATGAGTTTTATTTTTTATGGAAAACTATATATTATATCCCCAGTGATAGGTGTAGAAATTAGGCACATAAAATAACAACTAGCAAAAATAAAATAAAGAATTACAAATAAAACATATTATTGCAAACTCAGATCAACACTTTTGTGCATATATTTCTCCTTCCTTCTCGAGCTTTGGCTCAATACAATCTCTCTAAATGTGTTTGATATGAAAATACTTACAATTGCCTCTAATAAATAGATGGCTTCATCTAACAAAAAAACACTCAACTCTCCTAAAAATAGAACTAAAAAGCACATGCTTTTGTGCAATACAAATCTTTTCATTTATTTTCTTTAATAGATTTTCCTAAAACTAGGAATCTAAAACTAAATCATCTAATATTAAAATAATGTAAAAATCAAACTACTTTTTGCTTTTCTAGGGGCAAAATTACTCTTTTTCTAACACTCCCCCTTAATTTTGACCTTCAAGATTTTATTTTTTTGGAGTTGAGTGTGCACTTCTAGATCTGACATATTCCAGATCACAAACTCCCAAACAAGTTCTCAAATAATCAAAAATTTATTTCCCAAAGCTTTCGTAAAGATATCTAGCAAACTGATCTTTGGATCTGCAAAATTCAAGACAAATTTCTTTGTTGTTAACAAACTCCCTAATTAAGTGATACCTTGTGTCTATGTGTTTTCTCCTATTATGGAAAAAATGATTTTTGGACAATGCTATTGCTAAATTGTTATCACAAAAAACTCTATGTAGCATCCTCTTGATTTTGCCTCAAATATTTCAACACTCTTCTTGTCCAAACACCCTGACATGCTGCTCTTGTTGATGCTCCATACTCTGCTTCTTCTGAAGATAATGTGACTATGGGTTGCTTCTTTGATGCCCATGAAAATACGCATGTTCAATGTGAAAATCATAGCCGGATGTGTTCTTTCTATCATCAAAACTTCCATCATTGTCATTATCACTGTCTGTGTAACCTATGAGTTTGAACTCATCTGATGTTGAATAAAAAATTCCATGATTCTTAGTTCCACATACATACCTCAAAATCCTTTTTCCAGCTTGACAATGTAAATCTTTTGGAGATTCCATGAACCTTGAGATGAGTATCACACCATACATAATATTTGGCCTTGTGACCGTCAGATACATGAGACTTCCAACTATCCTTTTGAATAATGTCGTATCTACAAATGATCCAATGTCATCTTTACTTAACTTCAAACCTACTACAACTGGTGTTGGCACTGACTTGCAATTCAACATGTTAAATATCTTCAAAACATCATTAGTATATCTTGCTTGTGAAATAAAAAAATCCAGCTTCTGATTGTTGAACTTCTATAACCAGAAAAAAGTGCACAAGACCTAGATCTGTCATCTCAAATTCTTTCTTCATAGCTGATTTGAATGAATCTGTAGATAGATTTCCAGTAATGATTAAATCATCCACATATAAACAAACAATCAAAATTTAACCTTGCTCATTGATCTTGATGTATAAGGTAGGCTCATTTCTACTCCTACTGAAACCATTCTATATCAAATAAGAATCAATCATGTTGTACCAAGCTCTAGGTGCTTGCTTGAGACCATAGAGCTATTTTTTCAACTTGTATACCTTTCCTTCATGAAATTAAATCTCATAACCTTTTGGATGATTCACATAAACTTCTTATTCAATAAAACCATTCCAGAATGTTGATTTTACATCCATATGATAAATAGGCCATTTATATTGAGTTGTAATTGTTAAAACCATTCTTACCATGTCCAAACATGCTACAAGTGTAAATGTCTCGATGTAATCTACTCCATATTGCTGTGAAAAACCTCTGGAAACCAACCTTACTTTACGTTTCTATACTTTACCATCAGTAGCATATTTGGTGTTATAGATCCACTTCACTCCTATCACGTTCTTTCCTTCTGGAAGATCTACTAATTACCATGTCTGATTCTTCTCTATGGCATCTATCTCATCATCCATGGCTTGAACCCAAAATTCATTGTCTATAGCCTCTTCAAAGTATACTGGATCTGCAGCTTAAGAAAACAATGCAAAAATTGAAAAAGCATTAGTTATATGAACATTATAAATCTCACTGAGACTCTTTTTTTTTTGCTGCAAAGGGCTATCTGATGATGGACTATTTTGTACTGAATGAGTATCTTCTAGTGTTCTTTTTGGTGTCTACTGCATGGTTGAAGATGACTGAAATCTTGGAGACCTCCTAGATGTAGATGGAGGTGCATTTCCAAGATTCAAACAAGATACAATACGTTTCTACTCAATGCTTTCATCTGCCATATCATCATGAGGAATAGTTGTTGCTACACTGATTTTTTTCTTAATACTTCCATCCCATGCCTTAGTTTCAACAAACTATACATCTCTATTGATTATGACCTTTCCGGTAACTGGATTGAACAACTTGTAAGCTCTTGTATTCTATGAATATCCAACAAATATGAATTTTTCTCCTTTGTTGTCTAACTTCTTCCTTAGCTCATCAGCACATGTGCGTATGCAACACAACCGAAGATTCTAAAATGAGAAACAATGTGTTTCCTCTTATTCCAAACTTGTTGAGGAACCATGTTTCGAAAAAAATTCATTGGACACCTGTTTATGATGTAAACAAAAGTTGTTACTTCTTCTACCCAATACTCATTTGAAAGATTCTTTTCCTTCATCATACTTCTCACCATCTCCATGATGGTTCTATTCTTTCTCTCTTCCACATTGTTCTACTATGGTGTATACCTGGAAGTAAACTGCTTGTGTATACCATGATATTTGCAAAAATCATAAAAGCATTGGAAACATACTCATCTCCTTTGCCGGTCCTCAAAACCTTGATGCAGTACCCACTTTGCTTTTCCACTAAATCCTTGAACTACTGAAATATATCAAAAACATCTTATTTGTGTCTCAAAAAGTACACCCATGTCTTCCTTGTATAGTCATCAATGAATGTCATAAAGTATGAGCAACCTCTAGTAGAAGTTGTTTGCATCGGTCCACATAAATTTGAGTGAACAATTTCAAGTGGTGCACTTGTTCTTCTTGTTTTTCCAACTCGGAAAGATTCTCTATGTTGCTTCCCTAAAATACAACCTTTACAAAATCTATCTAGATTTCTAAATCAAAGGAAAAACTTTCACCATATTTTTCCATGTAATAAATTCAAACCACCAAATTTTAAATGACCAAAATTGAGATGTCATAGCCACGATTCATCTTTTTCAACTGACTAAAAATTTGATTCAATCTCCTTAGCTCCGGACTGATCTGTAGTATGAGCTCCAGATGTGGTTGGTATAATCTTCAAAGGAAACATTTTGTTGTTTGTCATATTCACTTTAGCAATCACCTATGTACTTGGAGCTTTATCCACGATCACACATTCATTTTCTTCAATGTAAACTTTGTATCCCTTTTGTACCAATTGACCAATGCTCATAAGATTGTGCTTCAAACCTACAACATAATAAACATCCTGCATAATCTTCTGCTCCCCCTTTTTGTTAGAATGTTGATTGTTCCTTTTCCTTTTACAGTCACTGTATTATTATTACCAAGGGTAACTTCTGACTTTACTGACTCATCTAGATTACACAATAAATCTAAGTTACCTGACATATGATTACTGCAACCAGAATCCAAATACCATACATCACTAGGACTCTCTTGGGATAGATTACACTCAATAGGTGATGCTTTGGCAATATTTGTGCATGCAATAAACATGGAGCTTGGAGTAGAGATTCCAACTTGATTTTGAATATGTTTGTTTTGATCATACTTCTTTTTCCCACATTCAAAAGCATAGTGCCCATATCTCTTGCAATAGTGACACAACACATGTGATTTATCATGTCTTTGACCTGAAAAATGATTATGATTGTGCTCTTGACTATGTCCTCTTCCAATTGAGTTTGATGGACCGCTACTGCGTCCTCTAGATGAACTTATTCCTCTGCCTCTAGGGCTGAAATTTCCTCTTCTTCTTCTAGGATTTCCTGATACATGTGATTAAAAATCTTGATCTACAACTGCAGGTGATCTATTCAACCTCTGTTCGTGATTTATTAGTGATACATGCAACTCATCAATTGAAAACTAACTTAGATCCTTATTTTCTTCCATAGCAACTACCAAGGGATCAAATTTTGCAGGAAAACTTCTAAGAAATTTTTCAATAATTCTTGTGTCCTCAATATTTTCACCATGAGATTTAATTTTATTGACTAAACCAACTACAAAAGTAAATAACTATTATATGGAATCTAAATCTTTCATTGACATATTTTCAAAATCTCTATGAAGTAATTGTAACTTGGTAATTTTTACTTTCTCTTTACCTTGATACGCAACTTGGAGAGTTTCCCACACAATTTTTGTTTTACTGGTTGTTGCCACTTTGGGTAGGATGCTTTTATGCATGGCTTGATGAAAGAAGAAACGAGATTTTCCATATTTCTTTCTTAATTCCTTCAAAGTGTCTTTCTCTTCCTGTGAGAGTGTGTTATATGTTGCTGCATCTGCAGGCTCTGTGTACCCATTCTCTATGATTTCCCACACATCCTGGGATCTGAATGGTGCCTTCCTGGTTAATGACCAATTATCGTAATTCTTTCCTATAAATTGTGGTGTCTACAGACCGGATATAGAAGCCATAACCTGTTGTCAATTAGAAACCTACTAAAAAAATCCACACTCTGATACCAATTTGTAGAAATTAGGCACATAAAATAATAACTAGCAGAAATAAAATAAAGAATTGCAAATGAAACATATTATTAGAAACTCATATCAGCACTTCTGTGCATATACTTCTCCTTCCTTCTCAAAGCTTTGGCTCAATACAATCTCTCTTAATGGGTTTATGAAAACACTTACAATTGGATCTAATAAATAGATGGCTTCATCTAACAATAAAACACTCAACTCTCCTAAAAAATAGAACTAAAAAGCACATGCTTTTGTGCAATAAAAAGCTTTTGATTTATTTTCTTTAATAGCTTTTCCTAAAACTATGAATCTCAAACTAACTCATCTAATATTAATAGCATGTAAAAAGCAAACTGCTTTTTGCTTTTCTAGGGGCAAAATTACTTTTTTGCTAACAATAGGCAGAGGGAAATTAGTTGCATGCAACTATATAGCTCTTTTTTTTTGGGAATTCGACTACAGTACAACTTGGGAACATCCCTTCAAAAAATCATTAAAAATACAAAAATTATAGAACCTTAATATCAATGCTATATGCATAAAGTAAACCAAAAAATGATAAAACATACTCATAATTTTGATAATTCAAAATATTAAATGAATCCTGACATATAATATATTGCATAAGGTTTATATTTTGTTTGAAAAAGGAAAATAGTAAATGGTTACAATCAAATAACTACATGAATAAATCATCATATTTTTGAAAGGATCGTATTTTTGAAGAAACACATGTGATCACACTAATTCCATGCAAAAGGGACAAGACTAATCCAAGGTCATGATTACCCACATAAAAAGAAGAAGCATCACCCTTTCCTAGTGTCAGGAAAGAGGCAACTTCCAACTCGCCAACACACAGAATCAAGTCACCTTGAATACCATTTTCTTAACATCATGATAGAATGGATTTTTCAAATTAGGAGCTCACTATGGGAAATCTATAAAGCTACACAATAAGGCAAGAAATGCTTATAGATAACAAATGCATATTTTTAAGAAACACTTTATAGAAGATGGTTCCTTGAAGCAAGATTAATGAAAGTGAAAATAAGTACAAACCTGGAGACCTGCACGAGATGAGAAAGAGATGGGCTTCTTTTTATCAATCTTTTCATCATCATTATTTTTATTAGAAGAAAAAATGAAAGAAGATGAGGATGATTTCCTAGTGAGAAATCCATTGGCACCTTTTCCCACAACCATTGTCTCTGTGTGACACTTAACAAATTCCAACAGTAGAAGTAGGACATTTTTTTCTAGATCTATAGCCTTGGGACCTCCTCCTCTTTTAGATCTTGCCTCACATTATCTGAATGCCACCCACCGGTTACCCTTGTTGTAAATTGGCAAGATGGGTATCAAATTTTAAAGAATAAAAGTGTGAAGAAACATCTAAGAATAGCAAAATCCTGAACATTGATTTGAAGATATAGATGAGCGAAGCGGGTGATGAAGGAACCAAAATACCTAGAATTGAAACCAAATGAAATCAATTTGAAGGTGGTTAGAGATTTGGTAGATGGATTAGGGTGTTTGTCTTGATTGGGTGAAGAACCAGATCCACAACCAATAGAAGGATCTCCTCGGATTGAAGAGGCCTTGACAGCTAGAACCAAAGTAGGGATCGAATCACCATCTACATGAAAGGGGTTCAAAGTATTTCTGCAATCCTTGGAAACCTTGTGGGGTATGGGGTGCAGACAACCCTGTTTGGAACAATCTACTGAGATTGGTAGGTCAAATAATGGCGTGGGACCCTCCCCACATGGCCTATGCAAACTATTGATGAATGTGCTTTGTGACATGGTATGAATCCCATCAAATATACTCCTTTGGATCCTCAAAAACCTTGTATTCCTTCAATTCCCTCTCTCCTACACAGCTAAATATTCCTCTATAAGCTCCACTTCCACATCGCACCTTCCAACCTTAAACACAAACAAATATAAACATAATTTTTTTATATTTGTATTTGCATAAGGTATTATTAATTAATAGGGATGGATCATGGATCCATTATACATACCATATTTAGATGGTTGGTCGAAATGATCATTCATGAAATCGTAGAAATTTGAATCAACAATGATCAGTCTAGTTAGAGAAGAGGCGAGGCCTTGAAATGCTATATATATGCGCGTGTGTGAAGGTTGCAGCTATTGTATTATTTCTGAATCCAAGTAGCTGGCGATGGAGTGTAGTGGCAAGGGAGGTTAAGTTGCACGCGTCGTCGTAGGAATTTCCATTTTAAGTTATGTTATACTGTGGCGTTGCTTTCATGGTTACAAGAAGGGAGCTGCGCCTCCAAGCTGGCCGGTTGTGGGAATGCTTCCATCTATACTTGTTCATCTTCATCATTTATACGAGTAGAGAAGCCAGATGATCATGTACTGTGGGGGAACCCTGAATGTGAACACTCCTTGGATTGGCCACATGTTCTCGCTTTTCACCATCGACCCAAAAACATTGAATACATCGTCAAAACCAAATTTGCTAATTTTCCCAGGGGTGCCTACTTCAATTCTATTTGTAGCGATCTTTTGGGCCACGGGATTCTGAACGTGGACGGCCAAGAATGGGTAGAGGCGAGAAATATGATAAGCTCTGTGTTCCACTCGCAGGCGTATAAAAATCATTTGATTCATACGCTCGACGAATTGGTGAAGTGTAGGCTGATGCCAGCTGCAGAAGCCGCGTGCGAGAGCGGGTCACCCGTGGATCTTCAACGTCTGCTTGTTCGTTTCACTTTTGAGCATATTTGCGTGTTGGCTTTGGCTGTGAAACCCATGACTTCGAGTCGGGAGAGATGGAAGAAGTAGCGAAAGCGTTGGACGAGGCGGAGGAGGTGACTCTGCGTCTGTTTACAGTCCCTTCCACTGTGTGGAAAGCGGCGAGGATGTTGGGCGTGGGATCGGAAGCTAAGCTCATCAAGTCTCTCCATGTCATTCGTGAATTTGTCGACGCAATCGTTTCGCTTAGAAGAAAAGAAATGGCGGCGGGTGGCGGCGCCCTGCCTCGACGGCATGACTTGCTGTCGAAACTGATGCAAATGGAGCGGAACACTAGTACCGATAAAGAGCTGCGAGACACGTGTATCAGCGCTGTTCTGGCAGGGAAAGACACCAGCTCGGTCGCGCTCTCCTGGTTCTTCTGGTTGCTTTTCCACCATCCAGCAGTGCACCACAATATTTTGTTGGAGATCCGCGGAATCATGCAAAGGAGCTCCGGCGAGAACAAATGCGAGTTTACGGTGGAGGAGGTGAAGGAGATGCAGTATTTGCACGCTGCGCTGACTGAATCGTTGCGGCTTTATCCTTCGCTTCCCCTAAACATGAAAGAGGTGAAGGAAGACGAGGTGTTGCCGGATGGGAGGCGTTTAAAGAAGGGGACATCGCTGGTATTCTCCATTTACGGCATGGGAAGGGCGGAGAGCATATGGGGAAGTGACTGCAGGGATTTCAAGCCAGAGAGATGGATGAGGGAGGGCGTGTTTGTGGAGGAGAGCAATGCGGGCAGGTATCCAGTGTTCAATGCAGGGCCGAGGGTGTGTCTGGGGAAGGACTTCGCGTATTTGCAAATGAAATGGGTGGCAGCTCTTCTTCTTTATCGATATCGTATGGAAGTGGTGAATGATGTGGAGATCGAGCCAAAGCTGGGGATGAATCTTTTCATGAAAAATGGACTGTTAGTCACTCTGCATAAAAACTGACGGGCTGCTCACAGGGAAGTCAAAATCCTGCTATTCAACTCCGTGTCATGCATCTCCCGTTTCTTCTTTTCAGGGCTTTTTAGATGGAACAGTTTTTCATGAAAGCTCCTATGTCGATGAATATTTCTCTTGGATAATTTACTTTATTTGTGTTTATTGTACATTGTGAAGCTTTCAGTTCTGACTAGGCCTGGAAATTCACAGGCTGTGGGCTGTTTTTTTTCTTTTTAAGTCATATATTACAGGTAGAAAAAATTGGTCGCCGTGCAGATTGACAGTTTACAAAACAAAATTGAAAATTTACAAAATGGTATAATTTTTTATATGGTCCCTATAAATATATAAATTTATATGAAGAATTTTTTGAAAAAAAAAAGGAACTAAACGAACACACAACCCAAGGCCAAAAAAAGAGCATAAATGCAGGCGTTGCAGATAAAAAGCTTTGAACATTATATTTTGCTGACTATAAACCGCCTGCTCTGCCAAGTCGAATGGCTGCAGCCTGCTTCACTGTTGACGTTAAATATCTTTTGAAAATACCCGTATGGGAAAGTCAGAAAAAGTTAAAAGGTGAAGGAGTGAAAGTGAAATATTATATAGGAGAAACAGAAGTGATACAGATATTTTGATAAGGGAAACAAGGAACGATGCGGAAATGAAATACAAGGACTAATCAATGAGTGGTGAGGAGCTGAGCAATGTTGGAGCATGTCAAGGTGGCCCATTTTTGTGTGGTTTTGACAGACGACATTTATCTTTTGATGCTTGCAAAATAGAATTAAGTTGTGATTGATCATCATCAACGTTAGTAACATATGAAATTGGTGTAAGTATTTGATGAGGTTTAGGAGCATTTCTCAACTTTGGACAAGAAAGAAAAGGAAACTTTTATATAGAATAGCAAAAGAGGTCAATAAGAAAATTGAAAGTATGGTGATACTAAAGAACAATACGAAAGTTCATAATCACAACATAATATGCATATAAAAGCCTAACTCAAATTATGTTAAAAAACATAATAAAATAAATAAATGTCTACATTTTTGTTTTGAAATTTTATTAACCAATTATGTTTAAATAATTCGCAAAAGATTATGAGCTTGCTTACTCTCAATTCTCTCAATCTCGATCTTTGCTATACTCACATATCGATATCAATGATGGGAAATTGCCCAAAGTTGCTGAATTTTAAGTTAAATAATGGTCCATACATGAAAGTGAAGAATTTAGACTTGCCAGGGTCTCTACATTTTGTTACAATCGCATCTGAGCTATTAAAATAGTTTATAAATGTGAAATCTATTGGGCACAATAATTTTTCCACCATCGCCCATCTAGAAAAGTCATCCACCAAACACCGTCCATCCACCGTCCACCCCCGACCATGCAGTCTAAACAGATTTGTATTCTCCATACATTTTTTTAAAAAAAATCTATATATTAGTGATGTAAAAACTAAATAGACAAGTTAATGAAAGATGAATTTTTGATTCATTTTGTTTTATTCTTGTTTTCTTATGCCTTCATCCTGGTATTAGAGTAGGTTGTTGATTGATATCTCCACGTCCCAAGTGTTGTCTTTATTTTTTCTGCCTTATATCCCCAGTAAATTTGATACTATTGTCGTTGCAATTAAAAGAATCTAAAGATCTAAAACAATTGTTTATACTTGAATTGATGAGATCTCTATTATCCCATGAATCCAGGATGAATAGCTCGATAATAATGCTTCTTTGGAGAATGCATTCAGATCACAAGTATATTTTGGCTCAGGTGGAGGAAAATCAAGTTTTAGAGGAAGAGGTAGAAACCACAGAGGTGGAAGGAGCAGTCTAGATCAAGGCGAGAGGTCTAGTCAAAACTTCAATTCTAATAGAGGACGTGGAAGCAATAATCCATCTCAACAACATTTTGAGAGGTATGATAAATAAAAAATTGGTGTTATTATTACTAGAAGTTTGGTCATCATGCATATGAATGCAAAAAGAAACAAGGAGGTATTGACAAACAAAATGTAAATTTGTCAAACATATGTGAAAACAATTTTGGGTCCTTATTTATCACTTGTAATGTTGCTCAAGTGATCTCTAGTGATATTTAGTTTTTAGACAGTGGGTGTAGCAATTATATGATAGGAAATATAAAGTTGTTTGCAAGTTTAGATAGTTATGTGAAGTCAAAAGTCAAATTGGGTAATGATAAAAAAATGTGTTATAGGAAAAGAGATGAAAAAATTTGGGTACGATTTTGTTTGAAATCGGAGGATGGGTGGGCTGCAAGAGGAGGATGCCGAACAAGTAGAGGAGGAGAACTCTTGGGCCGCTAAACTCTTCACAAAACAATGCAGGAATCAGTGTAGAGGCTAAATCCCGCATGGAAACAAAACTTACCATGGCTTAAGGTCCAAGATACTGTTTTAGAAGAGCCAGTGACAAATTTATGTTTGTTTTGATTGGTTGTTTCGTTGGGATAAGGCCAAATATTGACCAAGTAAGGAGCTGTACCAGGAAGAAATGGAAGATTCTAGGGCAAGTCTCCACGTTTTCCCTGTCTGAGAAAAGCTTCATGTTCGTCTTTTCCCTTAAAGAAGACCTGGATCATGTTATGCAAGGTGGACATTGGTTTTATGGGAGAACTACTCTCTCCATAGTGCGTTGGAAGATGTGAGCTGAAACCCACACACCAACGACATGTCATGTTTGGGTCAAGCTCCCTGGGTTGCCCCTAGAATTTTGGGAAGTGGATGTGTTAGCTAGAATAGCTAAATCGATGGGGGATATGATTGCTATTGATTGATCAATAGCTGCAAGGTCCAGATTCATGCAGCAAGAATGTGTATTAATATCTCTGCAGGTTCTTCTCTTCCGGAGGTCATTAACTTGGAATCTAGAGACGAAGTATGGAGACAAAAAATTTCATATGAGCTTTCTCTTGTGTTTTGTAGCAAGTACAAGATGGTTGGGCACAAATATTACGTTTGCAAAGAGAAAATAAACCCAACATTGCAGAAGACTTGCGAAAGAAGAGAAGGAACAGATGGTGGTGTCTGGCTCGGTTCCTGCGCTGGGGGGTGGAGATCTTTGTCGTGGCTACACAACTTGCAAATGTGGTCACTCAAATTGCTGACAAGGAGCTGATTGTGGACTTGGTTGTGGATGGGTCGGTGTGTGATGTGCTGGAGAATACATTGAAAAATGTGGATGTGGGACAAATCACTAATCAAGACCAACGAGGGAGGATCACATGGAGTCAATGGAGGATACTACCCAAAAAATTTCAAATCCTTCAAGTTGATTGCTGAGTTGTCACATGGAGTCGATGGAGGAGGTTATCCTACCCAAAAAAATTTCAAATCCTTCGAATCTGATTGCACTGATCTTCAAGGAAGATTTCACATAAGGAAAATTTGCAGGTTGCACGTGGGATAGAGAATTACACAAAATTCAGTTGGTGGATACGATGGAGTCAATATTAACAAATCGGTCGTAGTCCACAAAAAAGTTGCTTTAAATGAGGGTGCAACCGAGAATTTTGAGGCGCTAATGGTGGAATCATTACTAAATGATCTCAAGCAGAAACATAATGAATTGAATGAAATGAAAGTACAAGTGGGAACAACTTTTAATTTGAATGGTGCTCCTAAGGAAGCGAGTCCCCTTACGAAGAATGTTAACGACAAAGTAATCTCTGTATTTACTGAGTCTCTGGGTAAGGTGCACATTATAGCTTCGAACGAGGAAGATGACGAGATGGACAAGGGTTAAAAAGAAAATGCCACACACCATTCATCCCGCCATGACCCGAAGTCGTGGTAGGAAATTCTAGACGTCCTCTCTTGGTTTCAATTACTTGTTGATCTAGTTCAGGTTTTTATTTGGTTTTCTTGGTTCTCGACCGCACCTGAACTGGTCTTTCCATTTTTCAACTGTTGTTATTGTTGCTTTTGGTAGTTTTTCTAAACTTTCATGGTGTGCAACTATTGTGTCGTTGCACTCTTGTTGTTTTTGGGATTCTTATCGGTAGATTGGCCTCTGCCATTGTGCTTCTTTTCTCTTTTTGGTTGCTTGGCCTTCTCCTTGGGGTGTGGACTTCATGTATCTTTTGGTTTTGAGACTCTTTGTTCTACGGGGTATGGTCCCCTTCAAAACCATTTACCAATAATAAAAAAATAATGGAGAAAGAAAACATATCCTTGATGTTTATTTTATGCTTGGTTTAAAACATAATATCATGAATGTTGGGAAACTTGTACAAAAAGGTTATAGAGTAAGTTTTAAGGATGATGCGTCTATTATTTTAGACATAATTCCTAGTAAAAAGTTGATTAGAAAGGTTGAGATGACCAAGAATCGGATGTTCCCACTCCAAATTAATATTGAAATTCGAAACATATCTCAAGGAGAAGTGGAAGTGAATTTCAAGGAAATATATTTAGACCAAACATGAATTTGGCATCTAAGGTATGGACATCTTCATTTTAGAGCTTTAAGTTTATTACATAAGAAACAAATGGTAAAAGGTTTACCAATAATTGATGAGCCAGATAGTTCATGTGAATGTTGTTTTTTGGTAAAACAAAATAGATAAAGTTTCCAAATACGAGTGTCTGATAGAGTAAGGGAACCATTAGAACTTGGCCACACTGATTTATGTGGACCAATGTAGACTCCATCATTTGGAGGAAGTTTATACTTTCTAACCTATATTGATGATTTCAGTAGAAAAACATGGGTTTACATTCTCAAATATAAGAATGAAACTTTTGGAATTTTCAAGAATTTCATAGCAATGGTGGAAATCCAAAGTGGCCATTACATCAAGGTACACAAGTTAGATAGATGTGTAAAATACAAGTCTAACAAATTCTTATAAATTTATAGATATCATGGAATTAGGAAGTAATTTACTACAAGGTACACACCACAATATAATGGTGTTACAGATAGAAAAAAGGATAATAATGGACATGGCTAGAAGTATGTTAAAGGCCAAGAATTTTCCTAATGAATACTAAGTAGAAGCAGTTGCGCATGCATTGTATATTCTAAACATGTGTCCTACAAAGAGTGTTGAGGAAAAAGTTCCACATAAAGCATGGAGTGGTAAGAAACACAATGTATCTCACTTCAGGATGTTTGGATGTGTGGCATATGCACATGTGATGAATGAATTAAGAAGAAAACTAGATGATAGAGGTGATAAATGTTGGAAGCACAATCACTGAGAGGGGTGGGGTGAATCAGTGTCTTTATAAACTTTTACTCTAGTTATCTTTATACATTCATCAAACCATCATCATATAAGAAATGTTAACTTAGTTAACCAAACCATCAAAGCAACTTATCAACCATTCACATGAACACAATATTTAGGTGAGAAACCCTCAAGGGGAAGAAAACCCACTAAAATTTTCTTATATATAACAAAATTCAAGATTTAGTGAAGCACAAACTCCACAAGGAACACTAACCCCTAATTTATCTAGCACCAACTAGACTTTAGCAAATACCAACTTGCAAGGAGGAACCAACCCTGTTTTAGTGAAGCACTAACTCCACAAGGAAAACTAAGCACCAACTTAACCACCTAAGAATGTTTTCAACCTTTTCTTGTTGCTATCTCAACAAATGATGGAATTTTTTTCTATTCTCTATCCTCTTCTCTTCTTCTTCTAGGTATGCTCTCTATCTCTAATGCACTCAGGACTCTAACACACAATCTGATCCTCAAACATCGAAAGAAGTTCATACCCTTGCTCATATGCTCCTGGAGACACAAAATTACCTTTCTTCCCTACTCACTTTTTCTTCTTCACTAGGTCATATGCATGCACAAAATAATCTTCACCACCTCTAGGATATTCTTCATGAATTCATTACAGTCTTCATATGGTCTACAAGACCTTATTCAACCCTCACACTCATCCTTTAGCTCACACTTCTCCACATCCACTCTTCTAGCTCAAATAAGCCTAATCACCCTTGCTTATATACATAAATTAAGCACACACACCTCATAGGTCGACCATATACACTTAGGTTGGCCATTATAGATAAAATAACATATGATAATCATGAAAAACTTAGAATATTTAATCCATTAGGTTTGAGGTCATTTCCTTCTTTAGGACTCGAGAAGACCTACTATATTAGGTCTATGTGCAACATATGACTCTTTGAACATACTTAGTCATCTACAAATCTCTAAAACCTTTCAAACACTTTGTCAAGAAGATCTTCTTACCTCCTCCATGCTTAGAAATCTCCGCACCATCAGTTCACACCTTGAAACCACCTGATGCAAGAACATCTCTCCTCAACTTGAAATTTTGTCTTCCCTTATCAATTTTGGTTTGAAAGTGTGATTGGTGGGTCTAGAATTCCTTAGGTACTCTTATATAATCATCTTGTGTGTTTTTTGTGTCTAGCCCATTCAAAATTTGAATTCTAGATTTTCCGCCAAAAGCAAATTTGAATTCTTGAAGGGCATTTTGGCTTGTCTTAGGTGTCTAGATGTGGTTTTTGGAGAACTTAAAGTTTTTCAAGCATGCAAAAGGTCTTATTAAGGACTAGGAGTCATATTAATTATTTTTCTCTTAAGGTCTTTAGGTGTCTCACATAGTATAACTACTTAATGATGTAATCAATGCAAGAAAACCATGGTCTTTAAGACCTTATGAGACTCCAATTCAAAGGATAACTGTAGAGGAAGTATAAATATTGCTTTGTAACCATTTTTTAACAAATTTTCCATTCAAATGAAATACAAGAAATATCTCCAAGAAGTGAAGAAATGGTTTTTTCTTAGAAAACATGGGTTTTTACATTCAATTCTAAGTTTTGGAGATCTATACTCAATCTAACTATTTCACCAAACCCTAAAAGGCAATTCATAACTGATAACTGCTTGTAATTATTTTCTTTCCCTTGAATTTGAAGTATCATTCAAATATTCTTTGTTGTTCTTGCTTGGGAGATTGATGATCCTTGTAGTAAACTAGTTCACACAAATAATTTTGTGAGAGTTCATGTTATAGTGCAAAAAATTGGTGCAGAGTTGGAAAATATTGTGAATGGGATAGGAGGAATATTGTGGCATAGATCTAGTAGATCTTGCAACATACAAAAACTAAAAAATAGAGCTTAACTACCAAATTTCTTCCTCTCGGGCTTATCATAATAGTTGGAGAACATAATCTTGTTTTCTAGGAGTTCTAACCATTCAAAATCGATTAAAATTGGTAGATATCTTTGTCCCAAGGTCCTTTAACTGATTTTTTTTGGTTTGGAGCCAAAATAATTCCTCCACTATATGAAACCTCTGACAGGTTTTTTAGAAGCTTGACTAGGCAGAACAGAGTTAAAGAACTTCAATTTTTGCTTGGAATTGAAGAGGGAAACTTCTTGGAGGATCAAAGGAAGATAAACGGTATCCAAAATATTCTTTAGTCTGATTTGAATTTTCTTATATTTGGTTTTAAGAAGGAATCTCATGCCTAGAAGGGGTACTAACCTTCATAAGCAAGTTGTGTGCTTGTACTTGTAACAGTGAAGTGAATTTGAATGAATAACTTGTCTGCATCATAAGTGGTCTTAGAGCGAGGTTGACATCTAAAAATTTTAAGGAAGGAGTTCATTGCAAAAGACAAGTTGCAGTTGTGTTTGGTCAAGTAAGGAAAAATGCCACCAAGGAGAAATGTAAAAGGAGAGAGAGAAACAACTTTGTAAATGGGAGAAGTCATTCTACAAGAGTTGAGAAACCTTAGAGTCAACTTTGATGCAAGGATCACAACAGTTGAGGCCAACCAAAGAAAAGGAGTGGCGACATGAGATTTGAGTGATCAAGAAGAAGAAGTAGCTCAAAGGCCACATGTAGCAGGTGAAGAAAAAGAGATCCTGAAGAAATGAGATTTGAGAGGTTGTTGAAAGCAATGAAAGGGGAAGGATAAAATCCCAAGTTAGAATTTCTAGTGTATGTAGGTAGCCTAAATGGTGAAGAGATCCTTGATTGGATAGGGAGATAGACAAGTATTTTGATATTGAAAATGTACTTGAAGACCAACAGGTGAAGTTTTCCAGGATGAAACTGAAAGTTCATGCATCCCAATGGTGGGATTATATCCAAGAAGAGAGGAGGAAGAAAAACAAGGCAAGATTAAATCTTGGGAAATAATGATGCCCAAACTGAAAGGAAAATTCTTGCCTAGTGACCATATGAAAAATTTGTATAGAAAAATTCAAATTTTCCATTTCCAATTTTTAATCCCCTAATATGCACCATTTCCAATTTTCAAACCCATAATATTCACGAGTTTATGAAAATATGCCACTAAAATTTTCCCTGCAACCAAATGGTTTGTTGGTTTAGGTTGCCTACAATGCAACAATTTGTGTTCTTTTAAAAAATTCCTCTCTTACTAAATGTGAGGCAATTAACATGAAATTATCATGCAATTCCACCTTGTTGGTCGGTGTTTTCATGGCTTCTAATAATTAAAGTGTACAAAATTGCAAATTATATCATAGGGTAAGAATATCTGAAGATTAAAAGCCATTACAAAATACAAAGTTTTTAAAATAAATATGCATTTAAATTACATGGAAATGTAATTGTGTACGTAATGAAAGCAAAGATTATGGGATTTCCCTGTTAGGAAACTTGAATAACCTTGCCTCAGCATAGGCTACTATCTAATAAAATATATATTGGTGGGGCTTCATATTAGAAGTAAATCCATCAACACAAACCAATTACTAGCTTCAATGAAGGCACATGTCCCATGTTTCCGAGTTAGAGAAAAGGTGCAACCCATTTCTCAAATTTGACTGTTTGCATAATATTGAATAAACTAGATATATCTATAAAATGGTCATGTCATCTAGTATGGAAACTACAAAAAAATTCACTAGAACACATCTTCTCCTAATCAATGGAACATGACCCACTAAACAAAACACGTTTTCCAGTTTATATTCATATTTTAAGTAAAGTAAAAAGAAACACTTCTACATTTTTATAAATAAATAAAATAGAGGGATGGAGGTAATGGTAATTATCAATAGACCACTTCAATAATAATAAACATAAAAAAATTCAACAAATCTAAATTTCGAGAGAAGATCACTATAAAAAAACATGAGAAAACATTTTCAAGAACATCTTCTCCTAATCAACAGAACATGACCCACTAAACAAAACACATTTTTCAGTTTATTTTCATATTTTACTTAAGTAAAAAGATACAATTCTATATTTTTGAAAATAACTAATATGTAGGGATTTTTTTATGTCAAAATGTTATTTAAAAAATCAATAGGTCTATAGATCAATGCAGGTTATAATTTGTCTATCATGGCCTCAAATTTGTATGTAACTTTTTTTAACCTACCCTACATGGGAAGTAAGCCATGGGAAGGAATTGATGCAACTATTAACCAAAAAAATAACTAGACCCAATGTCTCAGGCATGAGTTCAAACATAAAATGTTACTATAGATTTCAATATTTCCAAAATCAAGTTACAAATATTTCAAGAGCGTTTATCGGCTTAAAAACATTTCCGATCTCAATTTCCCCCTTCCTTTAGACAAAGAAGATGATTCATAAACAAAAAAGAGTTAATTTGGCCACTGCTAGCAAGATGTGAAATTTGGTAGATTTCGTTAACCAACGATTGCTTCCCTAGAAATAGCATATTAGAGTCTTGTTAGGAAATAAGGGATTAAATATGGAATAATCCCACACATAAATCATAACAGTAGAAACTAATATGCAAAAATATTATAGATCTCAAATAAAAGTGTAGAATAAAATAACACAACACAAAGAGATAATATTTAACATGGTTCACCCAATTTGGGCTACGTCAACCAAGAATCACTTGCTCATATTTTATTACAAGCCACCGCTCTCTTAATACAATACCTAGATCTGTTTGGAGCTATGCTCAACAAACTCTACAGAATTCACACCCGAATTCAAAACACATCTGCAATGTTACATTATATCTACCATATGCATAAAACCATATAAGTAGACAACTGCTTAAGTAGTTTTACAAAACCGTGGGTATCAAAACCATGGGCCAAAACCATCCCATAAACCTATGGGTCAAAATCCCACCCATATGAGAAAAACACGTTTCTGGTATATCGGGCACGTTTTAAAGCCAATTTTTTTTTCTCGGGGGCTACGCCCCTGAATCCCAGCAAGACAACTATGGAAAGTGTACAATACTATTAGTGTATAGTCTTCAACATTTTCTCACATGAAAACAAGCTCCACAACCTAACAATATCCCACTTGGAGACTAGTTTTCCTCTGAGCAAGCTTCTCAACCCTTCACTAGTTTCCGTGAAGACCAACCAAAGCTGAACACAACTTCAGTTTTTTCCTTGTGACCACCTTGGTCATCATGTCTATAGGATTCTGACTGGTATGAATCTTCTCTAGCTTCAACTTCTCTTCCTCCAAAGTTGTCCTGATGAAATGGTACCTTAACTGTATATATGCTTCGACCTAGAGAGGAAAGTAGAGTTTTTAGCTAGGTGTATAACACTCTGACTATCACTATGCAACTTTCCTTCCTCCTGCTTATGCCCCAACTCCTCAAGCAATTGTTGTAACCAATGTTAGAGTAGGTATTTACCTTAGCTCATGTTCACCTAGGTACTTTATTTACCTTTATTGTATTTATCCTCACCCACTTATGTGTGTGGATATTTCTTTTATCTTATTTAGATATTAGGAGATATTATCTAGTTGTTAGGTATAGTTCTTTCCTTGATCTATGGTATTGACTAGATCCTTGATTTCTAGTTCTCTCCTAAATCTATGGTCTTGACTAGTTCTTTGATGACTAGTTATTTCCTTGATTTATGGTTGATCTGACCTTTTTAGTTCTTAGATTGTTATTCCTGCCTATTTAATTTAAAGACCCATTCTCATTGTATTGCATTGAGTTCCATAATAATATATGATTGTTCATTTGTTTGCAAAGGTTTTATGTTATTATGGCAATTGCTTTCATCTTATGATCGTGGTGTTTGATTAGCATCTTGTTCTTATTGAGTACGATCCATTAATATATGTATCGAGTAGGAGATTGCTTGTTGACATGCTCAGTTTTATTTTGTAAATAAATTTTTTATGTCATATATTTATTTGGTGAATTGCTTTGCATCATTTTTTAGAGGTTGGATTGAGAAAGCATGTGGTTTTAAACTTGACCATTTCTAGATGTCATTTTTGTGTTTTTTGTTGATGAGAAAGCATACTTGTTTGCCTTGGGATTATTGAAAATAAATTGGGATTATTTTATATTTGGGATTATTGTTGGGAGATCTGCATAGAGCATTTTTTGTTACGGTGGATTTGTAAAAATAGGAAGGTTTTCGAGATTTTTTTTTGTGAGGGTCCATAGATGATGATGTGCAATTTTTGCTATCTAAAATCCACGAGTTGCTATTTTTAAAGCAAACACCCATTGAAATCCTTAGCCCTTGGTCATATGGTATGGTCATATGAGGGCTTAAAACTTGTGATTCCTACTAGTAGGTGCTTAACTTCAACCCCTTTAATTTTATTTGTGTGGTGAAGGCAACAACATTTTATTTTGTTTTAGTGGCACCTAAAATAAATAGAGCAAAATATTAAAAAGCTTGTAACTTTTGATCGGTAACTCGGTTTTGAGTGCCATTTTTTGCAAAAGTGCTTTTTTTTCGTGCTCTTTCCATTGGAAATATTTATTTTGAGACTTGCACTATAATTATAAAGTGCCAAATATGGAGGAGTGTTGTAATCAATTATGGATGCAATTTCAGTTGAGCCCGACGTCCTAAAATTTTGGGAGTTGCAGTTTGTACCTATCATGGATTATGAGAATGATATGCTTTTCTATGAAGTGTGTGGACTTCAAGAGGATATTGTAAAATTTGTGGAAGAAAATAGATGCTCAAGAAGTGAAATTCTCTTCTATCAATCACTCATTCATGATAAGGATACAATAATACACTCACTACAGAACAAACTTGTTAGCCTACAACATCACCATCATATTGTGGACAACCACAACCATGCTCCTAGTCCACTTGCAGCTATTGCTCTTGAACCCACTGACATTGATCTATCAGTCTTTGAGTTTGTTCCTGCTCTTGATGCTCATACACCTATGAAGCTTGTTACTACATGCTCTTCCACATCTGTGCCTATTACAATACCACATGTTGTGTATCCTATTTCTGCTCAGCTACATGGCTTTTTTGAGAAGCATACTACTGCATTCAGTTCTCGCATGCTCCATTCTATGGGTCTCACTAGCGGAGTCATTGGTAGACATTCACATGGTATTGTTTCCTCTATTCCACATGTTAAGTGGAATTCTCATCATGACATTGGTTTTTGAGCAGATACTTCATTGGGATCACACATTGACAAAGCTCCTTTTTTTGTTCACTCGACTCTTTTTGAGGATCCTGAGCAACACATGAGTTCTACATCTTCACTCAGGCTTGAGAAACCTGAGATTTCAGTTGTCAGACATGATCAACCTGACACACATTCTGATGTTCTTTTGCATGCACCCATTGTGCATTTTTCCCCAAGTCATATGTAGACATCTTCTTCATCCATCCGTGTTGATTTGGGGTGGATATCTGATCACTCATGGAGGTGACATAGGCATTCATTGAGAGGACTCTATAGGTGTGGCTCCTCCATCATTCGGCCTCTTGCTCCACTTTCTATACCTTCTGCATTGTGATGCTTCTTGTTTTGAGCATTTTTTTAGTAGGTGTAATGTATCTCTCTTGTTTGTTGAGAGATTTTGTATATGTATTTTTGACACTTTTGGCATGTTGATAGTCTCTCTTGTGGGGGAGCTATTCTGGTGGAGCCCAGTGTTAGTTTTTCAGTGTTGAGTAGTTGTTTTGACAACTCATACAGATTTGTAGTGCCACTCCACCCATTCAAGTAGTATGGGAGGGTGTGGTGTTGATCTTGCTTCTTCGGGTTTTGTGTCCTTGCCTTGTTACCTTGACTTTTCTTGGATCGTGACACTCTGGATTTTGTGTCCTTTCCTTGTTGCTTTGGTTATTTTTCTTGGATCGTGGCACACCTATTTGTAGCACTTGATCGAATTATGTTTGGTTTTTTTTTTTTTGCACTTTCGACATCACTCTGTTGAAAGTCTCCTTGTATGGAGCTATTTTGGTGAAACCCAGTGTCAGTTGTTTTTGAGTTTTGTGATCGAGCAGTGGATTCATACCACAGTGCACACCAAACTTCTTTAGAATTGTACAAGTTTTTTTGAGCCAAGCTTCTTGGGATGCCTTGAAGAGGTTTTTACTCTCTTTACTTTGTTGTTACTGGTTTTGGGTACCTTGTGGTGTCCTTTTTTCCTAGTTATTGTACATGAGTACCTCATCAGGCCTAGTTTCTAGGACTCATACTATGGACATGCCACTTCTATTTTGGCCCCTAGCTTCACTTGAGGGGGTGTTAGAGTAGGTATTTACCTTAGCTCATGTTCACCTAGGTACTTTATTTACCTTTATTGTATTTATCCTCACCCACTTATGTGTGTGGATATTTCTTTTATCTTATTTAGATATTAGGAGATATTATCTAGTTGTTAAGTATAGTTCTATTTCCTTGATCTATGGTATTGATTAGATCCTTGATTTCTAGTTCTCTCCTAAATCTATGGTCTTGACTAGTTCTTTGATGACTAGTTATTTCCTTGATTTATGGCTTGATCTACGACCTTGACTGGTTCTTAGATTGTTATTCCTTGCCTATTTAAGCAAGGCCCATTCTCATTGTATTACATTGAGTTCCATAATAATATATGATATTGTGCTCATTTGTTTGCAAAGGTTTTATGTAAAGATATTATGGCCAATTGCTTTCATCTTATTGATCGTGGTGTTTGATTAGCATCTGTGTTCTTGGCTTGGTATGATTTGGTTATCGTTCCTTTCAACCAAATCATTTCTTTGATTGCCTCTGTGATAACAACATACTCAGCCTCCGTGGTTGACAAAGCCACCTATTCTGTAGTGGTGAAATCTAGCTTATTGTTGTCCCACCTATAGTGTAAACATAACCTATCATGCTCCTCCTATCTACATCTCCAGCCATATTTGAATCTACATAACCACACAAAGTGGTGTCTGATCTATTATAACACAAAACTATCCCCATGGTCCCTCTCAAATACCGAAGGATCTAATTTACTATCTATTAGTTATCTCTACATGGATCACTCATAAATCTACTCACCGCTCCCACTACATGGGCAATATCATGCCTGGTGCACACCATGACATACATCAAACTGCCAACCGCTGATGAGTAAGGTACCTTGGACATCTAGGTTCTCTCCTGCTCTATCTTGGGACACCGCTCCTTTGATAACTTGAAATGGTCTGCCAAAGGAGTCCCAACCGGTTTAGCATCTGCATATTAAACCTCTCCAAGACTTTCTTAATGTACTCTTCCTGAGATAAAGTCAGCTTCTGTTCCTTCCTATTTCCCGCAATATCCTTATACTAAGGATTTGTTTGGCTGCCCCCAAATCCTTCATAGCAAAGGATTCACTTAGCTACTTCTTGAGTAATTTTATTTCCTGCATGTTTTTACCTACAACCAACATGTCATCCACATACAAACAAAAGATAATACAATTGCCATCCTCAAATTTAGTTGTATACACACAATGGTTAGAATGACATCTAATATAACCTTGCTCCATCATGAAGCTATCAAATTTCTTATACCATTGACGTGGAGCTTGTTTCAAGCCATACAAGCTCTTCTTCAGTTTGCACACCATCTCCTCTTTACCTTTGACCTCATAGCCCTTGTTGCTGCATATATAGTTCCTCCTATAAATCACCATGGAGAAATGTAGTCTTTACATCAAGTTGTTCTAAGTGCAAGTCTTCTACTGCAACTATTCCTAGAACAATTCTAATAGAAGTCATTTTTACTATAGGAGAAAAAATCTCATCAAAATCTATACCTTTTTTTCTGTGCAAACCCCTTGACCACCAACCGGGCCTTGTATCTTTTCTTTCCTCCTTCTTCCTCTTTGACTTTGAACACCCACTTGTTCTGTAATGATCTTTTACATTTGGGTAGCTTCACCAAATCCCATGTCTAGTTTTCCATGAGAGCCTGATGCTCCTCATCCATGGATTTCTCCCACTTCTTCCTAGCATCTACCTGCATTGCTTCATCAAATCTCTCTGGCTCTCCACTATTAGTGAGTAATAAATAATAAAGAGAAGGAGAAAAATGTTCATGTTCTCTTCTTACCCTAGAAAACCTCCTCAATATAGGAGTTTGGGGTTGTTGTTGAGGAGGTTCCTAAACTGATTCATGTGTAACTTTCCCATCTGGAAGATCCTCTACTGCTGCATATTCTTTCTTGGATTCTTCCATGTTTTCCTATAACTATTGCTTATACATGACTTTCTCATTAAAGACCACATCCCTAGATCGAATGATTTTTTTTCCTTAATACTCCAACATTTATATCTAAATTCATCACCACCATAACCAATGAAAATACATTTTTTTGATTTAGCCTCTAGTTTGGTCCTATCATCCTTGTCTATATGGACAAACACCTCACATCCAAAGACTCTAAGAAATAAATAATCAACTTTCTTACCATACCAAGCCTCCTCGGGTATGCCTCCATCCAAGGCACTTGAGGGTCCTCTGTTTATCAAGTACACAACTGTGCTCACCGCTTCTACCAAAAAAGAAAGAGGTAGTCCTGCATGTAACCTCATGCTCTATCACGTTCCATTATTGTTTTGTTCATCCTTTCTGACACCCCATTATGTTGTGGAGTTCCTGTAACCTTCTTTTTCCTATGGATTCCATTCTTAGAACAATAATCATCAAATTCATTGTTGTAATATTCCCCTCCATTATCTGACCTGAGACATTTTAGCTTAAGACCTGTTTCATTCTCTACCAAGGCTTTCCATTTAACAAAATTGTCAAATACATCATATTTTTTTCTAATACAATAAACCCAAACTTTCCTTGTTGCATCATCAATAAAAGTAACATAATAACTTGAACCCCCAAGAGATGATACCTGAGTCGGTCCCCATACATCAGAATGCACTAGATCTAACTTACTCTCTTTCTTTGTAGGTCCAACCTTGAGAAACCTTACTCGCTTATGTTTCCCATATATGTAGTCCTCACAGAACTCCAAACATGTTTATGTATATCCAGAAAATCCTTCTTATGATCTCCATGCCCTTATGGCTCATATGACTGAGCCTATAGTGCCACAATGTTGTATCTAATTCTGAAGCCACAAGATTACAAACATTAGTGCTATAAGTGGTTAAACACAAGGTTCCAACCTTCTTACCTCTTGCCACCACAAGAGCACCCTTGGTAACCTTCCAAGAGTCCATTGTAATTATCACTAGTATAACCATCACTTCCCAACTGCCCCTGTCGATATCAAATTTTGTCTTAATGTAGGCACATGTCTGACATCCTTTAATAGCCAAGTATTCCCATTCTACATCTTAACCCGTACAAAACCTTTTCCAACTATACTACAAGGCTCATCATCACCAAGAAAAACATGCCCAAAATCTCCTTGAACATAATCAACAAAATAATTCCTATGTGGAGTAGCATGGAAAGAAGCCCCCGAATCTAAAACCCAAGATTTAGTAATATTGTGCAAAGAAAGAATCAAAACATCCTGACATACATTACCCATTGCCACATTTGCATCCTTGTTTTCTTCTTTTTGTTTCTTCTTGTCCCGAAGTTCCCAACATTCCTTCTTTACATGCCTAGACTTTCCACAACGACCAACATACTATCTTTCTTTTAGATTTTGACCTTACCCAATCCTTTGCTTTTCCATGGCTTCCTCTATTCTTCTGTCTCCCTCTAGTTTCCACTGTCAAAGCATTCCCTGAAGTAGAAGATTATCCAGAGATATTTCTTCACATTTCCTCACTTAGAATCACCCCTACAATATCCTCAAAATTCAACTTTGAGTTAGCTGGAACCGAGTTGCTTACCGCCATTACCAGGCTATTCCAACTCTTAGGTAAAGAGCACAAAACTAATAAATCCCTAACTTATTCATCAAATTCTATTGTAACCTAAGCTAGCATATTTACAACCGTATTAAAATCATTTAAATGATCTGATACTAAACCATTCTCAGACATCTTCATATTCAATAACTTTTTCATTAAAAATATCTTATTAGAGGTAGAGTGTTTTTCATACAACTTCCCTAATGCATCCTTCAGTTCTTTTGTAGTCATTTCCTTTGAGACATTAAATAATACCGAAGATGCAAGACACATCTGGATTGTCCCAAGTGCTTTCCTATCCAGTAAATCTCATTCCACATCCGTCATGCTTGAGGGTTTGTTCACCTTCTCAAACAATGGAATATAAAGATCCTTCTAATAAAGGTAATCTTCCATATGCATCTTCTAAACACTAAAATTCTACCCATTGAATTTATCAACCCTAGATCTTCCATCATCGGCCATAGCTCCTACTCAAGATAAAACTTTCCCTGAGATTCAACACTTCAGCAAACCAAACCATGCTCTGATACCAATTGTTAGGTAATAAAGGATAAAATATGTGGAATAATCCCTCACAGAATCGCAACAATAGAAACTAATATGCATAAACTATTACAGATCTCAAATAAAAGTGTAGAATAAAATAACACAACACAAAGAGACATTATTTAACGTGGTTCACCCAATTTGGGCTACATCCACCAAGTATCACTTGCTCAGATTTTATTACAAGCCACCGCTCTCTCAATACAATACTCAGATCTGTTTGGAGCTGTACTCAACAAACTCTACAAAATTCACACCTGAATTCAAAACACATATGCAATGTTACATTATATCTATAATATGCATAAAACCATATAAGTAGACAACTGCTTAAGTAGTTTTACAAAACTGTGGGTATCAAAACCATGGGCCAAAACCGTCCCATAAACCTATGGGTCAAAATCTTGCCCATATGAGAAAAGCACGTTTCCCGGTATATCCGACACGTTTTAAGGCCACAACGAGACAACTGTGGAAAGTGTACAGTACTCTTAGTGTACAATCTTCAACATTTTCTCACATGAAAACAAGATCCACAACCTAACAAGTCTAAAAGTTCCAAATTAAATAAACATATGCATTTTATTAATACTTGCAGATTAGTAGTGGCAGACTTAATTGCCAAATCCAAAATTGCCATCAAATGATACCTAGAATTGTATATGATATAGATTTATTATATATGGCTTAATTTTCAATAGACTTAGATATGATTCAATTGAGAGGTGGTACTAGTGATTGCCAACTAGTGAGTCAAAATTATCCCACACATGATCACAAACGTGCATTCAGAGTGGACTTCGAGCCCATAAGTGTGCCTTCGATGATCATTTCAACAAGTAATTTTGCGGTGGCTCACCCAAGGTCCTTAATGCACTTTTAATATTGTAATAATTGTCACAATTTCAATTTTTATTATTACACCGAAGGTGGTCTTCAAGCCATAGTTCACCGGTAGGCATCCACCTTTGAAGTTACCTTTGCTAGAAAGTGTCAAAATCCAGCCATGTTTTCCAAGTAGATTTTTTCCGACAATATTATTACACCAGAAAAGCGTGAGCTTGCATGTTGGCAGCAAGTGTCGTGTTCTCTAGTGGATTTTCCTGAAACCAGTTTTTTGAACAATGTTTGTGGAGGAGTTGGCTCGAACACCTATTTACTGGAACAATGTTTCTTTTTAAGGATTTATTATTCCCATATAAGTTTCCTCTGTTGAAACAATGTTGTTCACTGTAACATTGTTTGCATTTAAAACCGTAGGTGAAACATGGTCACTACACTACTAAATATCTCCCTCATCCACCTCACGTTGTGCAACTATGTGGCTTCTTCTATATATTCACCCCAAGTACTGTTTTAAAGATTGTTTTGCTGCTGCACACACGAAATCTTAGGTAAGTAATCAAATTTTATTTCTTTGGAAGCATATTTATAATTGAATGTGTATATATATATATATATATATATATATATATATATTTCATATTCCATATATAGCATGAAATCATAGGTATCATAGTAATTTTTGGTTGGAACAGATCCCACACTTTCCGTAATGGATTCTATTATCCATTTTCACCCCTCGGGTGAAAAGGACAACTAGGGGGTCTAAGCTTGAGCACTTGTCAGGCCACCAAGGGAATTCACCTAACTTGCAGGAAAATTTCCACATTTCAGAAGCATATGCAGTGGTTTTGGGGGTGTTGAGGACATAGGAGGATTTTTTCCTCTTCTAGGGTTCTGAGGCTCAAGAGCTCAATTGGAAAGGAGTGAAGAAGGCTCGACGAGCTACTCGGTGAGACAGGAAAAAATGAAAAAATGAAAAAATCCCCAAAGAGAAAAAGTCAGGAAAATTTTGGTTGTAGGGGTCAGAGTTTGGATTAGAAGCCCCAACCAGGTGGGCAAGCTAAAAATGCTCTCGTTGAGCTAGGGAGCCATGCATTGGAGAGGGTGCATCGAGTAGCTCGATGAACTAGGAAGGCCATAGGGGTATCAAGGTAGCATGGGTGGCTCAGGAAGTTAGTACCGAGATCTAAAGTAGGTTGCGTGGAGGTGTGCATGAGGGGGCCAAGCTCAAAGTAGCTTGACCGAGCTAAGTAGGTGCCACAACAAAAAATGACCCACGAAAATTAGGAGCTAGGGCCGATCCCTTTAGGCTTAGCGAGTCTATAGAGTTAAAGGCACCGAGAGTTTTTAGTGGCGAGTTATCACCGATATAGAGATAAATGGCTTGGAGTGAGCCAAGGATACATCGCAACAAAGCATGCAAATGAGTTAGGGCCGAGATAGGGGGAAATAGCTTGGGGCAGAGTAGAAGAGCTCAGTTTAGGCAAGCGTTGCAATGAAGTTTTGAGTGGGATGAAGGACTTAGCAAAAATGATGAAGAAGTTGAGAGTTTGGATCGCTAAGCCAACTTGGCGAGCCAAAACAAGGTTCGTGGAAGGGCCACATCGATCGATATGAATTTTTGGTGCCTACGTATTCTAGAGGAACCCGAGCCTTGTGTGCCCAAAGATCTGAAAATGGCACAATGCAAAGCAATGCGGAGGTGGATGGTTTTGGGAACTAGTGCGGGCCCATATTTGGTTTGAGAGAACATTTTTTGAGAGCCACAAGGGGTAAGCGGGAAAGTCAATGTGCCGACATAACTCATAGCACTCGACAAGGAGGAATGACAATGAGAATTGATGGATTAGCATACCTGATGTGGCTGCATCGGCCGTAGAGGGTTGAGGTAGAATGAGCTGGGACGGAGGGGAGTTCCCCGCGGGGTCATCACGCTCGCAATACAAAGGAGAGGAACTTGGGGTCCTGCCGAGTTGGATGAAATGAATGGCCAAGGTGGTAGGTAAAATGATCATTGGTTGGCATGAAAACAATAGCTCAACATAGAAAAGGAGCTCGACAAGGAAAAGAAAGGTGTCGGCTTGGCGAGCTAGATGGTGAGCTGGTGAGTTGGCCCCAAATTCAAACATTCAAACATTTTGACCCCCCCTTTTTGAAATCGATGAAAAAGATGGGTCCCACCAAAAAATTTAAATGCCAGGACATTAAAATATGCAAGAAACATTAGGAGAGAGGGAAAATAAAAATTATCACTTCCAGCCATGTTTCTAATGCACAGTCCCGTAAATATGAAGGTAAGCCTGGAAAATGATTAGAGCACTGCTTCCACTCAAACAACCATAACTTATTCATTTCTCAACCAAATTGCAAAATTGGACTTGTCGGAATCGTGGCTATAAGATATACATTAAAAAAATTCAAGAAATGAGAGATTTGATGGAGTTTTGTGTGGTGAAAATACAAGTAAATGATCGCAGTTCTAAAACATCAATTCCATGTGGATGAAATGGCATTAAATGATAGCATGAAGCCACATTTCTTCTTGCAGGTGCCAAAAGACAGTGAGGGATGGGTTTTGTAGGATACTCCATCACTTTTGTAGGGAATTGAAGGAATTTGGCTTGTGGTTGAATGTCAAATCTGTATTTCATCTCTCTTTTTCTCTAATTCTTCCAATATATTGTAAAGGGGGCACATTTGTAAAGGAGTTAGACATTTTCTCTCTGCCCCCTCCATTCTTCTTCTCTTTTGGGTTGAATGTGGGAGTTTCAAGCCTCCTCCCTAAGCTTTGTAAATGGCATTCTTTCCTCTTTCCCACCAATGATTTACTTTGTAAAATTTAATGGAGCAATAGATCTATGTTCTATGATATTTTCTCTATCCTTTGCATGATTTAATTGTTCTAACTTGCCTCTCTTCATGATTTTGGTATACTATGTATACTTTGTGTTTATTGTAGGTTTAGGTGTAATTGTGTTTACTGGGGGATGAAATGGTGTACTATGTGTAACCTTGGTCTGTGATGCTCATCAATCCTCTCCATGCTCACCTCTCTTTATTTCAGGCATTGGGATTTTTTTAGCAACCCCTTCTCTTGGTGCATCACCTCTTTTAGTGTATATTTCTTTCATTTTTATGCCCTTTATCTCTCCCTGATCACTTAGAATTCATAGATCAGGAGTAGTTAGTAGATTTCCTTCCACTAGAGTTAGTTGTTGCATTAGTTTAGGAAGAGGAACCGACCTTCTCTAGAGGTCCATCTCAAGTAGCAAGTCCCATAACCTGAGAGATGGTACCCATGTTATCCAGTCAGATTCCTTGCCTTAACAAACTCACATGCTAAGCAATTAGAGGGTGTTGTGATTCAGTGATAACAATTATGGCACGCCGGTGGGACCAGATTGAGGAGATTTATATCTTTATTTTACCAATTTGTGTTCTTGATTAAATATCAACCTTTAGAGGCACTTTTAAGCACAATTGACGACTCCATTAATCCAAAACAACCCAGTTCTGAGTTGCAGACCTTTCTTTTCATCCATTTTCATCCATGTTTCTTGTCATGCCTTCCATTTTCTTCTATTTATGAAGTTGTGCGATCATGAATTCATTTCCCTCATGGAATTCACACTTTCATCAGTAGTGCTACTCAGAGCCATCTCAGTCTACTTCAACACACCTCCAAAGAAATTTTATAATGAAAATAAATAGTATGCATATCTAGGTGAACTAGATTAAATTTAGTTTGGTCATTTGTTAAACTATGTAGCTATTTCAGAGGAAGGATATGAAGATCTGAAGGCTATCCCACACTGAAGAAGCTGATTTACATAGGAAAACTCAAATAATGGAAGAAAACATGGTAGTCAAGGGCTACAACTCAAATGAAAGCATTTAGGATTGGCTTCAAGGCACCTTGTCCATGGGTGGGACATTTTCCAAGACATTACAACCCTCAAAATAAGCTTGACTTCATGGTTGAAATGCTACCCCAACTTGCAAAGTAGATAGGGAGATAGAGGTTTAGAAACTTGATGCAAGGAAACCTTGTCAATGGGTAAGTCCTACACCACTACCTCATAGTATTTCTATTTCCTATTCACAATTTTGCACCCATGCAAAATTGGAAACTCAAAACTTCATTTTAGATGGAAAGGATTGATGTGATGGACCTAGCTAAGGGAAACAAGGGAAATTTTTTAATGTTTTGAGTTTCAACAAATTGAGACAACAATGCAAAATGTAGCTATGTGTGTTGTTGCAGAATGCAACACCTCACATATGTTGTCATTCCATGTCCATCTTCATCAAAGTTATGCAAAATCCTCGAAGGACAAATACACAACCTTAATCAAGGTAGGAAAGGCATAAAAAAATGTAGATATGAGGAGTTAGACTCCAAAACAAAACATAGTTGTTGTTTGCATGGCTAAAGGTACATTTTAGTTACAGGTACATAAATTCCTTGTTATTTCTTTATGTTTGAATGAGATTAATTATGTTTTGATTTTTTAGTTCATTCCACAATTATCATTTATAGTAATCAAATGCAAAAGGAAATAGACAACTCAAGTGCAAAAATTATTTTCATTTATTCATAAAGAAATACAATTTCAGTTTTCCCACACAAGTCGTGGGATGTAACTTAGACAAGCTTAATAAAATATGCATATACATAAAGCTATAAAAAAAGAAGAAAGAGAAAACCCATCATTTCCTGATTGGGTTGATGATTCTCTTCCTATCTTCTTCATCTTCCATGCATCTTCATCTTCATCTTCAACTTCTCCATCTCAGCTCCCAACTCCATGTACCTATAGACACGACAAAAAAATGATGTTAGAGCTCCGAGTTATTTCTTCATTCTTGTGACTATAGGTTCAAGCATATGAATCTTCTAGAAAAGTACAGATAAGTTATATGAAATGATAAAGATAGAATCAACAAGTACATCTCATTATACTGTTATCAGAAGTAAAGGAGAAAAGAGAATCATTACAGGAAGCAAGAGAGGCTTTAAGCCTTTATTTTCTAACTATTTTGTGAAAGTGTGCAGGTATAGGAGATGAAGTATCTTTGAATGACATTGAAGCAATAAAATAAGTGTTTTAGTTCATTAATGCAAGTTTCATTTAAAGATACAACAACTCAAAAGAATCATGTACATTGCAACTATGAAGATAATAAAGTAAATACAAACATCTTTACAAACAAGGGATCACAATGTAGGGAAAGGAATGCAAGGAGAAAGAACACACATTTCTAGTTGCAGAGGAGGTACAAATTGCATAATTTTTATGTATGTGAGTAAAATAGAGCTATAGGTGATCCTAAGCCATTGATCAATGAAAGGGTCGATTCAGTTCATATAAAGGAGATTCGAACCTGGATCAAGGTATGAAACAAATATGTTTTTCAACAATGGTGGCCATATACCCATATTGATCAAAAAATGACTCTACCCACATGGGAATGGCTCCAGTTTCAAAGCAAGAAAAGTAAGAATGGCCTCATATTTGAAAACCCATGAATGATTTTTATGTTTTGCAAATACCCACAATAACTGGAACTGAGAACTTACCAGTTCGAAAAAAATGGATCTTAGGCAATGAAATGGCGAACTAAAGTAGACCACATCTCCACAGATATCAACCAACCAGAATGACTGAAGAAATGTGAAGCAATTAATGGATGTTGAGATGCTTTATCAAGGAAAATACACTGATAGAAACTCTTGAATACAACAAGGGCACTCGTTGAAGCAAATGACATATCCATCAAAGTAAACCACTCAAACTCTTGAGAAAAGGAAAAAACCATAACTCTATGCTTCTTCAACAACATTGGCTCAAATAGAATTTGAAAAATATGGCTTTCTAACTAATAAAAGAGCTAAGGAACTAGAAAAAATCCATTACAAAGTAGAAGATGGAATACACAAAATAGAACTTCATTTCAGAATCTAATGAAATGAAGAGCTCGAGAATACAACCAACAATGGTTGCAAAAGGTAAAAATTTTCCAAGCCTTTACCAATCCAACAGAGCTAAAAAACTGGAGAAAAATTATTAGGGTTCATGTTTTTCATCTTCCTAACTCGATCAACGAGTTGCTTAACTCAACTGGAGTTAGAAATGGTGCACGTGTCCAAGCTAGAGAAACCCTGATGTAACCCAGGGTAAAATGGATTCCATCGACATTACTCAAGGGTCGAGTCATCATGAGGAGGGGGACCGAAATTCCCAAAAATGATTATGTTTGACTATTTTCTATGCCTATAAATCAAAAAGGCCAACAAATGATTAAGGTCTCTTGACCTTAAATATTCCAAATTATATGCCAATGATGCGAAGGGGCCACCCATCATGGAAAGAGACCTTTTAATCAAACAAGTGATAATGTTCAAAATTTGGTATTATGTGCCAACAATTGAAAAGGAGGAACCATAACACTATGAGGTGGCAGTAACCAAAATAAGACAAAACACACCTTTTTGAAGATAGAGATTAAGTGGTGTTTGCAATGCTTTTCCATAACCACCTTCTCATGCACAAGATGTCACATCGGAACCATGCAAGAAGACAAGAAGATATGATTATTTAATCATTTAGAGAATAATACAAGTGTATGCATGAAAAGGTGACTTGCACATGAAGTAAAGGTTAAAATAACATATGCAATTATTCACCTAAGGATACCTTAATTTTTCCAAAGATGCACCGTACACTTTCATGCTTGGAAGATTAGATGAGTCAACTACAGTTTGATTGAGAGTGTATTTTTTGAAATTAAGGCAATTTTAACCTTTATGTAGAAACATGTATTTTTAGGCCTTATTTTTTTATTCTTTGTAAAAGGATAAGAATAACATGCAAGGGTAAATTTAGACTGCAGTCTATTGTTAGGGGGTTTTTGGGGTGAATATTTCTACATATTGTGTGCCTTGGCAAAGCATAGAGGGGGACTTTTTTGATGTACTAAGTGCTGAAGCAAATTTTGCCAGAATTCCCTTGTATAAGAATTAATTAATTTCCTTTCCATTAATTTGTAGTGGTATGTATTAAAATAGTCATTCTTGTGAATTTTATTCCCTGAGTTAATTAATCTTGCTTATGCTAGTTTTAGTGTGCAATAATTGTTTTGTTATTGTGAGAGATCCCTTAACATAATAGTGTTTTCCTTGAGATTATCAACAACCCATTGGATCGTGTTTTGTTACATTCATTCTCAGTATAGTTTGCATGTTTCTTAGTCAAGACCTCAACACTTTTGGTGTATCACCCCATTTAATTTCAATTTTAGCCACTTTTACCCTCAAACCCCACAAGTTTTAGTTCTAGGATACATCCAAAGAAGGAACTGGCCTTATAATCCCAGAGATTCAGCTCATAATAGGGATACCCACTGATGAGGCCATAAATTGGCCATAAATTACCATTATTTTGTCCTTCTAAGTTACCTTTGAAAGTGAATTTAAATGTAATCTAGGAACTTATAGTTTTCTTAAGATAGAATATAGGATATATATCTTGTTCATTCTTTAGAAATATTTTGTTATCTATTTTGTTGACTAATTCTATTGATTATTTAGGAAAAGATGCAAACTCTTGTATATACAGGTTGTCATCACCAATCCGGCACTATGATAATTCTTCACCGGGAACTCCTCGTGCTATGATTATTTACTAATGCACAACTTTTAGTTTGGTGGATGAAATCTGGAAACACAACAACAACCATAACACAAGAATACCATAGACTATGATAAGAAGGAATGATGATAAATCTGAAATATCAAGTGTAAATTATAATATCAACATGAAATTGTTATAATCTCACCCATGAGGTACTTCAAGTGTTATTGACTTCACTTGTCTTCCAACAATAACTATGGGAGAAACTTCACAATTACACCTCTTAATGGCTTCTTTAACACACCTTCAAAATGATGGCTTCCTTTACACACTTACTCATACAATATTTCTCACTACTTTCTTCTATGCTAAATGAGGGGGTGACCTCTTTATTTATAGAATTCTAGGCTTATCCATCTTATCTCTAAGATAGGATAAGAAATCCACTCTGACGAATCATATTCCATACCTTAACTCTTATCTATACATGTAAGCTTATCTTTTAAGATAAGATAAACCTTATCATTTCACATGGGTTCCACATTTTTAGACTTTTTACAAATAAAATACACAAAATATTTATGACCTCACTCCTTGTCCTTATTACCAATATAATATTTCTAATTCCTAATCATGTAGACCCTACTTCTCTACTTACCCCAACTTTGACATTTTAACATTACCGGACCACTTACGACAAATATTTACTTTTTACCACAACATTCCTATTGTACTTTTGACTATTACCATACTATACATTATTGGCGGCACATACTAGTAGTGCCGTTATCTTCTATCAGACGCTACTACTAATTATACTTAACAACATCCTATTCCTAATACATACATTAATGAAATAGAAATTACGGAGGAAAATTTTAGTGTCGACATCTTCCCCCTTCCTAGCTTCTACTCCGTCCTCGGAGTAGACTATTCTGGTGCTTGGAAAATCTTCAACTTGTCGTGGTTGACCCATTTCGTAATGGGAGTGCCATCCAATTCCTCCAGTCGGTATGTACCATTTTCATGCACAACTGCTATTTTGTAGGGCCCCATCCATTTTGGAAGAAATTTTTCTGTCTTTTTTTTATATCTGGAATCATATACTAGAACCAAGTCATTCACATGAAATGGAGACCAACGGATCTTTTGATCAAAGTATTCCTTTTGCTTCATTTTCTTCTTATAGCTTGTATCCTTCACTATTTCCCTCATTTCCTCTAGCAAATGAAGATGTACCAACCTTTCTTTTACTGAATCACTTTCATCCATCCTTTCATTTTTCATAACTCTCACAGTGGGAATATCAAACTCAATAGGAAGAACTGGATCAATGCCATAAGCCAACTGAAATGGGGAGTATCATGTTGTTGAATTTGATGTTGCCCTATATGCCCACAATGTTGCATGAATCCTTTTATCCCACTTATGTGTACTGCAAGGCTACGCATCTTTTGCTAGAATTTGACACACAACAAAAATTTGTTCATTCCACTGTCCATTTGTGCTTGGCTTGTATGTTGTTGCCTTCCCGTGCTTATTAGAAAACTTTATTGACTAGGGCTTCTACCACCTCATTAATGAAGTGGCTTCCTTGATATGTTACAATTTCTAATGGACAACCAAATATGGTGACAATGTGTTCATACATGAACCTTGCCACTTCATCCATGGAAGTTTTTTTCAAGGGCCTAGCTTCAACCCACTTGGTTAAATAATCTGTGGCAACTACAATATACTTATTTTGGCGGGGTAGTTGAAGTGGACCTACAATGTCTATTCCCCACTTTTCAAAGGGACAAGTGGAAGAATAGGCATAATGGAGCTGATGAAGTCTTACGGTTACCATGTGTTTGAAAATATCACATGTCTTACAATAATTATAACAATCTTTAAAAAGAGTGGGCGGTGATAACTGTATCCAAGATCCTTCTTGCTATAAGTTGTCAAGAGAAGTGCCCTCCACATGTACCATTGTGGAATTCTTCTATCAGCTCCTTCCCTTGATCACGTCCAACTGCCCTCTTATACTGTCCATCAGGTCCTATTGAAATAATACTCCATGCAGAATAGAATATGGATGAATGGCTTGAGTAATCTTCCTCTTAGTCTTTGCATTGGAACCATTAGGAAACTTGAATTCATTCAGATAATTCTAAATATCTATGTATTCACTAGGGATTGTGTCAAGGGATAACAATGTTGCATATGGGAAATCATCATCATCACAAGATGAACCTAAACCATCATAGGCTCGAGAGAGTGCATCTGCATTGACATTCTTCTTTCCTGGCCTATCTATGATATCAAATTCAAATTCTTGTAGCAAAATTATCCATCTTAATATCCTCCCTGATGGGTTAGGCTTATTGACAATATATTTTAGAGCCTGTTGATCTGTTACAACTATAAATTTCTGCCCTAGCAAGTAATTTATAAACTTCTTTACAGCAAAAATGATAGCTAGATCCTCTTTTTCAGTTACAGTATAATTTACCTCAGCACTGCTCATTTGTCTGCTCCCAAAGTAAACTGGATGTTCATTCCCATTTTCATCATTTTGGCTCATAGTACTTCCTACTGCTGCATCTGAGGCATCAGTGTACACAATGAATGGTTTGCTCTAATCTGGATTCTTTAAAATAGGTGAAGACACTAGGGCTTCCTTCAGTTGTCAAAAGCTTCATGCGCCTTATTTCCTGGTTCATAAGTAACATCCTTCTTCAAGAACTGGGTTAGTGGCTATGCAATCTTTGAGAAATTCTTGATGAACCTTCTATAGTAACCCACATGGCCTAAAAATGATCTCAACTTACTTTTATTCATAGGAAATGGTAACTCTTTGATTTTTGAAACTTTATCAGGATCAGTACCAATACCATCTCTGGATACAACATGCCCTAACAAAACACCTTTAGAACATCCAAAGACACACTTTGTAGGGTTTAGTGAGGCTTTTGCTTCATCTAACCTTTGAAATGTTGTCTCCATCTAGTGCAGGTGGTCCATCTTGCTCCCATAGATGCAAAAATCATCTAGAAATACTCTGATGAAGTTCCCAATGTAGGGTTCGAACACCCTATTCATCAAATGTTGGAACGTTGCTGGAGCATTACACAACCCAAAAGGTATAACTCTATAAGAAAACATTCCCCAAGGAGTGGTGAATGTGGTCTTCAGATGATCTTTCTCTGCTATACAGACTTGGTTGTATCCGCTATATCCATCAACAAAACTATAACACTCCTGGCCAACTACTTCATCCAAGATCTGATCTGAGAATGGAAGAGGGTAATGATCCTTCTTTGTTTCCTTATTGAGCTTCCTGTAATCAACACAAATGTGTAGCTTCCCATTCTTTTTTATTGAGATCACAATGGGAGAAACCCATTCTAAATTCTCCACAGCAAATATGAATCCTGCATCAAGCAACTTATCTATTTATTCTTTTACAATCTTGGAAAAATTAGGATTCATTCTATATGGCATTTGCTTTATAGGCTTAGCACCATCTACCAGCTCAATAGAATGTTCTACCCAACTTACTTGATGGAGTTCCTTGTAATCAAAAGTGAATATGTGTATGTACCTTGCAAAAGAGCTGGAGGTAGGATTCCTTCTCACTCTCCATCACAAAGATCACCAATCTTTATTTGTTAGAGAGGATCATCAATTTCTTCTTCAGATAATTTTATGGGGTCATGAGTCGGTGTGACTGGAAGGATATCCATGACCGAAACATCAACCTCACTTTCTTCATCTTCAATGTCCACTTCACTGGTACTCGAGTAATCAGAGGATGTCCAATCATCAGTTTCATCACTTGAATCCACAGGTTATGCCTTATGATGCCGAGGGATCACGTTTATCTTCACCCTCTCTCTACCACGTCCAAGTGTCATGAAGCCTTCATTCCATTAGTTTCTTCCATGAACTCTCCTTAGCCATAGTCTTCCCAACAACATTGGGTAAGCAACAGTACCATTTTTCATCACCTGAAAGTCTACCACACATATAACACCCATAATCAGATATTGCCACATTTGAAACTACACCTTCTGGTTTAGTTTTTCCCTTATTTAATGACCTTAACATAAGTGTTGAGGGGATCAATTTTTAAACCCAACATATTCATTACAGACTCGGTCATTACATTAACTGCAGCACCTCCATCAACTAAGACATCATGAATTGAAATACCATTACATAATACCTCAGCTTGTGGAGCGTAGGGATCCACCTCTGCCTCCAAAACAGGGACCTCAACCTCCTTTCTTCATCGAGTATTGAGTCCACTTCGCAGCTCCCACCTCTTCTCAGAAGACATAGCCAAGAGTTGACCATATGTAATATTTGTAGGCCTTTTGGATGATCTTCTAAGATGGAGTATGGTCCTTACCCCTGTGAAATCAGAAAATCCTACACACCCAACTTTCTTCTCCTATGTTTCTTACTAGTTTCTCCTTTCATCTTCTTAGGATCATTTCCATCTTGATTATCTTTTTCTTTCTTTCTTTTTTTGTTACAAACACATCTACTTCATTATTTATGCTCTTATCTACTACATCAAAAGAATTCACAAGTGCTTTTCATTTATCATTATCTCTTGTACCAGATGTAGAAGCTCTATCTAGACAAGTATACTTATAATGACCCTTTTTATAACAACCATAACATACAACTTCAGAAATATTTCTTTTTGAACCTCTATCTCCTCCCAAAGAACTAAATTCTTTTCCTTGAAGAAGATTAATAGTTAACTGACCCATCTTCTTGAGCAGATCTTCATACTCAGTAGATGTACTAGGAGAAATATTTGTGCTCATTGAGAGTGATTGTGGATTCTGAACTAAAGTGTGCTGGTGTAGGCTCTACTTTACCAACAATTTCTTTGGGCTCCTCTTCCATGCTTTCTTCTTGCCTTCTTGCAATCTCCTTTGCTTGTTCAATGGTAGTTGGGCGGTCATACTTCACTCATTGTCTGATCTCTGGCTTCATCCCAAGAATGAAGTGCTTACAGAGGAGATTATCCACACCATTCATCAACCCATCCGCTAATCCTTCCTTCCGGATCTGGGCATCGAGCTTCCTCCTTAGCTCTAGAACACGAGCATGATAATCCCTTATCTTCTCCTTCTCTCCTTGGGATAGCTTTGTGATATCGATCATGAGATCTACATATTTTTATTGTTCACCAAATTCTTCAAGAAAACTTTTAGTTAATAAATCCCATGAGTTTTTCACATTATCACCTAGTGTTTCAAACCACCTAAGGGTTGAACCATCCAAAAAGGTAGAAAAAAATTCAGTCCATTGTTCCCTTCTTATAAGGCCATTACAAATACAAGATCGTTTAAACTCTTGAATGAAAGAGGAAGCATCTTCATTAGATTGGGTTGAAAAACAGGAATCTTCCCCATTTCCAAAAGTAACCATAGTGAAATACCAACCCACAAGTACAATCAACAAGACTTATGTGCACAAATAATTGGAATCACTATAATAGAAAATAGAAATGACCACAGTAAACTATGGTAAAACTTGACTTACTGCGGTAAAAACTGACTTTACTATGGTAAACACTATTCACAGTAAAAAGTGAAGTTACTGCGGGTAAAATCGACTTTACTATGGTAAACACTATTCACAATAAAAAGTGAAGTTACTGCGGTAAATACTATTCACGGTAAAAAGTGACTTTATTGCGGTAAATACTATTCATGGTAAAAAGTGACTTTACCATGGTAACTACTATGCACAGTAAAAACAAGGTTACCCTCTAAATGATTTTTGACTAAGTGGGAATATCTCTCTAGAAAATCCACCAACGAGGAATGGTCCCATCAATGGAACCAAAATGTCATCACCAATCCGGCACTATGATAATTCTTCACCGGGAACTCCTCATGCTATGATTATTTACTAATGCATAGCTTTTAGTTTAGTGGATGAAATCTGGAAACACAACAACAACTATAACACAAGAATACCATAGACTATGATAAGAAGGAATGATGATAAATCTGAAATATCAGTGTAAATTATAATATCAACATGAAATTGTTATAATCTCACCCATGAGGTACTTCAAGTGTTACTGACTTCACTTGCCTTCCAACAATAACTATGGGAGAAACTTCACAATTACACCTCTTAATGGCTTCTTTAACACACCTTCAAAATGATGGCTTCCTTTACACACTTACTCATACAATATTTCTCACTACTTCCTTCTATGCTAAATGAGGGGGGTGGCCTCTTTATTTATAGAACTTCCAGGCTTATCCATCTTATCTCTAAGATAGGATAAGAAATCCACTCTGATGAATCATATTCCATACCTTAACTCTTATCTATACATGTAAGCTTATCTTTTAAGATAAGATAAACCTTATCATTTCACATGGATTCCACATTTTTAGAATTTTACAAATAAAATACACAAAATATTTATGACCTCACTCCTTGTCCTTATTACCAATATAATATTTATAATTCCTAATCATGTAGACCCTACTTCTCTACTTACCCCAACTTTGAAATTTTAACATTCTTTGGACCACTTACGACAAATATTTACTTTTTACCACAACATTCCTATTGTACTTTTGACTATTACCATACTATACATTATTGGCGGCATCGTACCGGCAATGTCGTTATCTTCTATCGGATGCTACTACTAATTATACTTAACAACATCCTATTCCTAATACATACATTAATGAAATAGAAATTACAAAGGAAAATTTTAGTGTCGACAAGGCCATAAAGGAAAGATAATGATAGTATTGAGAAAAGTGGAATTGATCATGAACAATACATTTAAACTCAAATATAATTTCATATTCATATTCCTCTTGAAAAATTATGCAAGTTCAAAAAAAGAATCATATCAATATGAGATCGTATGAAAAATTTATAGTTGTTTTAAGTTAGTTCAGAACTTGCAGAGTTAGTTCTAGAACTCACAAGTTTAGTTCCAGAACTCGCAGAGTTAGTTCGGAAGTCACAGGTTTAGTTCCAAAACTCGTATCAAATGGGACTGTGAATAATCAGAGAGTTAAATGGAAAATATGAGAGAGGTTTTTGTTCATAGTAATGTTTTTAACATAAACCTCATTCATATTTTCTATAGGTTTTACCAATGAAGAGAAATCTAACTTTCAGTGAGCTGCAGTCCGAGGAAAAGTGTATCGAAGAGCACTAAAAGTTCCATAAACAGAAATAGAAAATTCAAATGGAAAATATGAGAGAGGTTTTTGTTCATATCAATGTGTTTAACAAAACTCATTCAGATTTGCTACAGAGTTTTACCAATGAAGAGAGATCTAACTTTTAGTGAGTTGTAGTCCAAGGAAAAGTGTATCAGATGAGCACTAAAAGTTCCATAAACAGAAATAGAAAAGTCAAATGGAAAATATGAGAGAGGTTTTTGTTCATAGCAATGTGTTTAACAAAAACTCATTCATATTTGCAACAGTTTTTACCAATGAAGATAAATCTAACTTTTAGTGAACTGCAGTTCGAGGAAAAAACATATCAGACAAGTGTCAAAAGTTCCAAAATTAAAAACAACAAAGTCAAATGGAAAATTGGGAAAGGTATTTGGTCAAAATCATATTTTGGGGAAAAAATCCTTCCAATAATGTAGGAGAAATCATTATGATTCTTGTTACCGAAAAACAAGGAGAAGATTTGGGAGTAAATCTTCCTAAAATAAGTGAGATAAGACTTTGACTCTAATAATATAGCTCTCTCCATATTTTGTGAAGATGGAGATCTTAGTTATAGGATTAGAATAAAGATAAGATCAGATTGTATCTCCCAAAATAAGGAGTTGGTTGGACGCATAAATTATAAATGCAACCTTCCACACTCATATATATAATGTTTTACTACCAAGAAATGAATATGTTGTTTTCTCTCCAATATTTTGTAGTTTTGAGTTAAGATCTCGAAGCATGATTTAAATCCTCTTCCAAGGAATGATTTGGCCACTCATTCTAAGGAAAATCGATCTGTATATTTGTGTTTTTATTTTGTAATAATTTGTGTTTATTTCTTTTTTCTGTAATTATCATCTTGTTGTGTTATTCTTCTCTTTGTATTGTAACACTCAGACTGTTGTAAACCTACAAGTGTTTCATTTAATTTTGTTTATTTTTAATTCAATAATTTCATTTATGCAAGTTTCATTTCTTTCATGCAACCTTTATTTATGCAAGTGTGATTTCCTTTATGCAAGCGTGCCTTTATATTCCTGCAAGTGTGATTTCCTTTATGCAAGTGTGTTTACATTTCTGCAAGTGTTCCTTTAAAATTTTACATGTGTGATTTATTTTATGTAAGTTTGGATTGTGTTTAAAGGATCGATTTCTAAGATATTCTTCTCTTAATGCATACAACCTTCAGACACCAACCCGGATTGACATTATTAATGGTGAGGATTGATGACCCTCATCATCCACAACCTGTGAGGTGTCTAAATAATATCTACAGAAGTGAGGGAGAGAAAACTTGGAACACATGTTATCCCTCAACATAGGGTGTACTTTTGAGAGATAACATTTCCTTTTTCCAATCTGCATCATTTCAACTGAATATAATGATCCTAGCTTGTTGTATGCTTCCCCGAGTGTAGAATCCATTTCTCCACCTCCTTCTCTCCCACCCACCTTGGATTTTCTTTCCTTTTTACTTCCAAGATTCCATCCCCTCCTCAGAAACAAGATGGTTTGCATCTAACATCACCTCAAACAATAACAAAACTAGTTGAATCCCAACCCACCCATCCTCTTGTAGTCCCAAATCCATTT
The DNA here is from genome assembly GCA_018340775.1 of Taxus wallichiana var. yunnanensis. Lineage (NCBI taxonomy): Eukaryota > Viridiplantae > Streptophyta > Pinopsida > Cupressales > Taxaceae > Taxus > Taxus wallichiana. Next base: position 838,536,692 of record CM031239.1, read on the forward strand.
TAGGAGGAGAAAAAATAGAAAATAAGTCAAGGGGAGGAGAATATCGAAGAGCTCAGCAAAGAAGAATTGGCAAGGAAATTGAAGGAATGGGATACTAAGTTCAACATAAAGAAGATGAAATTTATGACTAAGCCTTCAATGAAAGTTATGACTCAAGAACAAGAGGTGAAGTTTGGTTTTGTAGAAGAAGTATGTAGAAGAAGAAAATCAAGAACAAGAATAAAATGAAGATCAACAATTTATTTTCTTAGAGTGTAGTGTTCATGATGGCACTATATTTTCATAGGTTATTGATCCACTACCAGCTATAGAATCAGTTAGAGAGGAAGAGAAAGAATCAACTCCAAGTCCAGTTAAAGAGGAGAACAAATCAGATTTGGAGACATTGAATGAAGATAACATCATTGAAAATTTCTTACTTTCATTTGGAGAATCTGATTTGGTTGATGAATCTATGATAGATGAGGACATCCAAGAAGGCCTTGCTGTCCAAAATAGTACTCATGAATAACATATTGAAGAGTTTGATTTATCAAACTTCATGTTAGAAGAGGAAATCATTCAATAATAGTCTGGTGTTGAGATGGAGGAGGAGGAACTCCCAAGTGAGAAACAAGTTTCAACTGATTGCAGTGATCCAAAAGTGATATCATTAGATACTGCAAGAAATCACATTGAGTTGCATGTTGAGGAGGAGTTCCATGTGGTCAAGGAGGAAGAGAAAAACAAGGGTGACACCATTTTCATACTAGTCAACAAGGTAGATCACCGGTTGTTTGTAGATGAGCAACAAGAAGAAAATCAACTTACATACAATCACCTTTTCTAGGAAGGCTTGCAAGAAGACTTCTTTATTGAAGTTGAAGCTCAAATAAGTGGAAAATCCAATGGATCAGAGCTTACCCAATCAAGTATTTAGCTTTATTGGAGCCAAAAGAGGAGCCACAACCAGTCATGCTTTCTTCTGAGCATGAGAATGAGCCAAAAAGTGCCAAGGATCAGCTACAATACCTCTCGAAATCAAATGAAGAACAACTAGATAAGTTATTTTTTGTGCCCTTAGTTGATACCTTGATGAGTGGAGTGGAAAATTAGCTTGCAGTCATTTTTTCACTCTTAACCACAACTGTGTTTAGTGCCAAATCATCTACATGGCTGCCTATTGTGAGGAAGGGCAACTACTTTTCCTTGTCAATGTCAAGGTTTGTTTGAGTGGCTCATCTCTCTAGTTAGTGTAGGTTATGAGTAGGTTTCCTTTTGGAAAAAGAAGTGCTTATGCACACTATGCATGTCTCACTTGAGGCATGTGTGATTTGTCTCTTTGTACATAGTTTTGTTCATTTCTACTCCAAGAATAGTGCATCATGTTCCCCATAAGTTTTTGTAGCATGAAGCTCGTGGTTGCAAGAAATAATTGTTATCTTCAAGAAAACTCAAATACAGAGAAACTAAAATTAGATCAGGGACATTTTATAGTGTCTCCATGATTTTTCTCCTTAAGATCAACAACCTGAGTTTCTCATGTCCCTCCCGAAGAATTAGAAAAATCAGTCTTGGAACAACCTATGGTATAACAAATGACAATGCTATGGGTTTACAATTAGCCCTACCAATGTGTGAGCTGTCATAGTCCTTCAGCGGTGTTCCAACCAACCATTCAAGAGGGAAAAAATATGAATTTAATAGAGTTCAATGATGTCCCAACTCAAAAAATTATTTTACACAAAACTCTACAACGTGTTATGCATGTCAAACAATCATTGGTTTTAGTGTGCTTCATACTTGGAAAAATCAGGTTTGGGATAGTTCCAAGAAGTCATCATGCAATCCTATAGATCAGATTTGTAGGGAAATGAAATGAGAAAAGGAATTTTAAAAATCAAAACAATTTTCCACTCTCATAATTCAAATTCCAATATTTTCTTACAAAGATTTGGGAAATGCAAGAAACGATAGTCAACTTTAGTTTTAAGCAACATTTTAGTGGCTCAGGGACACATGTTTTCAAATTTAGTTTAGTTTGAAGCCATTACAGAAGACTCCATGCCCAATGGACACATTTAGGTAGTGGCCATTCACATCTAACATGAAGAGGGCCTTGTGAGTCACTAAATTATTATCCATTTTCTCCCCTCAGGATGAAAAGGACAACTAGGGGGTTTAAGCTTGAGTACTTATCAGGCCACCAAGGGCATTCACCTAAGTTGCAAGTAGATTTCCACATTTCGGGAGCATATGCGGTGTTTTTGGGGGTGTTGAGGCCATAAGAGGATTTCTTCTTCTTCATGGTTATGAGTCTCAAGAGCTCAGTTGGAAATGAGTGAAGCAAGCTCGATGAGCTACTCAACGAGAAAAAATGAAAAAATGAAAAAATCCCCAAAGAGAAAAAGTCAGGAAAAATTTGGTTGCAGGGGTCAGAGTTTGGCTTAGAATCCCCAACCTAGGTGGGTAAGCTAAAAATGAGCTCTATAAAGCTATGGAGCCATGCATTGGAGAGAGCTCTCTGAGTAGCTTGGTGAGCTAGGTAGGTTACAGGGGTATGAAGGTAGCATGGGTGACTCGGGGAGTTAGTACCAAGCTCAAGAGAAGGTTGTGCGGCAGTGTACATTAGGGGGCAAGCTCAAAGTAGCTTGGCTAAGCTAAGTAGGTGCCATAATGAAAAAATGCCTAAGGAAATTAGTATCTAGGGCTGATCTTTTTAGGCTCAATGAGTCAATACGGTCAAAGGTGTCGAGAGTGTTGAGGGGTGAGGTATCACCGATACAGAGATAAATGACTCAGAGTGAGCTGGTGAAACATTGTAGCCAAGCCTGTAAAGGAGTTAGGGTCGAGCTAAGGGAAAATATCTCGGGGTAGAGTGGAAGATCTCGGTGCAGGTGAGCATTGCAATGAAGGCTCAAGCGGGGTGAAGGACTTAGCAAAAATGGCAAGGAAGTCAGGATTTGGCTCGCCGAGCCAACTCAGTGAGCCACGAGAAGGTTGGAAGGGCCACATCAGCTGATATGGATTTTTAGCACCCACATGTCCCAGAGGAACTCGGGCCTTATGTGCTCCAAATATCTGAAAACTTTGCAATGCAAAGAAATGTGGAGGTGGATGGGTTCCTGGGAACTAGTGTGGGCTTATATTGGACTTGAAGAACATCATACGAGCCGCAAGGGGTAAGCAAGATGATAAACATGCCAACAGAACTCATCATGCCCGATGAGGAGGAATGAAAATGGGACTTAAGGGCTTAGCATACCCGATGTGGCCGCATCGGCCGTGAAGGGTTGAGGTGGAACAAGCTAGGATGGAGGGGAGTTACTGCAGGGTCGTCATGCCCATAATACAAATAAGAGGAACTTGGGGTCCCACCTAGCTAGATGAAATGAATGACCGAGGGTTGGCATGCAAACAATAGCCCAACGTATATAAAAGGAGCTTGATAGGGAAAAGAAAGGTCCCAGCTTGGTGAGCCAACTGACGATTTGAGCTGACCCCAAATTTAAACATTGAAACATTTTGACCCCCCTTTTGAAATTGATGAAAGTTATGGATCCCACCAAAAAATTTAAATGCCTAGGACATTAAAATATGTAAGAAGCATTAGGAGAGACGTAAAATAAAAATGATCACTTTCAACCATGCTTTTAATGCACAATCCCATAAAGATGAAGGAAAACTTGAAAAATGATTAAAGCACAATTTTTACTCAAACAACCATAACTTCTTCATTTCTCAACCAAATCACGCAAATTGGACTCGTCAGAATCTTGGATCCAAACTCTATGCTCAAAAATCAAGAAATTAGAGATTTGGTGGACTTTTGGTGGTGCAAAATGTAGAAAATGATCCCAGTTCTAAAACACCACTTCCAGGTGGATGAAATGACATTAAATAATAACATGGAGCCACATTTATTTTTATAGGTGCTAAAGGTGATGATTGAAAAATAGGGACGGAAGCCTGATCAATTTATTAATCTCAATCAATCAACCATTACAGAGAATGGGCTGCAATATTTATAGATATTGTGACCAAATACACACGGAGAATAAGTTGCACAGGTGCAACCAAATGCCAGAATAAACAAGCTTCCAATAACATCCGGGAAGCAACAATTAGATAAAAACAAATATATTGTTTAAAACAATATAACAGTATGTATAAAAGACAAATATGGTTGAATAACCATATAACAAAATAACTATTATTATTTAATTAATAAAATTAATTAAATAATTAAACTATGCATAATTAAATATTAGGATAATAATATTTTATCCTAACATTCCCCCCCTTAATTGTGCATTGTCTGAAGAGATGAGGAGAGAAATGCTCTGAACAACTCGAACTTGTCACGTGCAAGTGACTTTGTGAAAATATCTGCTCGTTGTTCAGCAGTTGGACAAAATTGAAGCTGGATGTTGTGCTTCAACACATGTTTGCGTATGAAATGAACCTGAACCTCAATATGTTTTGTTCTCTCGTGAAAAACTAGATTGTGAACAAGTTTGAGAACACCTTCATTGTCTACATACATGGTAGTAGGTTTGTCCTGTGGTATTCCAAGTCCTTCCAGATGCGATATAGCCAAATCACTTCACGATGATGCCTTCTCCTATGAATGATACTTGGCTTTATGGAAGAGTGAGAAACAAAGTGTTGTTTCTTACTTCCCCATGATATTGGTCCAAATCCCATAAAGAATACAAATCCAGAAGTGGATTTTCTATCATCAATGTTACCTGCATGATTTGAATCCGAATATCTAGTCAAGAAGAAGTTTTCATTCTTCTTGTATTCTAGACCAAGATCCATTGATCCTTTGAGATATCTCAAAATGCACCTTTCTGCTTTCCAATGACAAACTTTGGGTTCCTACATGAACCTGGATAGATAGCTTACTACAAAGCTGATATCTGGTCTAGTGTAGGTCAAGTAAATGAGACTCCCAATCAACTACCGATAGAGAGTGGCACTTACCTTAGGAGATGGATCTAAACGAGATAATAATCTGTTCTCCATAGGTGTAGTAATTGGTGTGCAATCCATCATCCTAAACTTATCGATTGTTGTCTTGGTATATTTCATCTGAGAAACAAAGATATGATTCTCTTTCGCCATACTTCTATTCAAGACAAGTAGTACATAAGCCCGAGATCTGTCATGTCGAATGATCGCTTAAGATCTTTCTTCGTTTCATCAATCATCTTCATCGAACTACAAAGTGATGACTAGATCATCGACATAAACTACAACAATCACCATCTCCCCCCTTGCTTTTTGAGGTAGAGATTGGGATCGTATGGATTTTGATGAATCCATGTTGTATGAGATGCTCATCAATCTTGATGTACCATGCCCGGGGTTCTGTTTGAGGCCATACAGAGATATTTCCGAGTCCTGCATACCTTTTCTTCTTGACCTGTGTACAACATATCCCTCGGGTTGAGTCATGTATACTTCTTCTTGTAAATCTCCATTCAGAAGGCACTTTTTATGTCCATTTGGTGAACTTCCATCCAAACTGAGTAAAGCTAGAGAAAGATCATCCTAATCATTTTAATATTAGCTATGGGAGCAAATGTCTCCTCATAGTTAATGCCTTCTTTTTGTGTACCCCTTCTACAAGTCTTCCTTTGCACTTGACAAGTCCCATTGCTTTGTACTTAGTTTTGAATATCCATCTGCATCCAATGGGTTTCTTCCCTGGTGGAAGATCAACAAGCTACCAAGTGTTATTCTTCATCACTGATTGATATTCAAAATCCATGGCATCTTTCCAAGCTTTTGACTATAGGGCTTCTTGGACTATAGAGGGCTCATCTAGATTCAATAACTCTACTCATCAAAGAAAAGTTAACTTCTTCTCTTGCTTTACTGTGAGTCCGTGGTTCAGGGGTGGATGTATCTGGTGGAGCATCCAATCTTGCATCTCATAATGTACTTGTACACCATTTAGGCATATGTTGAACTGTTCCCATGGGTTGTGGTTCTATCTAATCAACACCATCATCCCCATCATCACTTTCATATTCTGAGGGAACATTAGCTTCAATTTTTACAGAGGTGAAAAATCTACATCTTGTGAGTCCAGAGGAGGAGTCTCTACTTCCTTCTTCTCGAAAAACTCAACATCTCTGCTTGTGTAGATTTTTCTGGTCTTAGGATCCATCAATCTATACCCAAGAGTTTCTTCACTGTATCCAATGAAGATGAGATTTTGTGACTTCATATCCAATTTCTTTTCATTCTGCTGTTTGGGCATGTGCATGCTTGCTTTGCACCCGAATACTCGAGGTGCAATAGATGGTTTCCTTTTTGACCATGCTTCTTGTGGTGTAATTCCATCAAGAGTAGTTGTCAGGCACTGTTCAACAAATACACTGTTGTTTTTGCTTCTTCTTACCCAAAATGTCTTTGCAAGTCCGGAATCATCGATCATGCATCGCACCATTTCCATGATAGTATGATTTCTTCTCTCGACAACACCATTTTGTTGCGGTGTGTGTGGAGGAGGCATTTTTCAACGAATCCCATGAGTTTGTAGGTAGTCTCGAACTCATCATCGGTGAATTCCCCCTCGATCTAAGTGGAGAGTTCTGATGTGACGACAGTTTCTTTCTCAACTGCAACTTTGAACTTTTTGAATGTTTCAAAGGCTTCACTTTTCTTGTGAAGACAAAAAATCCACATTTTCCGTGAATAGTCATCAACACAAAGCATGAAGTACTGGAACCCTGAATGACTTGGTTGCATTGGACCGCAAAGATTGGTATGAACCAGGTCAAGTTTACCATGAGCTCGAAAAGTACTCTTTTGGAATGAAACTCTGTGTTGTTTTCCTTCTAAGCAAAGTGAGGACACTTGTCTGTATCCTTTGAAGAGATGGTAGCCCATGTACCATATTACACCGGTGAAGTGTTTCGAGATATTTGAAACTTACATGACCAAATCTCCAATGCCACAACTAGGCTGAGGTGGAGTTTTTAGCCACAAGTGCTTGATCGTTTTTGTGAATGAAATCAAGTTGAAAAATACGTCCCACATTTGAAGCTTTTGAAATTATTTTCGAGCCTCTAGATTTATTCAAATCAAAACATTTTTTGCGGATTGATATCAAAGTCAATTTTTAGGTTGTGATCTAGGAGTTGATTGATCAAAGAAGATTCTTTGTCAACCCAGGGACATATAAAACATCTGATAGTCCACATGTACATGAACCAAGGGGTAGAGAAATGTTTCCAATCCCCTGAACTATATATGAAGAATCATCTCCCAACGAAACATGATTTTTCGATGGCGTGTCCTCATTGAAATAAACCAGTCTCTGTGGCTGGTCATGTGTCGAGTGGCTCCCGAATCAACATACTAGACATCACTAGATGACATGGATGGTTCACTTGATCAAGCAGTGAACAAGAAGTCTTCATTGTCTGACTGTTCTTGTTGCTCAGCAATATTACCTTGCTAGTGGGATCTTCTTTTCCATTTCCCCTTTTTCTACCCATGATAGTTGTTAGAATGTCCCTTGTAAGATTGTTGTTGTTGTGGTCTAGAGTTGCTTGATGAACCTTTCTTATAAGTGTTATACCAACAATCTTGTAAGTCATGTCCTCTTTTGCAAATTGGACATCGCTTCTTCTGTTGATTGTCCCCATGATACTGATTCTGATGTGGAGACTTCTGATAGGATTTAGGTTTTCCTTTACCTTTTCCTTTCCATTTTTGATGTGAAGACAGTGCCTGCTCCTCTTCATCATCCTTGTTGTGCATTGCTTCCTCTTGTTGCAGTAAGTTTACTAGCTTGTCAAAACTAATTGTCGTATCTGACAAGTTTAGAGTTGTGACAAAAATGCGGTAAGAAGAAGGGAGAGCTCTCAAAACAATGGGAACGAGAGATTCATCTTTGACCTCTTCTCCTAGGGCTAGAAGTGAAGCCCTCAACTCTGCAACTCTTCTTAGGAAAGCTTCAATTTTCTCATTTTGCTTGAACTTCAATGTATGTAACTGACTCTGCAAATTTAGTATGACATTCTTGTTCTTGGCCTCATATATTGTGCTCAGCTTATCCCACGCTTCTTTTTTTGCTGTTGTGGCATCTCGAATGTGGGCTTGCACATCGTCAGACACTCCAAACAAGATGATGAGTTTGGCTTTTTGATCTGCTCTATCAAATTGTCGTTGTTGTGTTGCATCAGTTGGTGATCTGGTTAGAGTACCAGTCACAACAGGCCAGATTTCTTCAAACTCAAGTTGTGTCTTTATTTTTGTCTTCCATGCAGCATAGTTGCTTCCTCTGAGCAATTGTGAATCCGGAAGAAAAAAATTTGGGGCATTGGTGCCCATTTTTCAGAGATCACTGACAGGGTTTGGCTCTTATCACCTCCAGGTATTAGGTCTCCCAATCTATATACCGTTAGTCCGATATACCAAACCTTTCTATATACGTGCCCTTCGATATACCCGTCGGTACGTGGAAGAAGCTCACCCTTTCTATATACCCGGTGGTACGTGAAAGAGGCGTTAACATACGTGAAAGAATTCAATATGTGGTACCAAGACAGTACTGATGGGGTTTGTGTGATTATTGACACCGGCTCAAAGAAATATCCTCATACGCATGCGTAACTTCGCTATATACTCGGATAATTTCTCAGTTCGGATTTATGTCTTGCAATCGTTCACAGACGGATGGGATGGTTCATAGTGTGTGCACTGTGACCTTATTACTCCCCGTCGATTTATAGGGACGATGCCTAGACGATGTTGTTGCAGCTATATTATGTGTTAAGTGCAAAGTAGTAGTATGATGGCTTTTACCCATAAGCGCTTCCCAGAGGCACCGTATATACCGAACGCTGCGAATGAGATCTAGGATCTCGTGAGTGTTACAGAACCAATTTTTTTGTTTTTGATTACAATCGCCATTTCGATTTTTGAGTTAAAGTTTTTGCATTGACTATGGCAACCTGCAAATTAGTACAATATGCAGCAGTATACAATTTACATTCAAAAAACTAGACAATTTGAATGGCAGGCAAAAATTTCAGTTTTGTGGGTCTTGGTGGCCTCCTGAGCCCAATACGACCCAAAATACTAAAAATTGCAAAAAAGAAGCTGAAGATGCAATTTTTAGATAGGTCTCCCTTTGCAAAAAATGTCTGAAATGAAAAAATAGACCAGATGGGAGAATTTTTTTTTACCCTAGCTTAGGGGTTTCTCCGCTAAATTTAGTTAGTTATAACTAAATTCAAAAAAATCTAAAAATTTCACCAAAAATTGCCAAATTTCAAAAGGTGAGTTTTTGAGTGTTGGGGCAGGATTTGACCCCTAGACCTCTCACTCCCAAGGCGCATCCAATAACCAACTTGGCCACTTAGGGCGCTTGTGCTATGAAATGAAGGAACTTGTATTTAATTACAGGTAAAATCGACTTACCTTGTTTGCATGGCGACCTGGCAGAGACTCCACATGTCTGTGAATGAGTGGATGGCACATTAGGTTTTCCTTATGCATAGAAAACGGATCTGAAACGCCTTCCTTCTTATTGTTTTTGTTTGCTTTTCCTTGCCGCCTCCTTTGTTTTTCTCAGCCGCTTCTTCCTTTCCACGCACTGTTTTTGTTTGCTGTCCGTGGAGTCAAACGCGAGGAGGACTGTTTCAAACTGCTACTTTTGCTGTTTTTTTTTAATTCTTCATTTGTTTTGTTATGCAAAGTCATGGTTTGTTGTGTTGGAGGTCCGATGGTTCCTTTCCATGCACCGTTTCTTTGTGCAGGTCGCGCCTATGCTGGCCGCTTTTGTTTATACTCATCCACCGTTTTGTGTTTCTTTGGCCGTTGTTTTTTTGTTTTATTTTGTGTGCAAGCTTTGGCAGGTGTGTGTGGCATCAAATTATTTAGTGCAGGTCCGGCATGGCTCCAAAAATCAGGCTCCAAAATCTTCGGCCGCTATTTGTTGCTTTAGTATGATTTGCTTTGCTTTCTTGTGTGCAGGTCGCGCCTACAGCTGCGTGGAGTATGTGGCCGCTTTTTTTGTTTTTGGCCACTTTTTTAAATACACTTCCACTGTGCAGGCCGCTTCTCTTTCACAACAAACAAACAAATATACTTTGATATAACAAATATATTGTTTCTATGCTATGTCATTTCTATGATATAACAAATATAACAAACAAATGACCTCTTCTCTTTGCTATGCCATTGTGCTTTTGTTTCTCTTTTTTATTGATTGTCTCTTTGTGCAGGTGCATGGAAGACTAATCTCAAGTCCAGCAGGGGTTTCCACGCCTCCTTCAACTACTTCCCCTCTCTGATTTGCACATATATGGAGTCCTTCTTCACATACCTCCAAATAGCAAGCAATCCTGCAAAGAAATTGTGCTCAGCCGAGTGCACCGGTCTGCAAAAAAAAATTGTGTTCCCAAAACACCGGAACTCGAACAGGAGGTTGTGGGTTTACGGGGGGTTCGGAAAGCTCAGCAGGAGGTAGCACTCGGCTCTCCTTCTCGGTGTAGATTTCTTCTCCACAAATTCTCCTTCTTCTCGTAACCTTCTCCAACCTTGCTAGAGCTTCAACTCGGTACCAAATGATGATTGAAAAACAAGGACGGAAGCCTGATGAATTTATTAATCTCAAATAAATCAACCATTACAGAGAATGGGCTGCAATATTTATAGATATTGCAGCCAAATACACACGGAGAATAAGTTTCATAGGTGCAACCAAATGCCAAAATGAACAAGCTTCCAATAACATCAAGGGAAGCAACAATTAGATAAAAACAAATATATTGTTTAAAACAATATAACAGTATGTATAAAAGACAAATATGGTTGAATAACCATATAACAAAATAAATATTATTATTTAATTAATAAAATTAATTAAATAATTAAACTATGCATAATTAAATATTAGGATAATAATATTTTATCCTAACAAAAGGATAGTGAGGGATGGGTTTTGTAGGATACTCCATCACTTTGTTAGGGCATTGAAAGTGGTTGGTTGGTGGTTGAAGGTCAAATCCAAATTTCCTCTCTCTCTTTCTCTAATTCTTCCAATATATTGTAAAGGGGGACACATTTATAAATGAGTTAGACATTTTATCTCTACCCCCTCCCTTCTTCTTCTCTTCTGGGTTGAATGTGGGAGTTTCAAGCCTCCTCCCTAATATTTGTAAATGTCATTCTTTCCTCTTATCCACCAATGATGTACTATGCAAACTAAAATTGAGTAATAGATCTATGTTCTATGATATTTTCTCTATCCTCTGCATGATTTAATTATTCTAAGTTTCCTCTCTTCATGATTTGGGTATATTGTTCATAATTTATGTTTATTGCAGGTTTAGGTGCAATTGTGTTTACTGGGGGATGAAATGGTGTACTGTGTGTAACCTTGGTCTGTGATGCTTTTCCATCCTCTCCATGCTCACCTCTCTCTATTTCAGGCATTGGGATTTTTTCTAGAAACCCCTTCTCTTGGTGCGTCACCTCTTTTAGTGTAGATTTATTTCATTTTAATTCTCTTTATCTCTCTTTGGTCCTTTGGAAGTTAGATCAAGAGTAGTTAACATATTTCCTTCCACTAGAGTTATTTGTTGCATTAGTTTAGGAAGAGGAACTAGCCTTCTCTGGAGGTCCATCTCAAGTGTGTTCATGTAAAACTAACTAAGCCATGTAAATTAAAACTAAACATCTAATAGCTTGAAAGCAATGTTAATCTAACAAAAACCATCAAGATAAGAGCTTATGGGAAACAACTTCTTCAATGCATAAACTAAATGCCAAGCCATTTCCTACTCTCTAAGATTGCTAACTTAAACTATGAAACTATGAAGATCATACGCAATCAAAATGGGATGTTGGTGACCTCAAGAATTGAGGATGGAATCTCTCCAAGAAATGGCTACAAGGCCATTTTGGATCTTCACATGCTCTTCAATTTTGAGTGAATGGATGCAAGATGAAAGAGCTAATCCAAATCAATGGAGAATGCTCAAAGCCAAATGCCTATAGTTTACTTTAGGGAAAAGGAGGTTTGTGTAGAAAGGTAAGGAGCTTGGTCCTTTATATAGCTTGCATGTTGGAGAGAGATATGAAACTTAGTGCATGTGATATAATGGTAAAGAAAGATTAGGAATGGATAAGGTTGCTTTATAAAAGGTAAGTGTGATTTAGAAGATATTAATTTACCATTAGCAAGTCATGGGAGTCGAGGGATGTTTTAATTAATCAAATGTGATTAATTAATACATAGATGTAAGCTTATAGAAGCTAATTAGAGGAAAATTAGTGTGATCTGGGGTGTTAGAGGAATTTAATCCAATAAATGACGATTTATTTGATTAAGAGTTGTGAGCGTAATTAATTAATAATAATTAATTAACCCAAGTAGAAGCAAACAACAAAATGTCTTTAATTAAGGAATATGAAAGGGGAATGTTAGCTAATAAGAGAAAATCACTAATTACGGTGAGAATGATAGAAAAGAGGACGATTAGTGCAATCTTAAGTATTAAAAATGCGTAAGTAGATTTTAGGTGTCTACATCAAGTAGCAAGTTCTACAAATTGAGAGATGGTACCCATGTTATCCAGTCACACTGCTTGCCTTAACACACTCACATGCTAAGCAATCATAAGGTGTTGTGATTTGGTGATAACATATTCCTCAATCCATTAAAGTATTATTATTTTTGTTTATTCCTAGTTGATATTCTAACATCTATAGCACATTTAAATTTCCCCAATTATAATAATTTTACATAAGAAGCCTAAATATGATAGTTTTTACTGCATGGGTGGAAAATATTACTGTAGAGAGTATTTTCATCTCCTTACACATAATAAATGATACCAAACTATTATTTGGGTTGTTCTTTTTGTTTGTACAACCCTAGAGGTGATTCCAATAGTAGTCTTCTTTCCTTGACAAGTAAGTTGATGCTTTTCGTTGTTATAATTGTGTAGACCCATTGTTCGCTAAGCCTTTTGATAAGCAGTATGGATTGTGGAAGCCTAAAGTTGTTAACACTTTGTAATTTGTGTTCAAAACCCTTATGGCCATGGATAGATTAGTTTCTCACTGATAGGTAATTTAAAACTCCCTTCTGTGTGAGGTTATTACATGTTGAATGGAAATAGTTTTGAAATTCGGCTCAAATCCTGATGAACAAGTCCTTGTTAATGTTGTCCATTTTTACCCCCAGGTAAAAATGAACAACGAGGGTCTACAGGCTAAAATTATCAAAGTTGGTGTATAAAATTTTCTAGGGTTCTTCTATACTTTCATGATGCCTTACAAGGGTCTTCAAACACATGGGAAGAAGGATTTTCCAACATAGCTCAATTGGGCCCAAATCAACATATAAGTGCATTAATGCAAATTAAAATAATTTTCATTGGGTTTGTGTTGAATTAGGTAAATTATTACAGGATCTCAAGCTCGAAACTGGAACATCATGTTTGATAGGGTTGGGGAGCTAGCTCGGGCCCTCATGATAAGTCTCTTCAGGAATAGCTCGGTCGAGATAGGAATGAGCTCGGTGGGTCTTAGATATGTCGGTGAGGTAACCGTAATCGAGCTCGAGTGAGTCGATCAAGGATCAATGCAAAAGAATGAGCTCAAATACAAACCCAACTCGAGAGGCCAACTCGAGCTCAACTCAGTTGCCACTTGGACATGTGAGCTCGATATCATACAGGAGGGTTGAGTTATTGTATTAGCTTGGGTAAGATGCATGTGTTATAGACCGAGCTCTTCAAATGGCTCGGGATGAGTCGGGGCAAGCTCGTAGAAGGGTGAGATCAAAGACCATGAAGTGGAAGTCGAGCTAACATCGGCTCGAGCACAAAACAAATGCAAACTTGGTAAGTCAAAAATATTTGGAGGTATCTAGTTGAGTTTGGATGCATTGTAGGTGAGATCGGAGCTCTTCCATATCAGAGATCAAGGAGTGTTGTAGGGGGCAAGTTGATCAAGACTTGAATGAGATCACTGGAAGGATTACAGACATAGTGAAAGAGCTCGTAGAGACTCATTCGAAGGCTCGAGTTCAGAGGGTAATCCGAGCTAGGTTGGATCTCACCGGAAAGAGGCCAAGTAGATCGAGACACTCATTACAGAGTGGTTAGGTTATGAGTAAACAGAGATAGGTAAGAATAACACCATAGGAGTGAATGTAGACTGTATGAACATCGAGAGAGTGAGTTCAACACAATGTAGAGTCAAGGTGCTCAAAATGAGATCATCATCATGAATGTGGAGGAAACATTTTGAATTCCGACTTGGTTGCTATGGTACAGAGGTGATCAATGAACAACCATGGCATTGGATTAGCTCGATACATGAGCTCAAAGTATGGAACCGTTCATTGATGTAAATGGGAGATCAAGAGAAATGTTTAGGTAGATGGAGTGTGGAATTTGGTGAATTGAGTCATAATACAGAAGTGGAGTGAGTTGAGGTCGGGAGCGAGGTAGGCCGAGTTGAGTTGAGATTTCAGATTTTTATTTTGGAAACTCTTTTAAGATAATTTCGTTTCGGAATTTCAAGAGATTTTGGGGGCAGAAACGTTGAACGAGTCGATATTTCGAAGCCCAAAAATCTGAAATTAGAGTTTCAGTTTTCAGGATTCGGAAGTGTGTGGGTTCGGAGAGGTTGGGATGATCGGAGCTTGGCGAGTGGGAAGTTCAGTCTTCGGAACCGAAAGGTGAGCTTGGTCGGTCTTCGGAGGTGAGTCAATGGAGCACAAAGCCCGGTAAGTCATTCGGTGATCGCAGGAGATAGTTGGAGCTGAAGTAGGAAGTGGTGACGTGGTGGAGCGGTTTCTGTTTAACTCGGTGAAGCTCAGTCAAAGGAGAACTCATTGGGTTCCATGGTGGAGGTCACATGAAACTTGGCATCGCGTAGTAGGAGCAGCTCGGAAGATGGAAGCTTGGTTTAGATCTAGGTAGAGAGTTGTGTCTTTGGAGCGTCGGTTGGGGTAGTGGGAGCTCACTCAATATGTTGAGATACATCACTCCCATGGTGAGCGGAGTGGATAAGGTAGAAAACAACTCGTAGAAAATAAGGCTCGTTACATAAATGGAGCCCAGTGACTTTAGTAGGGTGAGCTCGAGTGGGATATGCTCAACGGGCGAGTCGACATCGAGAGAGACTCGGTGGTGTCAATGGGAAGACAAGGTGAGCTCATTTGGGAGATGAAGTAACTCTGTAGACAGGGAGCTGATGTAGTGAGCCGGTTGCACGAGAGGGAGGAGCTCGCCAAGTCAAAAGTTCTATACAAAGGGAGGAGCTCGTTGGGGTCTATGGAGAGCTTGTGTCTTCAGAGCGTCGGTTGGAGATCGACATCATGAAGTAACTCGGTGGATAGGGAGCTTGATGCAGTGAGCCCGGTTACACAAAGGGAGGAGCTCGTCGATGTCTATGGAGAGCTTGTGTCTTCATATCATTGGTTAGTGCTCGGCATTATGAAGTGAGCTCGGTGAGGATGGTAGAAATCACACCTGAGCTCGTGTGAAGTTTGAGGTGAGTTCGAAAGGTGTGATTCGGTTTGAAGCTCGATGTGAGGGAAGCTCAACCAAAAGGAGAGCTCATCGGGTTTTTCGGAAGAGCCAACCAACTCAGCTGATTGATGAAGGTGCTCGGAACTAGGGGTGGTCATGGCGGTGTAAAGCTCATTTTGGTCGCGGTGACGAAAGAGCTATTATCGAGCTCAAGTGATAACATAACATAGATGTTGTGTAGTGTTCTATGCTGAGTTGAGCCCAACTTAGAAAGAATGGAGGGGAGCTCATTTTCAGTCCAACATGGAAGAAATAGAAGGAACTCGTTTTAAAGTGAGCTCGGCAGATGTGATGAACAATGGCGCTCGGATCCAACTCGGTGAGTTGGCTGGTGAGCCAACCACCGAGTTGGGCCATTTTTTTGGTTTTTTCCATCATCACAAACTGGTCAACATGGGGCCCACCAATATTTAATTTAATTTAATATTATTATTTAAATATTTTAATAATAATATTTATTATTATTATTTTAATTAAGAAGACTATGTCAACAAGCAATCAAGGATGCATGATGTAACTTTCTCAGATGGTTCAACAAAATGTAATAAATGATACATCATGTGCCTTCCATTTAGGAAGGAAAATTATGACCTTTCCTCTTCTCTCTCAATTCTTCTATAAATGTAAATGGGAAGTTCATACCAAGGGGGTCCAAAAAAACAAGTGAGTTCCAACAAGTAAGTTCGATAGGTCATACAAATTGGACAAATTAGACACTTTCTAAGCTTCCCCTCTCTTCACAAGCTGAGATGTTGTGATTTGTAGGCTTTCAAGCCTTTCTTCTAAAATTGTAATGGCAGCCTATGCCTTTTCATTGATGTAATGGTGTACTGTGCAAAGTGCTTAAAGTAATGAGAATTATGCTTTGTGATCATTTGTATGTCCTTTCATGATTTTTATTGCTTCCACTTGCCTTTCTATCATGTTTTCAGGTGAACTGTGCAACCAGGGTTTCTCTTGCAAGTTTTGGAGGTCATTGTGCTTATCAAAGAGTGAAGTACTATATGTAAAAGTGGGTTTTTAATGCATGTAATTCTTCCTCATGATCATATCTCTTCATTGGCCAGCCGAAATTTGTCTAGCAACACCCTTTCTTAGTGCATCACCACTTCTAGTATAGGTTTTATTTCCTTACAAATATCTTTCCCTAATCCCATGAAATGTTAGCATAGGACTAGTTAGCCATTTTTCATGCATTAGAAGTAGTGTTGTGTTTAGTTTAGGAAGAGGAAGCCGGACTTCTTGAAGGTTCACTCGATCCCAAGTCCCACAACTTGAGAGGTGATCCCATGTGTCCCAATCACACCAAATGTCATGATTCATTTTCAGGCCATTCAGGGGGTGCAGTGATCTGGTGACAACAGTAAACACATGAATTTACTACAGTATTCTATAAATGTAAAATTAAAAAAAAAATCTATATAGCTCTTCAATTATGAGAATATTCATGTTTTTAGTAAGATTTGATATGGAACCTAGACAATATCAATGTGTTTGGTGATAATAATTTATAGGCTTAAGCATTTAAATGGTAGAGATGGAAAAACTAGGCTAAAATTTCATCCTTAGCAAGAAATCATATGCAGTTAAGAACTTTGACTTGAAAAGATGGATAACATAATCATTTACACATTTAAATGAAAAATTCTAATAGATACACATAGCTGGGAATTTGTGAGAATCTTTACGAATTTAGTAAATTATAGGATTGGGAGATGGTAATCCTTTTCACCTTCGAAACACATGGATAATTTTCTTATACAATCCTACCACAAATTCATGATACATCAACTGCAATATTTTGACTAAACAATGTTACTAATATTCGTTCCATTTTCTTTACTCCTATCATCTTTATTAGATTTGAAACTTTCATTGAAGGTTGATGGACCTCTCTTTATAAAGATACAATATTCTTGACTTTGAATATGCAAAATTGTGAGATGGATTGCAAATCTTCAATTCTTTCTTTTAATGAAAGCATTCATGCTACAATTTTGCACCAATGTTAACTTTACGTTGTTTTATGTGTTAGAAAAAAGTGTTTAATTTTTCCCCTAGTATAATTATATCATTAGGAAAAGCAAACATCAATTTACTTTTTACATGTTTTTTATTTGTAATCAATTCAGTTTTAGATTCCTAATTTTAGGAAAAGCAAATAAATCAAAAAGATTTTTATTCATGCACAAACATATGTAATTTTTAGTTGATGTTCTATTTTTAAGAGTTGAGTGTTCTATTGTTAGATGAAAGACCTCTCTATACTGGAGGCAATTGTAAATATTTTTACACACATAGAATGTATTGAGCCGAAGCTCTGACATAGAAGAAAATATATATGCACAAAAGTGTTGATTTGAGTTTGGAATACTTTGTTTATTCTTAATATTATTTGTTTTATTTCTAATGTTTGATATTTTATGTGCTTAATTTCTACAAATTGGTATTAGAGCTTGGTTTTTAAGCATGTTTCTAATTAACAAAAGGTTATGGATTCTATATCCGGTCTATAGACACCGCAATTTACAGGAAAAATTACGAGTATTGGTCATTAACCATGAAGGCACTATCCAGATCCCAAGATGTGTGGGAAATCATAGAGAATGGGTATATAGAGCCCACAGATGCAACAACATATAACACACTTTCACAGGAAAAGAAAGTAACCTTGAAGGAATTAAGAAAGAAAGATAGAAAATCTCTTTTATTTATTCATCAAGCCATGCATGAAAGAATCCTACCTAGAGTGGAAGCAACCAATACAAAACAAATTAAATGGGAAACTCTCCAAGTTGTGTATCAAGGTAAAGAGAAAGTATACACTGCAAAGCTACAATTACTTCGAAGATATTTTGAAAATATGTCAATGAAAGATCCAGATTCTATAGAATCATTCTTTACTTTTGTAGTTGGTATATCAATCAAATTAAATCTCATGGTGAAAATATTGAAGACATAAGGATTAGTGAAAAGTTACTTAGAAGTTTTCTTGTAAGATTTGATCCTTTGGTAGTTGTTATTGAAGAAACTATGGATCTAAGTCAATTTTCAATTAATAAGTTACACGCATAACTAATTAATCATGAAAAGAGGTTGAATAGATCACATGTAATTGTAGATCAATATTTTTCATCACAGGTATCAGGAAATCATAAAAGAGGAAGATGAAGGTTCAACCCTAGAGGAAGAGGAAGAAGTTCATCTAGAGGACGCAACAACAATCCATCAAACTCAAGTGGAAGAGAACATAGTCAAGAGAAAAATCATAATCATTTTTTTGGTCAAAGATAGGATAAGTCGCATGTGCAGTGCCACTATTGCAAGAGATATGAGCACTATGATTATGATTGTAGGAAAAAGCAAGTATGATCAGGACAAATAGAAACAAAATTAGGTTAGAAGCTCTACTTCAAGCTCCATGTTTATTGCATGCACAAATATTTCCAAAAAAACACCTTCTTTATCGCCTATTGAGTGTAATCTATCTATTTCACCATTTTCTTTATGTTATTGAGACGAAAAAGATAGGGGTTAATGGGATGAGGAGGAATACCTGCTTATGCTGGTTAGTTGATGGTTGTTTGTGCGTGTTCTGAATTCTCAATCCAATGCTAACTGTGAGAGCTTCCTTTTGGCTGGGAGGAACTACCTGAAATAGAAAACAAGACCACAAAAGAAGAGTTAAATAATATATGACAGTGGAATGCCTAGCATGTGCTATATCTAGGAAGTGTGATACTCCCTAGATGGCTAATAATCCATTGTTTAAAACAACTTAATGCGAGAAATAAACAAATTCCTATTGTAGTTGATATGATTTAGGTATTTCATTCAAGACAAATAAGAAAATATAACATAACAGGCTAGGCTATAGTCAGATCTAAAGGGTAGGTAGGTCAAGGCGTTGGAACTGGTCAAGGTCAGGTTCTGGGTTGTTTGGGTCACTTGGTAGAAGGTAGGTTGGCTCTATTATTGGCACAGGTGTAGAACACAAAGACCGATGTCGATCGGGTGGAACCGATGATGGTTTAGATGGGACCAGCAATGGTCATGGGTAATCGGTGTCGGTAGGGTTGGGGTGAAAGGAATTCAATGAGATCTGATTGTGGGGATTGAACTGAAGTTAAACAGAGATGGAAGAGTGAATATGGAGGTCTGTAAAGGTCTTAGGTATACTCAGAGGTGTGTAGTAGGCAAGAATGGGTGATTTGGTGGTGTGGGTAGAGGAATGGATGAGTCTACAAGTAGGTAGAGGATGGGAAATGAACATGCAAAGTATAAACTGATAACAAAAGTAACAAAGGCTATTATATTGAAATAGACTATGCTAGTAGAAGATACACTTACTGTGATGTAGGTTTGATGGTTGAAGGGTGATGGCAGTTGATCAAAAGAATGGTGTTTGGTGCCATGATAGTGCTTCTGGAATGCTTCCATGAGTGTTATGCTTCTAGATCTATCCTGGTGTTGGCTATGGATGTCTGTAGGTGTGAAAAGGCTTTGGTTCTACTTACATGTAGCTCTCTTCTTGTCTCTCTTGATCTCAAAATGTGCCAACCCAAAAACAAGGTTACTAAGGTGAATAAATGGTAATCGATGATAGTTCTAGGTTGACCGACGTTGGTTTAGGGGTGACTGGTGTCGGTTTAGGTGGGATTCCCTAGGTTTACTAAAAATAACAGATCTTGGCAATCATTTCCACCAGATATGTCTATTCTCCCAAATAAAAGTGGAAGTTGCCTTTTCATGAGTGGGAATGTGGTTAGAGGGATAATATGCATTGATTTTTAGGGTTGAACTAAGTCTTAGCTCATTAAGGTAAGTGGGACCAAGTCTTAGTTAGTTATGGAAATATGTCAAGAATAGGTCTAGGGTGAGGTGGCTAGGTGAGGTGGAAATTAGCTTAATTAAAATAATTAAGTAATGAATATTGTGAGGATGGGTATTAATTTAATTAATTAAATTAAATTAATATTAATGTGGGGTGGAAGGGCCATGGTTAGGTGAATATGTTTGGGTTGGTTATTCGATGGGGGACCAAGGGGAGTGTGAACTAATTTTGGTGTCTACATTTTTCTCCTTTTTTGTTGTAGATTGTATTGGTAAGCAACGATGAAAAAAATAAGATGTGGTTGTGTTGAGTTTAAGTGAAGGTGGTGTTGCCCCAAGCATGGGTGAAGGTAACCCCCTCAAACTAGGAACTGATGAGGTGAGAGAAGGAAGCGGTGAGTGGTTTGATAAAATGAGGAGGTGGGTGGTTTGAGAAAATAGGGTTAGGTGTGAAGAAGGTGATGGTCGAGGGTATGGTGATTGTAAGAGGTAGGGTGGGTGATTAGGTAGAGCATTTAGACATATGCACACGTTGTGAAATGCCATGAGATACAAGGGTTTCTCAACATAAAAATGTATATTAGCTAGGGTCGTAAAGGTCATCCAAACAAGGGTTATTGAGTTTTGGTATCCAGGGTAAAGGATACGGTTTGGGCACTTAATGAGGTAAGATGCATGAATGTGTAGGTGTGGTTCGGTACATCCAAAAGGTCAAAAGGTCAAGGTTTGTTTGGATAAGGGTCACGGCCATAGGAAAGGTAAGGCTATTAGGCTAAGAAAAATAGGTACCATCATCGCAAGATGCAATGAGTGAGGACATGGGAATATCCACATAATCAACGGTTAGGTAGGTAGGTGTGGGTAGGGTAGGTGGAGGTAAAAATGGGTAATGGGTAGTGTCAATCAAACGTACACACACGTAGAGATCGCAACATGGTATCAGGTCGAAGAGATTTTAAAATCTACATCATCCAAGGTCAATTGGGTTATCCAAACAAGGTTTGTTGAGGCTCGGTATCTAGGGTAAAGGATATGGTCCAAACCAACAATGGGGTAAGATGCAAGAACTTGTAGGTGTGGTTCTAGTACATCAAGAGGTCAAAAGGTCAAGGTTTGTTTGGACAAGGGTCACGGCCAAAGGCAAGGTATGGTTGGTAGGCTAACAATGTGGTAACAACATCGCAAGGTAAAGCGAGTGTGCAAGGTTGATGGTCACATCACGGGGGTCAGGTGTGGGTAAAAAGAAGGTGTGGCATAGGTATGGCCACATGAGGGGTAGAAATATACCCCAACTAATGGTTAGGTGGGTTATAAATGATGAGGTCAGGAGAATGAGGTGGAGGGTTAGGGTCAGCGTCGGGTTAGGTGAAAAAGGTTGTGGGAAAGTAGATAAGGTGCAATGGGTTACCATGGGGTCAACACGGGTAACCGATACCATTCAGGTTTAACCAATGTCGGTCTAGGGAAACCAACCTTGGTATGCTAGGGCACATGAACGATGTTGGTCTATGTAAAATTGACGTCGGTCAACTCGGGGAGATGTTAAAAAATGAAATTTCTGATTTTTGTGGAATCATTTGTAATTTTCCAAATAGAAGAAAATGATAGAGGAGAGAGGAAAAGGTGGAAAGAAACTAAGTGAGATAGAGAGATAAGTTGGAAAGCTTTGTAGCAAGTGATCGAGGCAATAGGTGGATCCACAAGATTTGTTTGATTGATTCGGTTGGTTGGAGGTGAGGAGGTCGATTAGTGATGGAAGAGGTAGGAGAGGGATCGGGGGGACCATTGGTGTAGTGGCCCGACATGCCACCATGAAGATGACATCGCAACGAGGTAAGATTCGATCGTATTCCTCGTGTTGGTAGGTAGATTTGTGTAGAGAAATCGGGTTAGGGGTAAATAGATTTTGGGGGAAAAGGTAAATTTGAATTTGGGATGAAAAATGGGTAAAATAGGAAGGGAGAAGGGTGGATGTAGGTGGAAGAGAGGTGAGTATGAATTTAGGTGGGATTTGGGTAGGGAAGGATATGTTGGGAGGGGAAAATGTTGAATTGTGGAGGAAATGGGGTAGGGTGTCGCGGATTTGGGTGCCACGACAGTGACCGACATCGGTCAATGGTTGGCCGACATCGGTGGGAGTCAACCGACATTGGTCACCGATGAGGAGACCAATGTTGGTTGTGGGAGACCATGGTCGGTCGAGGATAACCAGTGCCAGTCATCATTTGGAGAAAAATGGGCCAAAAATGAGATAGGGTGGGTGGGTGAGGTAGGTAATGGTAGAAGAAGATGTTGTTGATGGGAAAAAAAAGAAGCTTGGGTAAGAGGTTTAAATAGGTATGGTTGAGGGGTGTGAAATTGAGGTGGGGGAAAGGTACATGGTTAGGGTTGGGGTGGGTAGACAGGTCGTGTGATAAGAGGGTAATTTACGAAGGAAAATAGGTAGGGTAATAGGTATAAGTGGGGTGTCAAGAGTGATTGCGGGTATGGTTTTAATAATTTGATGGTTTGTTAGATGTAGGCAAGAGATTAGCTACGGATGTGAGATAGTGTACCGCCCCTTCTCATGGAGGTACGAGGGAGAGTGATTGATGATTGGTGTCATGTTACAAGAGGTTGGCCTGATTGGGGTAAGACGCTACCGACACATGTAGTACGGGAGCTGAGTTTGATGGTCTCCCTCATTGACAGATGGGATTGGTGACCAATACATTCCATCTACCGATAGGTGAGGTCACAGTCACCCTGGAGGATGTGTACAAGATCCTATGGTTACCGATAGTGGGGACGCAGGTGTATTGATTTCCTCATAGGCATCTGAGGATTTGATGTTGAACGTGTTTGGTGAGGGGCTGGCGGAGTTGAGGTTCCATAGCGCAAGTATGAGCTACGAGAGATATGTACTGGCCCCATCCGAAGGAGATGAGGCTAGTGGTGTCGATGATGGAGGTAGTCTACTATTTTACACTACTAGATACAGAGGGTGGGAGATTCCCATGATGATTGATGGGGGTTCTACATGATATGGTGGAGGACAAGACCCATTTTGCATGGGTGCTCACATTCTTGGTATAGTTATACAGAGAGCTATAAGCTTATGGGTGGCTATGGAGGTTTAGCCTGTGTTGCACTTTCTTACTATGGTGTTAGGTGTACTAGCACATTGTGTGTGTGCGTCCAGTTGGTATGCCCCGAGTGGATGCATTCAAGCTGGGTTTTTTTTGGGTGGGCTTCAGGGATGGGTGCCTACGATTGGGGAGCACTGAGCTGCTAGAGCTACACACGATGTAGCCTATTACAGGCATTTTCTAGAGGGGTTTCCTGTGTGGACATCATTTGGAGGCCATATGTGGGTTTCCTGTCATATGGGCGGATGACCGAGAAGCTATAGGAGCTACAACTACTCCGATGGATAAAGGGGCGATGGGAAGGAGAGCATGAGATGATACCTGTAGATAGGTCAGATGGTAGTTAGACTACCTTTGGATATACCCCCATCATTCCTATAGTATAGGAGGGATGACGTGGAGAGGCCTCTACCTCTACCACAGCCGATGGTGCCTACAGGTTAGGAGGAGTAGGTGGTAGATTGGCGGATTGATGATGTGAGGGTTACTGATAGATACAGATAGTGGTGGGTTGCATAATTATGAGTAGTACCGCTGAGGCTAGGGTAACTGGATTTAGCCACCATAACTATTCAGAGGGATGCCCTACAGGGGTAGGTGGCTACCCTAGTGACATAGTTGGGGATAGTGTAGGGAAAATTGATAGGGTCAGAGGCATAGGTTACCACTTTGTAGGCACATGTGGCCACTCTTCAGGCCTAGGTAGCATAAGGACAGGAACCCGTATAGGGTGGAGGTGGGGATGGGGTACATATGGCTGCCTTACATGCATAGGTTATAGGTTTACAGGGCCATTTGGCCACTACATAGGTGCAGGTTGTGGCCCTTCAGGCCTAGATATAGGCACAGGGTCAGAGGCCGATGGCCCCACCACAGGCATAGGGGCAGGGTCCCACTTTATAGGAAGGGGCAGGATAGGGTCCCATAGGACAGGTGTAGGG
Source organism: Taxus wallichiana var. yunnanensis (assembly GCA_018340775.1). Lineage (NCBI taxonomy): Eukaryota > Viridiplantae > Streptophyta > Pinopsida > Cupressales > Taxaceae > Taxus > Taxus wallichiana. The sequence goes on from CM031239.1 coordinate 838,561,154, forward strand.
TCAGAGGATGATGGCACCACCACAGACAGTACCTATAGCCAGGTTGAGAGATGCCTTAGAGAGGTGAGGTATTATCAGGATCAGCTGATGGCCACAGGATAGATTTCCTATCCTATGGAGAGTATAGAGCACAACAGGCCTCGAGTGAGAGGACCAGTCGTGCACCCACAGTGTGGAGAGCACAGGGGGCCATCGAGCCCTGAGACAGGGTTAGGTCGAGGCCACCAATTCACGGAGGCCAGCCCCAAGTGAGGTACCAAGCAGAGATCCGGCCAAGACCCATGGTGGGTGGTGAGATGTTAGTTGGATGCCGTATGGAGGCAGAGGAGGAGGAGGAGACAGGTGAGATAGATATGGAGGATATCCAGTGGGGGTACCTGATAGCCGTACGTACCTCCATTTTGGTGTAGTTGTGTATTTTTGATATATACCGGCCTACGTTTCCAAAGAGAGTGAGGATGTATATGAGAGTTTTTGTTTTTTAGATCATATATTGTCATGCGTGCCAAAGATGGTGAGGTTGTATATGAGATTTTTTTGAGAGATTGTGATTATTATTTGGCATCAGTGTATATTGTATGGATACACAAATTTTTATGATGAGATGGATGATTGGCTCATGATGTACTTGTGTGGGAAGAATTTTCTTGTTATGTATAGATGGATGGAAAATAGGTGTGTTTAGGCATGGTGGAATTAGGTCATAAGCATGATGGAGTCAGGTTATGTTTAGGTATGGTTGAGTCAGGTGGTAGGCATGGTTGAGTCAGGTCATAGGCATTGTGAAGTCAATTTGGGTTAGGTATGATTGAGTCAAGTTGGTTTAGGCATGAGGTAATGTCCAAGTTGTAGGTAACATGGGGGACAAATGGTGATGTATATAGGTTATGATTTTAATTTCCAAATATGTGCTATAGTGGAAATGTGAAAATGATAAATGAATGATTTGATGATGTAATAAAGATGTGTATTAATTGATGCTTATTTGGTTTAATTTACAATTATTGATATACAATGAAAACTAACTAGGGTAGAATGTGAATAGGAAAGTGAAAGGGGGCATTGGTTAGGGTAAAGAGTGGCCGAGCTAACCTCCAAGGGCCCCATGCCCTCAAAGTGCTGCTACCTACATAGTCCCGGTGAAAAGGGACCTCAGGCCGATGTAGTTCTCCCATAAGCTAGGGAAGATTATGATGAAGTAGAGGAATGGGTTGATAGTTGTTAGGCATGGTTGAATGTAGGTCATAGGCATGATTGATTTTAGGTATTAGGCATGATTGAGTGGTTTTTAAATATAGGTGTCGATGATCTGGTCTGTATAGGATAATCAAATAGTAATGAGGAAGGCAAATGGTAAGAGGTGGTAAAAGAGCCATTTAATTGATAAGAACCCTAATGAGTCTACGATACCTAAGATGGGATTATGAATGTAAGACCCTAAAGGAGTTGCATAATGGACTATGCTAAAGGTGAAGAAAGTCACATAATCACAAAATGTCACGTTTGCAACAAGTCCCTTGAGTAAAGAGGAAATTAGGCTAAAAAGACAAGGAGGTGAGAATGGGTGGTTTAGCGTAACTTAGTGTACGATAACATGTTTTTCAGAACAAGAAATCCAAGATAAAAATAGGTAATTCCATGATGAAAATTTCATCTTTTTTCTTCATTTGTTTGTTTTTAATAGACTGATTGATGTGGGAAGTATATATGGGATGAGTGTATTATCTCCTTGAGGTCTTCGTGAAGCTGATCGATGCGGGAAGCTTCTGGATATTGTTATTGGATTTGTGAAATAACTTGATATAGCTGTCCTTCAAGGGAGAAGTCTATTTATAGTGGTGGAATTAGAGTGAAGAGATGTCCCTTTTGAGGGAGTCATCTTTTGTTGGAAGTTTGACTCAAGGAGTTGCATTTTTTTTGTTTTTGGATGTTTAAGTCATGGAAAAGACTATAGAGGAAGATTAGGTTCTTGTTTAGAAGACAAGACTATAGCACACAGAGATTAACTATGAAAGAGGTGGTTTGAGTGATGAATAACCATGGGATTCCATCTTGAAGAAAATAAAAAGTATACATGGGAATCATGCTATGAGTAGATCCGTGGTACTCATATTGAAGATAAGGCTGAAAGGTGATGGGTAATCACATGATTCTTGTTGAGTTGTGGATCCTCAAAGCGAGTAATATGGAAGGTGAACAACACTCAAGGGATGAGCGATCAACTGATAGAAAGTGGTATAGAACTTGACGTCAACAATAAAATGGTCGAAGATGCAAGGCATTAAGGGGCTCAGGTTTGGGTTTACCTTCAAGTGAAGATAAATGATAAGCACCTGATCCATAGGCATGGGTAATGATATAGGTTCCGAGCGAATTAGGAGAAAATTCACCCCACTTACTTTTCTCCTCTTTGGTTACATGTTGATTTTCCTTCATGATGAGGTCACCGACCTGAAAGGTTCATTCGTGAACACGTTTGTCATAGGCATGTTTTATACATTTTTGGTAGATTTGGAGATGGTCAAGAGCATTGAGATGACATTCATCTAATAACTCAAGTTGCACCAAATGATCTTGGTGAAAGTCATCATCATTGAGCATGTCTTGTAGTGAGATGCAAAGAGATGGAATCTGGACTTTGAGAGGTAAGAAAACCTTAATACTGTAGACCAGAGAAAAAGGTGTGGTAGAAGTCGAAGTGCAAATACTAGTAGTGGTAGGCCTACAAGGTGAAAGGAATGTGTGTATGTCAATCCTTCCCAGTATCGTTGACTATCTTCATAAGAATTTTGTTCAAGGTTTTATTGGTCGATTCAGCTTGGCCATTGGTTTGTGGGTAATAAGGTGATGAGAAACTGAGTTGGATGCCAAAAGTGTCGCATAGTTTACGTAGGGTTTTGTTTTTGAATTGCTTTCCATTATTAATGATGAGGTGGTGAGGAACACAAAAGTGAAAAATGATGTGATGGTTGATGAATTCACATATTTTCTCAGTTTTTGTAGAAATGAGGGGGATGGATTCTACCCATTTAGTATAATATTTAATAGCGGTTATGATCCACTGGTGGCATTGTGAAGAATGGGGGTTGATCTCACCGACAAGATCAAACCCCATTGAGAGAAAGGCCAAAGGTCTCATTTGATCTGTAAGGCATGACTAGGTGTGTGATGGAGATTAGCATATTGTTGGCATTTCACACAACATTTGACATAATCACAACAGTTGCGGTTTAGGGTTGACCAATAATAGCCTAGGAGAAGAATGCATTTTGACATAACTAAACCACTAAAGTGACCTCCACAAATTCCATCGTGGACATCCTTAATGGTGTAGGGAATTTTAGAACTTGTAAGGCATCGTAAGAGAATGTCGTCAAAGCCGCACTTGTGAAGAATACCACCCATGATGACATAACGTGAGACATTTTAAAGAAAGGCACGTTGTCCATTATGAGTGATATCGGTGGGTAGAATGGAATGGGAAAGATAGTATGCATATTGCTTATACCAAAGGTCATGTGGGTCAGGGGCAATGGTTCCAATGGAGTAGATCTCATGAGGTAAATAAGAGGGTGATTGTAGTCTTTGTATTGTGACAAAGATTTTAGAGTCAGAGGGTGAAGTAGGTATCGAGAAGCCAAGTAGACCATGGTATCCACAAATTTATTGGTAGATCGTGGGGTGGTTTGAAGTTCATAACGATCAAAGGTGGTCAAGAGTATATCTACGTGGTGTTTATACTTTTTAAGTATCTCATTACGACATTGGTATATACCGTTGACTTGGTTTACAACCAATTGAGAATCACCAAATATATTAATGGACTTAACATCTAAGGCATAAGCAACCTAGAGACCCAATACGAGTGCTTCAGTATTCAACAATATTGTTTGTACAATCAAAATTGAGTTTTAAAGACAAAGGCATAGGTTCACCATCAAGAGGAATGATGATAACACCAGCCCCACCCCCACATTGACACTTGGAGCCATCAAAGAAGAGTGTCATTTGGTAAGCGGGTTCATCCAGGGAAAGGGTAGCTATAGAATCATCTGGGAAATCAAAGTTAGATGGTTGATTCCTGGAAATAGGTGCATCAACTAGTTGATCATAAATAGTCTAGCCCTTGATGGACTTTTGATGAATGAATTCGAGGTTGAGGTCAGAAGCATAAGCCAATGCATGGCATGCTGATGTTGATAGGGTTTGGTGTACATATAGTGTAATGGGTTAGTATTAGTAACGACGAAGGTTTTGTGGTTGAGTAAGTAATGGTGGATTTTGGTGGTGATAAAAACTAAGGCTAAGCAAAGTTTTTCGGCATGGGTATACTTATTTTTGTAGTCCAGAAGGGTACGACTTATGTAATAAACTGATTTCTCTTGGTGTTGGTCATCGCGATGAACAAGCATGGCACCTAAAGAATGGTTAGTGGTGGAAACATATAGGTAAAAGGGGTGCTCATACTTAGGAGGAATGAGCACTAGTGGTTAAAGGAGGTATTGTTTTAAGGCGTCGAAGTCTTTATGACATTTATCATCCCATTTGAATGACATGTCTTTCTTGATGAATAGATAAAATGATGAATAGATTGCAACTTACCTTGTAGGCTTCAAAGTTGACGGAGATTAGTGGGTGGAGGCATTTCCAGAATAGACTTGACTTTAGCAGGATCGACTTCTATGCCATGCAAAGAAATAATGAAACCTAAGAGTTTTCAGAAAGTACCGCAAAGACACACTTCTTTGGTTGGGGTAAGTGCAACAAGTTGGTGGACAAAAAAGGGGTTATAAGTGGACGTCATATTGCAAAAAATAGTGAAATATCAACTTCTAGGGATTATTAGCAATACGCGCACTCAAAATTAGAAAAAATTATATAAATATGAATCGTATCATCCTGGAATCTAGTTTCTAAACTACTATTTTTTTAAAAAATGGACAAGTTTAGCTATATTAAACACTTAAAATTATATGACTTGTTTTTTTTTTTAAAAACCTATAAGATTGTAGTCCATTTGCCCGTGATTTGGATGACCAAATCTTGTTATTTTTTTTTCATTTGGTGAAAAGTTAGATGTAGTTGTCTATCTTGGGATGGATTTTATTTTGTATTTTTTGAGCAATATTTTTTTAATGATTTTTTCCGTGAAAGTGGTCTGAAAAGATTTAGAAAATGGAGTGCTTTCCGTTTGCCCGCCATAACTATATCAAAAAATATTGAAATATATATATATATATATATTTTAACATGTATAGAATTTTTCCATGCTTGGGATGGTATAAGTTTTATCACATTTTGATAAGCAAAACAAAAGTTGCAGTCTTAAACGTAGACATGAACATTCACGGGAAAAATGTCTTAAGTACCTATTGTTAGTAAAAATTATAAAATGATATTTATCTTATTCTATTCACTTGAAAATCAATATTTCTATGAAGCTAACAGTCTCCCCTACGCGATGGCACCATTTTTGTGAAATGTTTTCAGTTTTTCAGCATGGTTCAAGTCTGTGGAAGAGAAAATTTGAAGTTTTTTGACCTTTTACACTTCATAATGACCTTCCATAGCTTTGGTTGGGGAAAAAAAGATTTCCGAGCCTTAGGGTCGGATTTGATGATACAGATAGAACCACGATCGTGCTTTATAAACTGCGCACGGTTTGTAAAGTGTGATCGGTTCTTAAATCATATTTACACACATCCCAATGTTCTAATTACCATGTGATTTTTATTGTTTGACTTTACCATATGAATTACTATGAAATTCTGTCATTTTTTGCATGTTTTTCTTATCACCGGAAGCAAAACATCATGGGAGACAAGAAACGAAGTCAAAAAGGAAGTCATGAAGTAAAAAAACACCAAACGAATTAGAGGAAAATAGATTTCAAAATGCTGAGTGAATGTGGAATCTTTGTGAATCAAGAAGAGGTTCATCTTCAACCCCTACTATTGTAAGCAATGAGGAACTAGGTAATGTTTCTATTGTCAATGTTGAAGTTGAATTAAATACTCATGATGAAGATGTTTTTACTATCAATGTTGAAGAAGAATTAAATACTCGTGATGTAGTAAATGTTGAAATTGAAGGAGACAATGAAAATGTGAATAAGGAAATTCAGGTTGAAACTGTTGACAAGCAAAATTTTGAAAAAAACACCTCCTAGGATTTTCCATAAGAAACCTAATTATTTTATTGAAATTGATGAAAACATTTTGAAACCAATGTCTGAATTTTTTTTGAAACGACAAATCAGAAGAAAAGCCACTAAAATTTGGGATAATCATTTTGAAATTTTAAATGATTCCCAAAGATGTCAGATGTTGGTTAGTTTGATGAAATTGATTAAAATGAGACCTACATTAAACACCTTAGGATTGATAACATCTAATATACATGGTCAAACCTATACAATTGTTGAAAACCTTCATGATGCATATCACACTGTTGGTGTCAAGAGATGCACTAGGGATAATAATATTGTGCATCATGTACTTGCTACTAGTGTTGTAAGTGAATCAATAAAAAACAATGTTTGATTACACAAACAAGTCGAATGTTGCAAGTTAATCAAAAAATTCTAATGAAAGCAATTGAAAGACGTAATATCCTTCAATCACTCAATAACACCAATTTTTGGGCATTTTTTGCTAGAGCACCGCGTAAGGACAAAGATAATTTTGATGCTATAAGAGAAGTTGTTATTCAATTTTGGCATGATAACACTAGAGTTTCACCTAATACAAGAGATGTTGTAAAACAAAGAGTTGGTTCTACTAATCGTGAACCACATCCAAAGCATTTCTTAGATATGACTCAAACTCAATTTTTTCGTAAGTTTGAACAAGAGAATCTAGAAATTAAAATTAGTCAACATTTTTTTGAAATGTTGAAACCATTCTATGTGAAAATCAACCACGCTCGCACCACTTGTTGTTGTAGGAAACATGTTGAATTTGTGATGCATTATGCTAAATTTTTACGTATTCATTCTAATTTTCATTATGAAACTATGTTATCAGAATGTGGTGTTCAAGTTCCACCAATATCTTCTAGGATTTTCATTCTATGATATTTTGTGAAAAAGAAGTTGGACAATTTTTTTATAGTCAAGATTGTTTAGATGGAAGTTGTGGTACATGTAGCGGATTACCTAAATTGGAAAGTTGCATCCATGAGAAAATTGAAGGTGCAATAGGACATAATTTAGTTGAGTTTGATAAATATAAATCAGTTGCATATTAGTTGAAAGATGGAAAAGAGTCTAAATGGTGTGAACTAGTTACAGAACATATGTCTATTTTTCAATTTATGAGAAAATTGAAGGATGAAATTGTTTATGAGTATGATAGGCATACACACAGAGCTCGATGGTTGGATGAACAGTTCAAGATATGCAAGGACATATTTCCTATTGGTACTATTGTTTCAGTGGTCAAATTTGTAGATAATTACACATTGCAACCACAAATGGAGGTTCAATCACAATATTACAACTCAGTACAAGTTTCATTTTTGTGCATATAGCATTTATACATTCTCCGACTAGTATAAAGAATGATCAAAAATTAGAAGAGAGTACCAATTTTATATCAGTGATGATCATACTCATTCTACTGAATTTGTGCAAGGGTGTTTCCAATTATTTTATGGAAACTTATCGATAGGGACATCCACTTCAAACAACATTATATATGGTTAGATAATTACACGTCTCAGTTTAAGAATGCACGAATGTTTTATTAGATGAGTAGGATGCACGTCAAGATGGGTGTGCAACATATTTGGAGTTTCACTAAGGTTGGACATGGAAAAGGAGAGCATGACGGTGCAGGGGCATGTGTGAAAAGAGCTCTTGCAAGAGAAGAGTTAAAGTACAAAGATGGTGCTAAATTTAAAGATGCAAAGAGCATAGTGGAATGGTGTATTGAAAACATGGCCCGAGGTTCTCAAAAAAATTCCATAGTTCGCATATATTTTTGGTTGATAGAGGAACAAAAATTGCTAACTACAAGGATTGTATGACACTTACTGGGTCTAGTGATATGCACTCATTTTATATCTCAGACGCTACTTCATGGGCCACATGGACACAAAAGTTGACATATTTTTGTGCATCTTGTATCGAATTTGTCACTGCTAAGTGTGATTCACAAGAATGGGTGGATGGATGGATTTGTAGGCCTCTAACTCCACTTCCTAGTTATCAACCTCCATAAGCATTACGACTTATTTCTGCAGATGAAGTTGCAACATCCAAGGACTTTGATGAAATTTTGATTTTGGTGCGACAAGGTATTTATGGTTATTTAAAATTTTTGTATTGAGTTATGTCCATTGAAATTTTAATATGTACAATTTAAATTTGAGTTGAAACCTTTTTTTTTTGTAGGACATGTGTTTGTAGTTATTGTGAAAGAAGAAAATGAAGAAGGAGCAAACTATTTCTTATGTCATTGCATCGAGGAAAGAAAGAAGTTGACTTTTTCTGTTATAGATGGCAAAGATATTGAGTACCCTATAGGGTCAGTGGTAGTTACTGGAACTTGGCTTCGACGGTATCCATTAAAAACTCCTCTGTTTGGGTGTTTGAAGACTTTGAGACACACAGAAAATACTCTTATATTCACATCTAGTTCTAGCGACAAATATTCAATTTGTATAGATATCGAGGAAGGTCTAATAACAAGATTCTTTGGAAGGTTTGAGAGTCAGATCATGAAGCAATCTATCTCGCTATTTAGAGTAGATCCGATCCTGATGGTTCATTGGAATGAATTTACAATGCTCATGTCTGGTATATATAATTTATTTGATATAATTTCTTTGGTATATATAAATTTTTTAGTTAGATAAATTTAAGTTCATATATTTTATTAAATTTGTGTATTTTGTATATATCTAGTATGGTTTTGATTTGAAACTTAAATTTCTTTGACTAACACTTTTATGTGTAGGTTAGTAGTGCCAGAAAAGCTTCCACATTCATGTGGTTGGTACTGCTAGTAGAGAATTGTAAATTCTTGAAGCTAAGAGAAACTTTCATTGTTTTACAAGAAAAGAGAAGCAATTAACAATGATTTATGTACCTGTGGAGGGGGTTCTTGGCTCCGGAGGAGGTAGCCCAGAAGCACCTGGAGCTTAGAGAACTGAAAAATGACACCTCCCAAAGTGTTTACAAGACCATCCCTATGTGTGCATAGTTGGTTTGGTGCCACGACCCACCGTTTGCAAAATATACCATTTGACAACCTTACACTCTCTCAAACTGCACTATTTCACACGTTTGCAAACAATAGGGCAGCGAGAGCACTGATTGAAGAAGGAAAAAACTAAGATAGGATATTGTAGAGGGTCTCTATGCTGAGATGTAGGATCATATGAGACATCTGTAGGTGCCATGGAGTGTGCGTAGTCACCCGTCGAAGTTGAATGAAGTTTTGGTCTCAGGGCTCTTAAGGGACTACGCCCGAATGAGGTAGCCCGGAAGCAACGATGTTGTTGCACACCAAAAAGACACCTCCTCTAGTGTTCACCTAGCCACCTGGACATGTCAGGCGTAGTCGGTTTGGTGCCATGACCCACCGTTTGCAAAATATACCATTTGACAGCCTTACACTATCTCAAACTGCACTATTTCACATGTTTACAAATAATAGGGCAGCGAGAGAGCACCGATTGGAGAAAGAAAAAACTGAGATAGACTATTGTAGAGGGTCCCTACACGAGGTGTAGTATTGGAAGATACGTCTCTAGGTGCCATGGAGTGCGCGTAGTCACCCGTCAATGTTGAATGATTTTTGGTCTTAGGGCTCGTAAGGGACTATGCCCGAATGAGGTAGCCTGGAAGCAATGACGCTATCATGCATCAAAATGACACCTCTTCTAGTGTTCACCTGGCCACCTAGATGTTTTGGCATAGTCGGTTTGGTTCCAAAATCCATCGTTTGTAAAATATATTGTTTGATAGCCTTACATTGTCTCAAACTGCACTATTTCACGTGTTTACAAACAATAGGGCAAGCGAGAGAAAAATTAGAGAAGGAAAAAATAGAGACATGATATTATAGAGGGTCCCTATGCCAAGGTGTAGGATTAGACGAGACATCTCTAGGTTCCATGAAGTACGCGTAGTCACCCGTCGAAGTTGAAATGAGTTTTGGTCTCAGGGCTCCTAAGGGACTACGCCCAACGAGGTAGCTCGGAAGAAGTGAAGTTTTCACGCACCAAAACAACACCTCCTATAGCATTCACCTGACCACCTAGATGTTTTGGCATAGTCAGTTTGGTGCCATGACCCACCATTTGTAAAATATACCGTTTGATTGCCTTACACTGTCTCAAACTACACTATTTGGCTCATTTGCAAATAATAGGGCAATGAGAGCACCGATTGGAGAAGGAAAAAACTGAGACAAAAAATTGTAGAGGGTCCTATGCTAAGGTGTAGGATTGGATGAGACATCTCTAGGTGCCACGGAGTGTGCGTAGTCACACGTGAAGTTGAACGATGTTTTGGTCTCAGGGCTCTTAAGGGACTACGCCTGAACAAGGTAGCCTAGAAGCAATTTCATTGTTGTACATCAAAACAATGCCTCCTCTAGCATTCACCTAGCCACCTGGATGTTTTGGAGTAATCGGTTTGGTCCAACAACCCACCGTTTACAAAATATACCATTTGACAGCCTTACACTGGCTCAAACTGCACTATTTCATGTTTACAAACAATAGGGCAGTGAGAGCACAAATTGGAGAAGGAAAAAATAGAGACATGATATTGTAGAGGGTCCCTATGCCAAGGTGTAGGATCAGACGAGACATCTCTAGGTTCCATGAAGTGTGCGTAGTCACCCATCAAAGTTGAATGATGTTTTGGTCTCAGGGCTCTTAAGGGACTACGCCCGAATGAGGTAGCCCGGAAGGAACGAAGTTGTCGTGCATCAAAATAACACCTCCTATAGCATTCACCTAGCCACCTGGATGTGTTGGCATAGTCGATTCGGTGCCACGACCCACCGTTTGCAAAATATAGCATTTGACAACCTTACACTGTCTCAAACTGCACTATTTCACGCGTTTACAAACAATAGGGCAGCGAGAGCACCGATTATAGAAGGAAAAAACCAAGACATACTATTACAGAGGGTCTCTATGCCGAGGTGTAGGATCAGAAAAGACATCCTTAGGTGCCATGGAGTCCGTGTAGTCACCCATCGAAGTTGAATAATTTTTTGGTCTCATGGCTCTTAAGGGACAATGCCCGAACAAAGTAGCCGAAGCAAAAAAGTTTTCACGCACCAAAATGATGCCTCCTCTAGCATTCACCTAGCCACCTAGATGTGTCATGTGGTTTGGTGCCATGACCCACCGTTTGCAAAATATAGCATTTGATAGCCTTACACTGACTCAAACTACACTATTTCGTGCATTTACAAATAATAGGGCAACAAGAGCACCGATTGGAGAAGGAAAAAAATGAGACATGATATTGTAGAGGGTCCCTATGCTGAGGTATAGGATCAAACGAGACATCTCTAGGTGCCATGGAGTGCGCGTAGTCACCCGTGAAGTTGAACAATGTTTTGGTCTTAGGACTCTTAAGGGACTACGCCGAACGAGGTAGCCGGAAGCAACGACATTTTTACACACCAAAATGATGCCTCCTCTAGTGTTCACCTAACCACTCAGAAATTTTGGCATAGTCGGTTTGGTTCCATGACCCACCATTTTCAAAATATACCATTTAATAGCCTTACACTGTCTCAAACTGCACTATTTCACGCGTTTGTAAACAATAGGGCAGTGAGAGAACCGATTGGAGAAGGAAAAAACTGATATAGGCTATTGTAGAGGGTCCCTACGTTGAGGTGTAGTATTGGAAGATACGTCTCTAGGTGCCATGGATGAGTGCGCGTAGTCACCCGTCAAAGTTGAATGATTTTTTGGTCTCAGGGCTCGTAAGGGACTACGCCCGAACGAGGTAGCCTAGAAGCAACGACATTGTCGTGCATCAAAATGACACCTCCTCTAGCATTCACCTAGCCACCCAGATGTGTCTTCATAGTTGGTTTGGTTCCACGATCCACCATTTGCAAAATATACCATTTGACAGCCTTACACTGTCTCAAACTGCACTATTTCACGTGTTTACAAACAATAGGGCAGCGAGAACACCGATTGAGAGAAGGAAAAAACTGAGACAGACTATTAGTAGAGGGTCCCTACGTCAAGGTGTAGGATCAGACGAGATGTCTCTAGGTGCCATGGAGTGCGTGTAGTCACCCATCGAAGTTGAATGATTGTTTGGTCTAAGGACTCTTAAGGGACTACGCCCAAACGAGGTAGCCTGGAAGCAACGACGTTGTCACGCATCAAAAATACACCTCCTCTAGCATTTACCTAGCCACCTAGATGTGTTGGTGTATTTAGTTCGGTGCCACGACCCACCGTTTACAAAATATACCGTTTGATAGCTTTATATTGGCTTAAACTGCACTATTTCACACGTTTGCAAACAATATGGCAGTGAGAGCACCGATTGGAGAAGGAAAACACCTTGAAATTCTATTGTAGAGGGTCCTTACACTGAGGTGTAGGATCAGAAGAGATGTCTCTAGGTGCCATGAAGTGCGCGTAGTCACCTATCGAAGTTGAACGATGTTTTGGTCTCAGGGCTCTTAAGGAACTACGCCCGAACGAGGTATCCGGAAGCAACAATGTTGTCACGCATCAAAAAAATGCCTCCTATATCATTCACCTAGCCACCTAGATGTGTCAGCAGTAGTTGGATTGGTGTGACGACCCACCGTTTGCAAAATATACAGTTTGATAGCCTTACATTGGCTCAAACTGCACTATTTGGCATGTTTGCAAACAATAGGGCAGCGAGAGCACCGATTGGAGAAGGTAAAAACTGAGATAGGTTATTATAGAGGGTCCCTACGTTGAGATGTAGGATCAGATTAGACATCTGTAGGTACCACAGAGTGCGTGTAGTCACCCGTTGAAGTTGAATGATGTTTTGGTCTCATGGCTCTTAAGGGAGTACGCCCGAACGAGGTAGCCCGGAAGCAATGACATTGTCACGCACCGAAATGACACCTCCTCTAGTGTTCACCTAGCCACCCAGATGTTTTGACACATTTGGTTCCATACCATACCCACCGTTTCTAAAATATAGCATTTGACAGCCTTACATTGTCTCAAACTGCACTATTTCACGCGTTTACAAACAATAGGGCAGAGAGAGCACCGATTGGAGAAGGAAAAAACCAAGATATGCTATTGTAGAGGGTCCCTATGCCTAGGTGTAAGATCAAATGATATGTCTCTAGGTTTCAAGGAGTGCACGTAGTCACCCGTTGAAGTTAAACGATTTTTTGGTCTCATGGCTCTTAAGGGACTACGCCCAAACGAAGTAGCCCAGAAGAAACGACATTGTCGCGCACCAAAACGACACCTCCTCTAGCAGTTCACCTAGCCACTCGGACATGTCGGCATAGTTGGTTTGGTGCCATGACCCACCGTTTTTAAAATATAGCGTTTCACAGCCTTACATTGTCTCAAACTGCACTATTTTGTGCGTTTGCAAACAATAGGAAACAAGAGCACCGATTGGAGAAGGAAAAAAATTAGAGACAAGCTATTGCAGAGGGTCCCTACACTGAGGTGTAGGATAGAAGAGACATCCTTAGGTGCCACAGAGTATCCTGGAAGTAATGGAGGTGAGACGAGACATCCTTGGTCTCATGGCTCTTAAGGGACAATGCCCGAACGAAGTAGCCTGGAAGCAACGACGTTGTCGCACACCAAAATGACACCTCCTCTAGCATTCACCTGGCCACTTGGATGTGTCGGCACAGTCATTTTGGTGCCATGATGTCCCAAGGCATGAATTCTCACTACTCACACCTCGTTCATTTCCTAGGTCTGCCTAGAAAAGGTAGTTTGTAAACATTTATGCCACGAAGGCTCAAGGAATGCCAGGAAGGCTCCGGATTGGGTGGTTTGACACCAATCCGGGCCTCCCTAGAGCCCACCATGATGTGAATTATTTGACAATATACATTACATACATATTTATGTGTTCTTATCTAGATTGATATGTCGTAACATATGTACAAACATCCTAAATAAATATGTAAAGAATGTTCACAAATTCCAAGTGATATATCATTTTAAAATTCATTGAAGAACCTTGAAATTTTTTTCAAATACCTTGGAATGGTAAGGATGTGAATTATTTGACAAACCCCCTCATAAAAATGTGTATTTTGGACTAGAAGGATTGTAGGGTATACAAAAAATGGGGTTTTTAAAGTGTGTTCTTAAATACAAAAACATATAGGACTTAATAGGGAAGTGAATCTACTTACGATAATCAAATCATGTGTAACTTCTTAGTTGATTGGCATAGCACCAAATTATAAAGAGATATTAAGGTGTATCTATTGATCAATGGGATAAGCCCTATTAATGGGATAATCTCTAAAACAATACATAAATGCTTCCCTTAATTTCTTAACAATTGTACCATGCAATGTTGCACCATAGTAACATTATATTCATATAGTTCAAGATGAAATCTACCTTGCTTATTTCTAACAATGTTCGTATTAGTTGATATGCAACAAGATGAATGTTAGCTTTAAAAGAAAAAATGTTAGTTATAGAAATTCCCTCACAACCATTCTTTCAAATATGTGCACATTGTTAGGAGGCGGGAAAATAATTAGAGTTACACATACACCCTACGTAATTACTATGAAAAAAGTAATTACGTATTGCCCTTTTGTAGTTCACCTAACATGGTTATCATAGGTTTTGCTTAATGGAATAGGTTTGCTTAACAATTGTACCATGTAGTGCTCCGGGACATGGTTTTTTAATTTTAAATCAAACATACATATAGAACTAATATACATAGAACACACATACATAGAAGGATATCATGTGCAATGAAATCGAATCAAACATAGAAGTAATATTGTTATGAAAACAAACACATGGATATATAATGTATCAAACTAAGTGTGTTGGATGTACATCTCTTGAAAATATAAGTTCATAATATGTGTACATCTAGAACTAAGTGTGTCATACATATAGGACCACATGTGGTCGCATAAGGCTATATATACAATAGACTATATGAAGAATCATGAACTAGGGCCAGATGGCCCATATATATATATATATATATATATATATATATATATATATATATATATATATATATATATATATATATATATATATATATATATGTACATACAGATCCTATGAATCTAATCATGAAACATCTTCCCTCTCTTCCCCTACTAGAAGTAGCATGTCCACGACCTGAGGATGTAGTGGAGGGAGATGCCACTACGGATTTCATCCATGTGGTCCTAGGTGTCTCTAAGTAGGCCTGCAACCTAACCTGCACATTCATAAACAACAAGTTTTTAACACCCAAATTTTTAAAATACATTCAAAATTTAGAAACTTAGAATTTAGTTAAAATGCATGTGAAATCTTACCACAATGTCATGATCCCTATCAATTTGTCGTTGACATGTCGCAAGGACAACAATAGACTCACGAGGGGTAAGCTACATACAAATAATTAAATTTCAAATTAAATATTTCATGTACAAAATTTGATATTGTAGATTTAAGTAATAAGAAATAATTCCTCCAAAATTTAACAAATTTGAAAAATTATACCTCAGTAGTGGATATGTAGATGTTATGGCAATATCTACAACAGCCTCCAAAGTCTGCATATATGGAGGAGTCTCTCTGATAGTCATACGCTATACAAAAAAACATATACAAATCAATATTAATCTACATGACTGCCACATAACAAACCCAAAGCATAATCCACATGAAATTCCACAATTAGAAACAAAGTGTAAAGAGAAACTAACCTATGTAAAAGTCACGTGAGGCATGCCAGTAGCCTCAGTTCCCAGAGAAGATGATGACCCGCCAGGCTCTTGCGTATAAAATACAAACATATATTAATATGTACATGTACAGGTGAAACATTATAATAATAAAAGTGCACAATCAAATGAAATTTGAAATTTAAGTACAACTTGAAACCTATATTTGTAACACTCCCAGCTGTAGTAGCTAGCATGTCGACGCTGGATATTTCCTTCATCGGATCTTGCTATTTAAAATAAAATAAAAAATTAGTTTTTACATGTATATACATGACGTCCAATCAAATACATATATATTAAAATCTCAAACATGAATTAAACTATATATATATATATATATATTAAATATTTATTTGACATTTACCTGTGAAAGACCAAGATCCTTTGCACCAGTTCCAAAAACATCTGCCATCATCTCATCTAGAGAAAAGAAATCATGTGATCCAGCAAATGATGTCTTGCCATAATGTATAGGGCACCACATGATCCATAGTGGTGTGGTGTGCTAGAACTAGCACCTCCACCAACATCACCAGATGCAATCTGGTCATTATGCTAGGTCAGAGTGTTAGTGAGCTCCCTCAATGCATGTAGTGTGTCAATCTCCACAACCTCCTTCACTATAGGAGGGATAACTGAAGGAAAGTGGGGTTTTAGGGCATGGGGGATCCTTGGTTGACTACGCGTGCATCATGTCTACTGCATGCGAGAGCCACCCTCGCCCAAAAAAACTCAAAAAAGTCAAAATAATTTGGGACCTCATTAAGCATGAACTCGCAATATAATTTCTTCAAAAAATAGAGATGAACCTCATTGTTGTTGCATGGTGGATAATCAAAAACCATCCACCACCGGTCCCAAAAATTGTTCTTGATTCGGTCATCGTGGCACCAATGGATTGGGAACCATTTGTAAGTAGCTGCATGGGGGCATTGGTTCTTGGGTCAGTAAATAATGCACAAATGCGGTCTTTTCCATTTTTTTGTCTTTTATGGCCGCATGGGATAATTTATCTACATACCACCACCCACAATCACCTCTAAAGGTATTCCATTTTTCTATTTGGTTGGTTGTGAAGTCTAATTCACCAATCAATGTTTGTAATGTGTTGGCTAAAGTCACGCGGGATAGATTTGTGGCATGATTTTGTCTTATAGTATGAATAAGGTTCTCAATGACAATTTTATTTTGTCAGATTCTTCCAACGATATCATCTTGTGTTCCTGTTGGTTCCATGGGGATAGAAGGAGCCACAGAGAGGCAGATCTATGTTTGGAGGAGGGTTTTGAGGAATGTTTGGAGGGTTTTGAGGATTGTTTGGAGGGTTTTGAGGAATATTTTGATAGTTTTGTAGGATTATGAGCTTTTCGAGCAAAAAAAAAAAAAAAAATTATACATAAACAAAAAATTGAAAAACCCATGAAAATCACAAAAATAACCTAAAATGCAAAAAAATTGATCAAAATCGAGGGCTTACCTCTTTGTCTTGGTGGCATGGTTGAAACTATCATGATCCGAAGTCTAAAGAGCATTTTTAGGGGGTATTCAAAGTGTGAGTGCCAAAGGTCTAGGAGAAATCATGGTTGGAAAGGAAAAATGGGGGAAAATGAGGAGTCGCGGGTCTATTTTTTTAATCTCAGAGGACCACGATCGTGGTTTTAGGTTCAGAAATCACCAAACCTATAAAAATGATTGCACAAGTGTGGTTTAGAAACTGTGGTCGTGGTACCTAAATTTGAGGTTTTTATGTCCACTTAATTGTCCACCAACTTGCTGCACTTTCCCGTTGAAGACGCACACAATACTTGATGAGGCGGTCAAAGATGACTTTAAGGATAGGTAGGTATTCAATTCGATATTTAGATTTGGCAAGTAGATCATCTACGTAATCTTCTAATATGTGATGCATGATGTCATGGAAGATGTAAGTCATGGCTTGTTGATATGTAGCACTAGCATTTTTGAGGCCAAAAGGCATGACTCGATAGCAGTAGAAAGTCCCCCATGGGGTGATAAAGGAAGTCTTGTGTTGATCTTCTGGAGCTAGTAATATTTTATTGTATCCCGAGAAACCATCCATGAGTGATAGAATTTCATGGCCAGTGGTGAGATCAACTAGTTGGTCTATGCCTGGTAGGGGAAATCACCTTTGGGAAAATCTAGGTTGGGGTCACGGAAGTCCTTGCAAATGTGGAGTCCCCCTGTCACCTTTGTGATAGGAATGTTGTTAGAAATCCATTGGGGATAGTCAATGGGTAGGATAAAGGAAACTGAGAGAAGGCTCTAAAGCTATTCTTTGACTAGAAGAGTAATGCGAGGATGCATTTTCCATAGCTTTTGTTTGATGGGTTTGGCATCAAGAATGGTTATGATATTTTGGACTATGATTTTTGGGTTAATACTGGGCATATCGGCATAGGACTAGGCAAATGCATTGCTATGGTCCCAAAGGAAAGAGGTGAAGGCTTCCTATTCAGTAAAGCATCTAAGGATTGGCGATCTTTAAAATGTGTGGGTTGTCTGAGTGTTAATGTTGATTTCGATGGTCGATTCATTCAACATGATTTGTGTCTCAGAAGGTAATGACTGATGAATATAATAATCTTCCGCACCAAGGTAAGTGAGGATGGATTCATCATCCTAACATTGAATGACATTAATAGAAGGTGTATCATCATCGATCATGTCAGGATACATGAATGGGAGAGAAGAGGGAGCCTCGCCATTGCATTGATAGGTCAAAGGTCCCAGGGAAATGGTGTTTACAAAAAAAAAAGTTAGGAGGAATAGATTCGGGATCTATGGACTCCGTGGGTGAAGATGGTAATGTGGGTGAATGAGGTGGGGAAGGTTTTCCATCTTGAATGAGGTCGACGTGAACCTTCTTGGAAGGTGGTGTGTCAAAACCAATGCCACTACGGTCATTGTGTTTATGAGAGGTACAAGAAATGATAGTATGGTGGCCCTGTTCGTAAAATCGAAGCCAAATCCTTTCCATGCGCACCGGTGGAGGAAAGTGTGAGTGAAGCGGCGGTTAGTGAGGGAGTGTAGGTTAGATGAAAATGGTTGGGTTTGGGATGGAGGTTCGGGTTTATAGGTGGCAATATCACGTCCCCAATATGTTAGATTACTATGAAGGTGGGGAGGGCCATAAGGAAAAATGTCACCGATGCAGATGTGATAATTGGGGTGTTGACGCAGGTTCCCATACTCTTGCGGGGTGAGGAAGGTTTCGATATTGTATAGGTGGTATTCCCCTAGAGTGAGGTGTTGAAAAATACCTTCTAAGGGATCAATAGTTGGTATGTGGGTAGCGGGGATAAACGACTCACTAGATGATGGGGAAACAAGTGAGTTAGTGGTAGAGGCTACAACAACAGTAGGGATAGTCAAGGTTAGATGTGGGAGAAGTGGTGGCAGTCTTGGTGGATGGGCTTGTAGGTGAAGCTGAAATAAGGATAGTGGTAGATGCCTTGACTGGTACAAGCACATCATTGGGCCGGTATAGCATGTTACAGGTCTTGAAAGGTGATGGGTCAGTAGAGATGGTGTAGTTATGTCCCTCATGTTCAAATTTGAGGTAGCAGTGTAAAGTCAAAGGAAACAACCCATGGTGCAGATCCAAGGTCGGCCAAGCAACAAGGTATACTGGAACTCCCCTTCTAGGGCATTTAAAAGTTTCGGGATAGTGTGGGGACCCACGCAGACATGGAGGATGATGGTACCCAAGGTAGAGGTCATGGCATCATTAAAGGAGTGCATCATAACTAGGTTACCATGCATGTAATTGGAAGGTATTCACATTTGGTCATATGCATGGGAGGAGATGATGTTAATACTAGCACCACAATCGATCATAACGCGTCATATGTGTATATTATCGATAAAGATGGAGATGAAAAGAGCAAGGTCATGGTTGTCAGACTGGAAGGGAGTGATCTCTTCATCTGAAAAGTTGAGGGAGGATACTTGGTGAGTAGGTGGAGGCATAGAGGAAGGTGATGACCTAGTGAGAGAGGATACGTGGTGAGGGGTAATAATGGAGGCTACGGGTGTGGGATAATTTGGTAAAACCTAATAGATTGAAGGACCTCCATGAGGGCTTGACGATGTGACTCAGAGGTTTGGATGAGGTCATATAAAGAAAGTTTTAGGGGTGATTGGTGTAGTTGTTTTAGCATTGTGCAATGCATTACCCCATCGGAAATAGGATATGCAGGACCTCGAATGGTGACTTTGGGTATGGGTGCAAATGGTATGTTGGGTATAGGGTTGGTTGATGGGCTAGTTACCTTTTCCTTACCTTTATCTTTCTGGGCGTGGGTGGAAATGTTGATCATGTTGATCTCGAATCTCGGGGGTGGATCAAAGAGTTACAGGGGTGGAGATATTGGTCACTGAGTAGGTAATGGAAGAAGATCTAGGAAATTGGTGAAGGAAAAATGGGGTCCTCATCAAGAAGATCATTGTCGTAAAAAATTTCTTCGGGAGGACATAATTGGACAAGGGTGGTTTCTAAGGCCTTATAGTTCTCTACATCATGTCTTAGCACACGATGGTAGGCACAAATTTTAGTTTCATCAAACCCTTTTGGTTTGGGTTTGAGTGGGTTGTAAGGTCTAAGAGGTGGTAATGTGATGACAGAGGTTTTGAGGAGATTGGTTAAGATTTTGGTGTAGGACCTTGCTAGTGGATCACAATGGGAGGTGAGTGTGGGTTTGGGCACATGTATGGCTGATTGTGGAGGAAGAGGATTTACAGGAGGGGGAGTGGGCTGGTCCACTAGTATGGTATGTGGTGTGGTCTTAGGTCTTATGGGCATCTGTTTAGGTACAGGCATGGTAGAAGATCTGGTGATGGAAGGTTTGGTTGGTTTAACGACCTTATTGGAGGGTAGCAGATTTTTAGCTTTAGGTTGTACCTTTTTGGGAAAAGGTGACATGAGTGTACAAGATGTAGAGGGAAAAGTAGATGGTGGAAGAGGATGGGTTACCCATGGGGGTAATCGAGTTGTTGTGGAGGTGGTTGGTAGAGGTTGGGTAGAAGGTGTGAGTGGAAGAGAAGAAAGTGTCATGGGTAGTGAAGAAGTTATGGATGGTAGGGGTGGTATGGGTGGTAAGAAGGTTATGAGTGATGGCGGAGGTTATGTGGATTGCTTGGGTATATTAGAGGTTCATGATGAGGAGGTGGGCTGATGTGTTCTTGGTTTACCGGTGGAAGCAAGTCGCTTTTTGCCAGGGTCCAAGGGTGAGGTCCTAGGATGGATGGAAGGGGTGAAGGTGACAATGGTGTGGTAGGTGAGGTTGGTGTATAAGGCCTAGGAAGTTGGGTCTTCTTTTTAGGGGCTGGAATAAGTTTAGTGTTGGTTTGGGAAGATGTGGCTAAATCTAATTTGATGGGTGGGTGAGTAAGGTTCGATGTCGGCATGACCCCTAAGGTAGTGATGGGTTTAAGTAAGGGAGATGATATAGGCGTGGGAAGGTGTTTGGGTGTAGGTGTATGTTGGGTTGTGGGTAGAGGTGTGTGTTGGGCTATGGGTGATGACATGGAAGGTGTTGTAATAGTCATGGTTGTGTTTGGTTTGGTCACTTGAAACACTTTTGGATAGATAGTGGAGGTGTCAGTGAGTGACAATCTGTATTTGGGTTGAAGCAGGAAGTAGAAGATGTCCCCAAAGTAAGGCTCTATCAACATAGTCGAGGCGATCAACCAGGAGTGAAAATGGAATTGTTGTAAGTAGGGCTAACGTGGATTGAGTAGAAATCCCGTAAAATGTGTTTGAGACACATGGAAATGGATAGCCATAGAATATATGGGTAAGAGAGCCGAAAGCAGATCAGCGGGATCTTGAAGGTCCGATGGAGAATGGTCATCTAAAGGAAATGATATTTTGATAAGATCCTCCATGGGTAGAGAGAGAGGATGGGCAGACGAGGTGGAATCTCCTTGTGATGGTGTAGGTTGTGGCCATATATCTCTTATGAGTAGGAGAGGTGCCACTGACGACTGCTCGGTAATTTGAGGGGCCAAAGGTAAAGTGCTAATTATAGTTTCTTCCATGAGTGAAGGAGAAAATGAAGGAGGTTCCTCTATGGGTAGAGGAGTAGATGAAAGAGGTTCTAGTGTAGGTAGGGTAGCTCAGGCTAAGATTTTGTCTATGGAAGGAACATGGGGCAATTGGGAAGCAACTGGTATGTCCTCGAAAATGGCGTAGACCTCATGATATTGCTATCATTGGTTTAAGTGTCACCAATTTGGTTGGAAGATGGGGCATGATTAGGGAATGGCTTCTTAAAGATATGTAGGTTTTGGTTAGCGGGTTTATTTGGGCTATCCAAGACTAGATCTCTATTGTTTAACATTTCTTGGACAATATTCTTGAATGTGATGCAGTTACCATCACTATGGCCTTTGACATGATGGTAGTTGCAAAAGTAATGCTCTTTATACCATGTGGGCATGGGGTTCTCAGGGTCAAAACCAGTGTGTGGTTTTATAAGTGGAAGGGTAATGACACCAACCTTAATAACCTTTTCCAAAATAGAAGAATAAGGTTCTCTTATTGGAGTGTACTTTTGTTGTTCTTGTTTGAACTGGAAAGCTTGGATGAGAGAGAGATTAGAAGAAGGTTTGGCTTGGTTTGATGGGTGAGAGGATCCAACCTTGAGAACTACGGTGTTGGAAGATCCTTTGGGTTTTGAATAGTTGTGTTGGGGTTTTGAAGATGAAGAAGCATCATTTGATTTGAATGTGATGTTCTTTTTATGCAGCTGAATTTTCTTCTCTTCAATAGCACAAATTTCCAATTTCCATGCCATAGTGAATGCCTCATCAAAAGTGTGGAAGGTCTGCACCTGAAGAGTTAGTGAGTTATGTCTAGTGTAAGCCTGAGTAAACAACTCTATGAGTTTAGTTTGAGGTAATTAAAATGTGAGTTGGTTAATGAGGTTGCGCCAGTGAGTGACAAAGTCATCGATAGACTCATCGTCATACTGTCATGTGGAATAAAGATAAGTCATGGTGACTTTATTAACAATGTTGATTGAGAAGTGGTCTACGAAGGCTTGGGCTACTTGATTAAATGAGTAGATGGAGTGTATGGGTAGCCCACTATATGAGTCCAATGTAGGTCTTATCAGAGACATCGGGAAGGTCTGTAAGAGTAAAGCGTCATCATGGGCGATCAGGTAACACCCATGTTTGAAAGACCACAAATGTTATTGTGGGTCTTCTTTACTATTGAAATGGTTGAATTTTGGCATTTCCCAATGTACAGGGTATGGGTGAATAGGAATGGATGGATGACTGGGCTCATTATAGATTTCATCGTAGGTGAGAGAATTGTGTGAGATGGAAAGTGATGCTTCCAGTGTCTGCATCCTTTCCATCATCAATTTGATGAGGTAATTAATAGGTTGTGATGGAAGGGCACCTCCTGTGGCGTAAGGGGGATGGTACTAAACATGTGATGTGGGAGAAATTCTAGTTTATGGTGAAGCCGAATAGAGAGGTTGAGAATATGGGACTAACATTGAGGGCACATATCCAGAATGGGTGACAGAGATGAGATAGGGGGTTATTGATAGTATGTGTATGTAGGTGGTATGGTCACAGTGACTCTAGTAGTGATTGGGGGCATAGATTATGGGATGGAGAGGAAAATATTTTGGAGTGGAGTAGGGGTCACCGAAACCAAGGGTGGTTGTGTTGCAATTGGCATCTATGAGACAATGGGTGGGGATGGGGTTATGGTCTAGGTGGTCAATGAGGGGACAAAAGATAATACGGGTGTGACTAATACTACAGATGCAATGGTCATAACGGGTATGGGGCCTAGCTGAGAAACCACTGGGGGTAAAACAGGTGAAGGTAACACCACATTAGTAAGGGCTGATGTAAAAGTGGGAATAAGGGTAGGAGAGATGGATACCGACATTCCATATATCAACTGACCTGAAGAGTCCCGGGTGGAAGAGTGGGAAAGGTAGAACTATAAGGCTGCAGGATTCTGATTGAGGAGTCGTGAAAATTCCTTGTTTCTGTAGAAATGGTGGTAGGTAGGGTTGGATCCATGGGTGACAGGATAGAGGGTGGTGAAGGACTAGGTGGGAGTGGTTGACAACTAGCATGGAATATAAGAGTGTTAGCTTGGTTAAGAGTCAACACCATGTGAATGAATGTATATCAGGTGATGCTATATCCCTAGAAAATGACACATAGAGCAGTAGGAATGAAGAAAACAAGGGTTTGTAGGTGGACTTGGGTAATGTATTAGCTGAGAATCAACATAGGGTAACCGATGCCGGTTAAGGATGACCGATGACGGTTCAGAGGTAACCGAGGTCGGTTACTGTGAGGAAAGAATAGTTTGACCAAAGGGGGAAGAAAATGATGAATGTCAAGTAGATAAGTTATATGATGATAGTTTATGAGAGTACAGAGAGTTCAAAGACTAGAAAAACTCAAAACAAGTGAAGAAGATGAGAATAGGTTTCCTTTGGGCAAGTTAATCAAAAGGACAGGGAACCAATGGTGGTTAGGTAGAACCGATGATGGTGAGGTGTAAATCGACGCCGGTGAATAAACCGATGCCGGTTACTGTGAAAATTTGAAGAATGCAAGAAAATAGATTGTTGTGAACTGAGATCAGATGAATGATTAACCCAGAATCTGGAGATGATATAATGAGGTCTGACACACTTAGAAGAAGTCAGAATACTCCAATTGTGATTGTGGAGTGTGTAAGGAAAAAGAATGGAAAATGGAGAAACATATCCTCACACCTCAAAACACACGTCAATCAAATGCTAAAAACACGTGTCCAACAAGTGATTTTTAATTTGTTGAGCTTATGCTATTTAAAATATTGACTTGTGAATTTAGAGTAGAGTTTTTGGTGAGGAAGGCTTCCTACAAAGAAGGATATCTAAAAGGTGAGGTTTTAGGTTATGTTATGGGGGCGGGCCATCCTCTGAGGTAATGAATTGACAAAAGTAACCAGTTGGGTGCCCACTATCAATCCAATGATCATGTGATTGTTGACATCTTCTTTCGGGTGAGATGTTGTTTAAGAAGATGTGTATTTTTTCAATTTCATGCAGTTTGGTAGAAGAAGAAGAAAGAGAGTGCTTTTCTATGATTCTTTGTGTCAACCATCAGTTGGGCATGACTTCCATCATATAGGTTGCCCTCATTTTAATGTGAGCTAAATGTAACATACAAGGATGAAATGTAACTGATTTTAAACCCAAATCGACAAATTACGTTCAATGAAGCAAATGATGAACATGTAGGAACGTGCTCTTTCACTACTTATGCGAATGCAAGAAAGAAGAAATGGTTCGTTTTAAGCACCGGAAAATAGATGTTGTTTTAAACAATTAGAAGAAGAGAGGATTACTAGGGAAAGAAATTTAGTGTGAATAAGTTTAGAAAATAAACAAACACACAATATTTACCTAGGAATGAAGAAAAATGAAAGGAACCCCAGATGGGTCCCACCGAGAGTGCCAAAATGTTTCACCATTTTCTTTATGTTATTGAGATGAAACAGATAGGGGTTAATGGGATGAGAAGGATTACCTATTTATGTTGGTTCATTGATGGTTGTTTGCAAGTGTTTTGACTTCTCGATCCAATGCGACTGTGAGAACTTCCTTTTTCCTGGGAGGAATTACCTGAAATAGAAAACAAGACCACAAAAGAAGAGTTAAATAATATATGATAGTGGACTGCCTAGCATGTGCTAGATCCAAGAAGTGTGATACTCCCTAGATGGATGTCAATCCACTATTTAAAACAACTTAATGTAAGAAATAAACAAATTCCTATTGTAGCTGATATGATTTAGGTATTTCATTCAAGAAAAATAAGCAAATCTAACATAACAGGATAGGTTATAGTCAGATTTGAAGGGTAGGTAGGTGTCAAGGTGTTGGAACTAGTTAGGGTCAGGTTATGGGTTGTTTGGGTCACTTAGTAGAAGGTAGGTTGGCTCTGTTATTGGCACATGTGTAAAACACAGAGACCGATGTTGGTCGGGTGGAACCGATGATGGTTTAGAAGGGACCGGAGATGGTCATGGGTAATCGGCGTCGGTAGGGTCGAGGTGAAAGGAATTCAATGAGATCTGATTGTGGGGATTAAACTAAAGTTAAAAAAGAGATGGAAGACTGAATAGGGAGGTCTGTAAAGGTCTTAGGTATACTCAGAGGTGTGTAGTAGGTGAGAATGGGTGATTTGGTGGTGTGGGTAGAGGAATGGATGAGTCTACAAGTAGGTAGAGGATGGGAAATGAACATGCACAATATAAACTGATAATAGAAGTAACAAAGGCTATTATACTGAAATGGACTATACTAGTAGAAAATACACTTATTGTGATGTAGGTTTGATGGTTGAAGGGTGATGGTAGTTGATCAAAAGAATGGTGTTTGGTGCCACAATAGTGCTTCTTGGAATGCTTCCATGAGTGCTATGCTTCTGAGTCTATCTTGGTGTTGGCTATGGATGTCTGTAGGTGCAAAAAGGCTCTAGTTATGCTTGCATGCAGCTCTCTTCTCGTCCCTCTGATCTCAGAGTGTGCCAACCCAAAAAACAAGGTTGCTAAGGTGAATAAATGGTAACTACAATAGTTTTGGGTTGACGGGCATCGGTTTAGGGGTGATCGGGGTTAGTTAAGGTGGGATTCCCTAAGTTTACTAAAAATAATAGATCTTGGTAATCATTTTCTCCAGATCTGTCTATTCTCCTGAATCAAAGTGGAAGTTACCTTTTTCATGAGCAAGGAATGTGGTTAGAGGAATAATAGGCATTGATTTTTAGGGTTGAACTAAGTCTTAGCTCATTAAGGTAAGTGGGATCAAGTCTTAGTTAGTTATGGAAACATGTCAAGAATAGGTCTAGGGTGAGGTGACTAGGTGAGGTGGAAATTAGCTTAATTAAAATAATTAAGTAATGAATATTGTGAGGATGTGTATTAATTTAATTAAGTTAATTAAATTAATATTAATGTGGGGTGGAAGGTGTTGTCACCAAATCACTGCACCCCTCAAATGGCCTGAAAGTGAACATGACATTCGGTGTGATTGGGACACATGGGATCACCTCTCAAGCTGTGGGACTTGGGCCGAGGTGAACCTCCAGAGAAGGCTGACTTCCTCTTCCTAAACTAAATGTTGTACTACTCCTAGTATAATAAAATGACTATTTAGTCGTAGGATAACACCTTCATGAGTTTTGAGTAAAGAGATTTTACAAAAATGAAACTATACTAAGGATGGTGATGCACCAAATAAAGGGATGTTTAATATTTGGAAGGGTTAATGTGGGTAGGATGCTCGCATCGGTGTCCACCTTCACCTATTGCAACCTAGAAAGGGTATAAAATTCCACAAACTAGGGCATATGTTCCTTTATTAAACTTGAGCATACGTAAAAGATAGATCAAATTTGATTCAACAAATAGTTAATTTATCATGAGAAAGGAACACATGCATTGGTCAAACATCTATTTCAGCAACTATGAATAATGATAATGCAACTTTAACAATAGAAGGAAAATAAGATTTTCACAACTGATATAAAAGATAATCACATTACTTACTCACAACATGAAATAGATAACCCGAAATAAAGGTAAGCTAACCACTCACACTAAGGAATCATACATTCACAAAGTAAGCATTGATCAACCATCCAACACAATAAATCAGATTCCCAATTGCAAGGTGTAACTCTGAATATAATGAAAAGGTTTTTCAAAATTCTCTAAAGCACTCTTCCAAGATTGAAGAGCAACCTCACTCAAAAATAATCTATATCTACTAGCTTGAAGAATTTGACTATTTATAAGTTCTTAGGATGAGCCATTATAGTTGGGCCCTTAACTAACATTTTCTAAAAATAGAAATGTCAAAAAATTAAGGGAGCCTGATCCCATGAAAATAGAAAATTTGTTGCAAGGGTTTGAATCAGTCAACCCTGTAACTTTGACTGATCCAAAGCTTGGATCTGACCTTTCATGGCCGCTCAACTTTGGCTTTGTTCAGCTAAACCTTGCTCTCTTACAATTTTCTATTGTTCTCCTTCCCACACAGCCATTCCATGCTTATACTCAATGAAGCACTTGATGATTCCCTAAATTTCTTCATCTCCAGGCCCACATGCGTAGTGATTCCCTACATCTACCGTCTCGATCTCCTTAGTTATCTTGGCTAGAACTCTTCAAAGTTTATTCATAACTTTCTTCAGCCCCCCTATAAAATTTTGGCACAAGACCAATCAGTTGATGGAGTCACTATTGAAAGTTTTGGTGACCTCATCATCACGCTTCACCAAATCCTTGAAATTTTCCTTAATTTGATCTTTAGGAAGAGCATCGATGTTTTTGTTGAAGAATTTGCAATTAGAAATATCAAACTCTTCTGAGATGTCATTCATGGCATCCATGATTTCTATTGGTTTATCTTCCAATTTCTTAATTAAATCCTGCAATACTTGGCACTAGAATTCCATGGCCTTTTGGTATTCCAATAACTTCGAGGCATCATCGATCACCTCTTCCTGAAGGAGAAAGTTGAGGTCTTCTTCTCTGATCTCACTCCATGTTTCCAAATTTAAATTCAGATTATTATTATCTTTGGAAAAATCCTCATCCATTTTGTAAATAATAGTCTTCCCAACCTACAGATCATTATATATTTGATAGCCTCCTTGATTAAGGAATTAGCTTCCTGTAATATGCGTTCAATCCATCCATTTACCGATCTCCCTTTTGGCCTAGCTTCTCGAGCTCATGATAAGAAATGTCATCGATGGTAGAAGAAACTATCATGGCCATAGTAGTTAAGACTTCAGTAGATGGAGTTGGTTGGGTTACTTTGTGTAACAATGAAGTGAGTTGTTCGACCTTGAGTTTGAGCTCATATTTTGTAGCCTTATCTTTGTCATATATTTCAAGCATAGCCCCGAGAGTAGTGTGCACATCTTTTTGGCTCCTTCGTGAGTAGATTTTCCCAATGAAAATTGAGAGATCCAATAATCTACCGCAGTAATTGTCTCCTTAGTTTTTCCCTCAATGGGAGTAACAACCTCTACAATTCACTCTCCTAGATGGATTCACTGTCAAACTTGAAACAGTTCTTGGCCTTTTGGCCTATCTTTTGGGCATCTATTCCAATATACTGAGATCTATGAAATCTCCCAGAGGCACCTTCTTCTTCTACTTTGGAGGCTATCTAAATAACCATTTAGGAATATCTAATGTTGATGAAGATGGGACAGTGGATCCGACACCTGAAACATTAGTTATGACAAGAGTACTAGAAACATTAGTTGACATTTGGGTAGAAGTGGCCATGATGGACGGGGTGGACGTAAGGAAAACCATAGGAGTTGATAAAATGATGTTTGGGAATGAGGTGGAGGGAAATGGAAGTGTTAAGGGAAGTGAAGAAAAGAAATGGGTAACCCGATAGTTTCTCCAGCTGAGAGAATTGGAAGGGATGAGAAAACCTGGGCCATGGAAGGAGTTGGGAAGGAAGAAATGATTGTGGAAGTGGAAGGAATTGATATTAGAAGTGACAATGGAGGAGGAAGAAGATGTGATGGATATTGTGAGATAATAGGGGAGTCACTGACTTCAACCCACTTATGTCATAGGTGTTGTAGGAGACATGGCCTTAGGAATGGAAGCCTTGGAGAGAGATGAGCCACCAACAACAAATGAAATATTTTTTGAGTCATATGGGGTTTTGGGTTGACCTTTTCCCCTTTGTGAGTGTTGATTGGCTCATGGTTGGTGGGGCATCTATATTTGTAGGTTGTTCTACTCCCTTGAGTGAAATTCCCAAGGTAACCAACCAATTATAAGTTCTCTGTAGAATGGGCCCCCCCTCTCCTTTATATTTCAGCATTCCTCTACATACCAATCAATCCATGGCAATGGTTGATTGGCAATATTATCATTTTTGTATGCCACATCTAAAACCTCATCATTATCTTGCACCTCCTTTGGGACATCAACCCACCAAACTACCGAACCTCATCCAAGGTCAACCTCTCATAATCCCTTGATATCTGGATTCATCCCAAAAATGAATCCAGATATCCTCCAATTGGGGCACATGGGCACTGGATTGACCTATTTCACCAAATTTACCCCAATAATCAAAATTAGTTTGTGGATGGAAGGTTTGCAAGGTCACTTTGGCCAATTCTACATCCACATTTTTGGCCTTATGAATATTCAGGTAGGTGTATCTTCCATTTGAAATAGGGAAATGCATTCCCGATTTGTGGCGCTTGTTTTGAATTCGATGATAATCCAATAATTGTTGGACCAATTCTAGTAGAACCCATTTATCAGTGGGGCACCTTGGAAATTTTTTTGGGGCACCTATGAATCCTGGAACCCAAATGTAAGTGAATGTAGGGAACTGTAAATAGATGGCTCCCCACTCACGTACTTCTTTGAAGGCTTCATCAGAAATCCTTCAGTTGTATAACTCCTTATCAAAATGGTAGAGGATAACCGTAAAGAAGGCATCATTGACCCTACGAAAATGCCTGCTCCCTTCACTCAGTGTGAGCTGGGGATAGAAATCATAGATTTGGGAGGTGATGTGAATACCCTTAGTATTCAACCCAGAGAAATCTCCCATAACAATGGTCCCATAAACCAAGAAGGATGTTATATAGAAATTATTTGTAGAAAGAACCTTGCTCAATTGATAGAAAATGGAGCTACTGATATGCTCCCACCATCGGATAAACTTGTTATTCTTATTGATGGTAGTGATGTACAAGAACATCCATTCCTGGAATTCCTTTGCAGAAGGGAGACCTGAAACTCTACTTAGTAGCACAATAAGGTCACTGACCTCCTGAATAAAATTTGACCGATGCATGGTTTTGGGTAATTTGGTGAAGCTCTTGGCCAAATAAGTTTTCATCATGATTTTTTGCATACTTTCTCTTCCTTGTCCCAATGTTCCACTGTTGACTCTGGAAAAATTGTGGCGTAATCTTCAATGTCGGGAAGTTTGAGCAAGATCTTCAAAGAAGTCTGGGTCCAAATGGATTACCACCTTATCATCATCATCTTTGACTGACATGGATTATTTGTCAAAGTGGGCTGCTGCATGGCTAAAATGAACTTTGGGAAATGCATGGATGTGGGAATACCTAGTAGCAAGGGCAAGTCCACTATCGTAGATGGCCTGCGTCCATGATTTCTTGTTCGGAGCCTTTACTTTTTCCCAGAAATATGGAAAATCAATTTTCCCTAGGTCGGTGTCCCCTATATTCCCTAAGTCGGAATACAGGAAGGAGTGAGGAGAAAACCAAGAAATGAATACTTCATCTTTTCTTTTCCCTTTGATGTAGAAGTAGACATTAAGCTCTATATGTCGGAACAAAAGCTGAAGTTGAAAAACCCTTAAAAAAGAAAAGTCGTAACTTGAAGTCCAATACTATGAAAGACAAATCCCGAACTCATGAAAAATATCAACTTCCAAAAACCTGAACTGAAGAGTCCCAAGAGAAAAACTCTGAAGTTCTGAAAACATTTTTGAAATGAAATTTCTGAAAAAAATTCAGAGTGAAAGTTCTGAAAAATTTCTCCGAAGTGAAAGTTCTGAAAAATTTCTCCGAAATGAAAGTTCCAAAAAATTTCTCGAAGTGAAAGTTCCAAAAATTTCTCCACCAAGTCCTTGAAATTTGAGAAGGAAATTACCAAACAATGCTAATCTCCAAATCCTAAAAAGTACTGAGAGGGAAAAATGGAGAACTTGATGAGCTCCCTTGAAAATTTTGAATACCTGTGGAAACATCGTGGGAAATGAGTTTGTCATTCCGAGAGGTACATAGAAGAGGAACCAAAGAAAACAAACAAAATGAAAATAAGAGATCTTAAACCAAAAGGAAAATAACAAAGATAAAATACCTCGAAAATGATGTTGAAAGGTACAAGAAAATGAAATGTCAGAGCAAATGTGTCAGGTAAAAATGACAAGTAAAAACTGAGTTTAAATAGAAAACCTGATATTAATGGAAAAAATCTGATCCGTACGGGGTTGGTGAAAAATTAAATGCATGAAGAACTCGAAAGTCCAAAACCTGAAATCCCAAAATTCTAAAATTTTGGAATTTTGGGGTTTCAAATTCAGAGATTGGGAGATGAAAATATGAACTGGAAATGAAAATTTCCTAAACCCTGAAAGCCTGAAAGTCTAAAAATTTAGACTTTTGGACTTCAGAGTTCAAAAGTGAAAATTCTAAAAAAAAGACTCGAGAGAATTCGAAACCCAAAATTTGAAAGTCCAAAATTTAGACTTTCAAACTTTCAAACTTCGGAAGTCCGAAAGGGATTTAACCAAAATGGGGCCAAAATTTCCAAAACCCGAAAGCCCGAAAGTCCAAAATTTTGGACTTTCGAGGTTTTAGACTTCAAACTCTGGGTTAAAAAATTGCCAATTACATAATAAAAACTCTGAACCTCGAAAGCCCGAAAGTCTAAAATTTGGACTTTCGGGGTTTTAGACTTCAAAATTTTGAAACAAAATTTCAAAGACTCATGCCATTAAACTCGAAAGAGAAAATCTCTGAAATCTGAAGTCAAAAATTGGATTTTGGGCCTTGGGGAATTTTCCATAAAAATTTGGCCACTTTTGACATCGCTTCTCAAGGTAGAAAAAACCGTTAACAGAAGGTGCCATGGTTAGGTGAATATGTTTGAGTTGGTTATTTGACGGGGGACTAAGGGGAGTGTGACCCAATTTTTGTGTCTACACTATCACAAGAGAGTCCTAGTGATGTATGGTATTTGGGTTCTAGTTGTAGTAATCACATGTCAGGTAACTTATATTTATTTTCTAATTTGGATGAGTCAGTAAAGACATATGTTACCCTTGGGAATAATAATACTAGTGTCTGTAAAAGGAAAAGGAACAATCAACATTCTAACTAAAAAGAGGGGGAAAAAGATAATGCAAGATGTTTATTATGTTGATGGTTTGAAGCACAATCTTATGAGCATTGATCAATTGGTACAAAAAAGATACATAGTTTACATTGAAGACAATGAATGTGTGATCATGGATAAAGCTCCAAGTACTCAACTGATTGCTAAAGTAAAGATGACAAAAAAAAAATTTCCTTTGAAGATTAGACTAGCCACATCTGGAGCTCATACTACAGAACAGTCCGAACTAAAGAAATTGAATCAAATTTTCAGTCAGTTGAAAAATATGAATCGTGGCTATGACATCTTAGGTTTGGTCATTTAAATTTTGGTGGTTTGAATTTATTACACATGAAAAATATGGTAAAAGGTTTTCCTTTGATTAAGAAACTAGAGAGAGTTTGTGAAGGTTGTATTTTGGGAAGCAACACAGAGAGTCCTTCCTAGTTGGAAAAACAACAAGAGCAAGTGCACCACTTGAAATTGTTCACTCAGATTTATGTGGACTTATGCAAACAAATTCTATTGGAGGTTGCTCATATTTTATGACATTCATTTATGACTATACAAGGAAGACATGGGTGTAATTTTTAATGATTTTGATATATTTCAGCAGTTCAAGGCCTTAGTGGAAACAAAGTGGGTACTACATCAAAGTTCGAGGACAGACAGAGGAGGTGAGTATGTTTCCAATGCTTTTATGAATTTTTACAAATATCATGGTATACAAAAGTAGTTTACTACTAGGTATACACCACAATAGAATGGTGTAGCAAAGAGAAAGAATATAACCATAATGGAGATGGCAAGAAGTATGATGAAGGAAAAACATCTTTCAAATGAGTATTGGGTAGAAGTAGTAGCAAACTATTTTTTACATCTTAAACATTTGTCTAACAAAAAAAAATTGAAACATGATTCCTCAACAAGCTTGGACAAACAAGAAACACAATGTTTCTCATTTTAGAATCTTTGGTTGTGTGGCATATGCACATGTTCCTGATGAGCTAAGGAAGAAGTTAGACAACAAAGGATAAAAGTGCATAATTGTTGGATATTAGAGAATACAAAAGCTTACAAGTTGTTTAGTCCAGTTAGCTGAAAAGTCATAATTAATAGAGATGCACAATTTTTTGAAAATGAGACATGGGATGGAAGTATTGAGAGTACAATTAGTGTAGAAGAAACTATTCCTCATGATGATATGGTAGATGACATTATAGAGCATAATTGTATTGTATCTTCTTCGAATATTTGACATGCACCACAAGTTGTAGCACAAGCAAGGAAAATTTTATTGGTGATTCTTCGCTAATCAATGAATATTTAGGATTTTGAAATTTGGATTTGGTGATTTTTAGGAGTCTTCTGGAGCAACGTTTTGCCTAAAATTTCTAGTAGCAAGTTAGTTTGGGGGCTCAACTCACCTAGTGTTTATAATAAATTTCATATAAATACATATATTCACCACAATACACTAGTTACATAAGCATATAGTATATATCTCGAGCATAGAGATATGTTCTTTCGATAACATCATAGGATAGAATCGCAAACCAGTTATGTACCATCATATTATGTCTAGACTAACCTAAGGTGGAAATACTATTGGTAAATATTTTTAATACCTAAGTTGGTTATTGCTAGACTAACCTAAGTTCTATTGGGATCCATCCTAAACTATTAAAGGGAAACTAAGGGGTCACATGTCACAAGGGCAATGGTTCCAATGACATTTAAATGAGTTGAAAGGGTTTAAATGATGGAATACTACTACCAGATTTGGCAGGGGCTAGTAGACTTGGTGGAGGCTTACGTGGAAGCTCCACTAAAAGATGGAATTGTATTTTTGTATGGAATTGGCATTCGCCAGATTTAGGAGGTGGTGGCAAGGAAAGATAAGTAGGAATTTTAGAATGAATGGAATTTATGGCATTAATGAGCCTCGGTATTTGTGTGTAAACTATCTTGGAAACTTAGAAGGTGGGTTTGTAGGAGGTTATTTGGTTTTGCATGCATGGCAGATTTTTCTCTGCATGGAGCTAACTAGTTCTTGAACCAAAGTAGTTTGACCTTCACTTCAAAGCTATTTTTGGTTTCTTTAGCCTA
Organism: Taxus wallichiana var. yunnanensis; assembly: GCA_018340775.1. Lineage (NCBI taxonomy): Eukaryota > Viridiplantae > Streptophyta > Pinopsida > Cupressales > Taxaceae > Taxus > Taxus wallichiana. The sequence continues at coordinate 838,596,167 of CM031239.1, forward strand.
TTTTTGATCGAAGGAAATTATATGAGGCGTAGGAGGAAAATATGTTTGATTGTTGATCTTTCGTGGAGGAGAAAAAGAGTTGGAATCTTGGTGGAAGTCTCCTTCGATTTGGTGGAAACACTATCAGGCATGATATGATCTAACTATTAAGACTCTTTACTTTCTTCTAAATGATTCATTAGAACAACTCTGCTCTCATGAGATTCATGTTTTTATGTCTAACTGGTTATTTTCTTGTTGGGTTTAGTGAATCTTTGTGTTGTTTGGATTTGAATCCATGGCAAAAATAGTTTTGTTTTGGAAATTGTCTCTCTCTTTGTGCAAGTTTTATGACAACATGCATGTGAAGTTTGTATGTGAAACTTGTTTCTGTATCTCTATTTTTGCACTCTAGATCTTGTATTCGAAGTTGTTGTGCTTTGAACTGACCTTCATGGCAGTATAGGGATCTGAGCTTAGGGGAAACTTGAGTTCCATTTGATTTTGCTTTTGGGTTGTGTTTTTGGATGTAGACTTGTGTTGGAGCTTTGTGTTTTGATTAAAACTTGTGTTGGAGCTTCGTGTTGATGAAACCAATGTTTGGAAAACTTATGCATTGTTGAATTGTTGCTTGGAGTTCATATTTGGCACTGTATTCACATTATTTTACTTGTGAAGTTCTGAATGTTTGTGTGTGAAGCTCGGGTTCGACACTGTACTCTTATTTAACACTTGAGTGTTATGAGTTTGTATTTGGGTCGATATATTCGATTTTGTTCTAGTATTTTTATATTGGATTATTTTTTTATTAAATGATTAAGCTTATAACTCTTTATTTGAGCAACTTACTCACCAAGGAACTAGGTGAAAGCTTGTTTGAGTCATTTAAAAATATCTTCGAGATATGGAACTGGAAACATCTTACTTAAGGAATGTAGAACTTCAGTTTTATGACTGTATCGAGATGGTATTAGCGTGGGAATAGAAGGAAGTGTTCTTTCCCCTCTATTTTAAGGGAACCCGCATTCTGGGTTGACTGTATTGTTTTTTACCAAGTCACCTCTGTCACAATTTTATGGTTGTGAAGTTTTGTTTTGAATTTCTATTTCTATTGTAGTGGAAATTGATTGGGACACCTTTTGACTTAACCATTTCTGGTTCTTCTCTCTCTCCTTTGATTCTTTAAAATAAATTTGGGTTTTAGTGAAGATTCGGGTTATTACCTTAGACATTAGAATAATTAGGAAGGATACCTTCTCCATTCAGTTGTTTTGTGTTTAATTCTTTTGAATTACAAACTACTTACCTTTTTGTATTTAGTGGTGAAGCAATTGTAAGTCTCTAGTCTTGGGTTCGTGGTTAATCCTGAACTTGATAGTTCTTGTATCGGGATTTTATTCTTGTCTAATACAGTGAATGAGTCCTTGGCTTCTTTTATAGAAAGAAAGTATATTGTATTCTCTTGGGTTCTGTATGTTGTTTTGGGACTGCAATATGCTTTCATCCTGATTTGATTTGAAACTGGAACTTCTTTTGTTTAGTGGAATGAAACGATTTATTATTGGTCCTTTCCTTATTAGAGTTACCTTTTCTCTGTCTTTGGATAAGCTCATTGTTTGAACTTCTTTGTACTTGATTCTCTTTCAAGATGGTGATTTCTTATGACCTGTTGGTCTACTTTGTTCAAATCATTGTTGCTATAATGTAGAAAGTTAGTAGCCAAGTCGGTTCTGCTGATAAGTGAATGCATACTTATGGGTTCAACTGTTGTTGACTAGCCTTGCCTAGTTTAAATGGATAGGAGTAGGTTTGTCTCTTGTACTCTTTATCTTTTGGGATGAACTTGAGTAGAGATTAACTCCTCTTTGGGGCTACTTTGTTTGTGAACATTGATTTCAGATCTTTGATTGATAACTTCTAACATGTAGAGTTGGAATTAGAATTGCAGTTAGACTGTTCTAATTTTCTATACCTTCTTGTATTGTTATGAAATTTTGTTTAGATGTATATCCTAATGTTGAATTTATAGGATTGTTATCCCGAGAAAGGAACAGGTAATTCATGTTATGAATCTGGTTTTTTTTTTTTTAGATGTTATAGGTTTGGGCATGGTACGTAATGGTTCTTCTTATTCTCGCTTAGGATATAGATGAATAATCCTAGAATGAACCATGTTGTATACACTTATTTTGTCTCATAGAAAAGATAAATGTGGTATTCTATTAGGATAGAATTATGAGATAATGGGATGGCAAGATCTATTGTTTGTTTACAAGCCATTGATAGGATCAATAGAACTTTAAGTTCTTATGTAGATATTGTTTATTATATTCTGCTCTTCTCTTAAAAGTTGATCTAGATTTATTAATGTACTTCTTTTCTGTTTGGTATCACTTATGCTTATTGTATGATGTTTTAATTATCTCATTAAAGCAGTGTTTCTTTAATGAAACAATTAGTGGAATGCACTTCATTTTAATGCTTAGTGCTTATCATGCTCAGTTCATTGAACTGACCCGTGCTAGCAATTTTTGTAGATGGACAATGTAAGTGATAAAAGAAGGCAAAAACTTATATGATGCATTGGCTGATATAAGTCTAATTCTTAGTAAAGAATTCTGATTCATTCTTTTGTTGTATTGTAAAGGAAAAGTTGTATACTTTATAGAATGAAGGTTGTTGTTATGCAGTATGCCTAAAGTGCATAGTCTTGTAAATTTTATAAGTTGTAATGATGAATTACGAGTTGTTATTTGTTTGCATTGGTTGTGTAAATTATCTCATACTTTTATAAAGAAGATGAAAGTTCTATCTTGTTTATATTCTTCATATTATACTATGCTTATCTTGTTATCTTTGATAAGATGGATAAAGGGAATTGGTTCAATTTCCCTTATAATGGTGCAACTTGTTGAGTTGTATAATATGATGTGTTTTACCTAAAAAATTTAACATAGTAATGTGATGCATAATGAACATGCAGTAAGAAATATGGATATTGTGAATGATATACCCTAACACTTAATCATGTAGAGAAAGACTCTTTCTCTCTCTCAAATGAATGTAAGCCAAAAGTATAGGAGATATGATTAATAATTATTAGAATTCATTTTGAATGAAGTCCACTTTAGTTGGACATATCTTCCTAAATGTTAGAGTACATTTTAATGAAACTTATGATATCGTTGTCATGTTTTGGTTAACTATTGGTTAAACTAAGAAAATGAACATTAAAAATCAATCATAAGTTAAGGAAGTTATTCATGGACTAAATGAAATAAATTTAGGAAAGAACTTATGGAGTGTTGGATTAGGGTTTAGCAGGGTTTTTATAATCAAGACATAATCCAATTTAACAATGTATTAATGATCTCCTTGGGGTATGTACATCTCGATGAGGCAGTTTCTATAGGATGTTGGCACACGCCAACTGCAGGGCTATACTTTCAAGAAAACTTGGGCCTTCTCGAGAATACAACGTTGTAGTTGACATGTGGCATCACCCTTCCACATTGATCATCTAGATCTACAAAAAATAAGAACTTGAACTTATTTTCTCTCTAGGTTAGGTTAGTGGCATATTTAGGATAGGAAGTATCTTCCAATGGTTCAGGGTACCTTGGCACACCGGTTGACTTAAGTCTACCGATTATGCCCATTTACCCTAAGTCATTGTGAGCGTCTTCCTATAATAATTTATGTTTCTAATTAGGGCTAGGGTTAAACCTGGGACAAGTGGACTGACGATAGTCAAGTAAAGACCAATCATGATAATAGAGGAGTGAGGTGAAGGACGTATTCCAAAATGACGAGTATGTCGTCTAGGAATAGAGACATACACAGTATGTTGTAAAACTTTGGCCAAAGTATTACAAGTTGTTGGTTGCGTTGTCCTATGTCACCAAGTTTAAAACAACGTGATATCAGATGAATATTGGTAACAAATATTCAGATATGTTCTTTAAACAGATCACTCAGTACCTGGTGTAGGGTAGGAAAACCAAGTATATGAAGTATACAATATGTATTCAATACTTAAAGATAACATAAATAGATCGGTAGATTACCGAGTTATGAAATGAATAGATCGATGGATCACCCAGTCATTTATGCTACATATGGTTATCTATTTGAAATTGATTGACATGGAATGTTTGTTCTAAATAATGCTTTCTTTAGAATAGAGAACATTATATAAAAAAATTCCCTTGTTTCTAAAGTCTTAAAATGGGAATGTTACAATGTAAAGGCTAAAGGACTCATTCAAGAGTTATCTGGTGAGGAAAAACTAGGAGCTCATTTTGATGAAATAGATGAGACAGATGTTGAACTATTTAAGCATGCTTGATTTGAGAAGGAGAAAGGAAAGATAATCTACATATTGGATGATGAAGAAGTCAAAAATTTGGACATTGATCATTTTGAAGGTTTGCACGAGGTTTTAGATAGTGTGGATAAAAATGCGTGCGCCTATCATGAACCTATGAAGACTAAGAAAGTGAACATTGACATGGACACTGGACCTAAGGAGGCCAAAATTGGAGATTATTGATTTGAATCTAAAGTGAAAAGATGATTGCGTTACTACGTTATTTCCAAGACTTATTTCCTAGGGGCTACCATGAGTTAAAGGGGGTGCATGAGTCATAAGGGGAGATGAATTTTAAGTTAAAGGAAGGTGTGCGGCCAGTTAGGAAGATACCTTACAGGATGAACCCTAACCTACGCGTAAAAGTTAAAGAAGAAAGAATTGACAAGTTAATACAGCTGGATGAGAGGTGTTTCATAACACGTTGGATTCAAAAGCACAAAAAGGCCAAGCAGAAGGCGTGGCATGATAGACACATCAGGATAAGAAGCTTGAGGTTGGACAGATGGTACTTCTTTATGATTCCAAGTTTCTGCATCATCCAAGAAAACTTAAAGTGTATTTATTGGGACCATATGTTATCACTCACATCCTTGAATCATGTGCTTGTCAGTTAGAGGTGCTTGATGGAACACGATTACCCAGTTACTTTAACGGGAGTAGGCTGAAGCCTTACTATAAGTAAGTCTTCTTAGTGTTTGTAATAAGGTAGTATTGTTATTTAGTATAGATTTCCCTTTTTGTATTTCTTTTAATGTATTTCCTTCTTTGTCACTATGCTTTGTCAATTTAGTTCGGTGTTTTGTGTAATAAGCGCATGTGCACACTGGAAGATAATTACAATCTGAAATATTTTTATGTGCAGAAGACTGCACATACAATTGGTGTGGGGTGGTTGTTATTAAAAAATGGGCACACATGAGAACATACTGTTACAGGTGCTATTCAAAAATGGAAGGGATTTATTTCTACCTTTGTGATCAAAATTATTTGAGTGAGCTAATTACGACCAAACCAAGCGAAACATTTTGAGGTGTAGAGAGTTGTGAAACCAGGCGTGGAGAGTAGATTTTTGCACAAAAGTGGCTTGTGTCCCTATTGGAGAATGGTTTGAGCGAAGTAGAAGAATTGAGAAGGAGCTAGGGGAAATGGTTTTGAGATAGGGCACGAGAACTTACTTAAGAAAGAAAAAGGTGATATTTTTACCATGACACCAAGGAAAACACCTGGAGTAAGAATGAAGGGGAAGAAAAGGTGGAAATCGAGGTCGAAGATGCTACCAAGAGAAATTTTTCAGAAATGCAATATCTAGAAGGAGTGATCATCAGACGGGATTGGGATTCCCATATCCGCAGATGCAAAGTAAGTGACTACAACCACCACATCACCGATAACAAGGGGGTTTGGATGCATTGTTGAATAAGAATACCAACAAGCACACAATGGATGACATGTCAGTGTATGACGATGCTAGGGAGAAGTTGCTCAAGAAGGTAGGGGTGTATCAGTTGTTTGAACTCCCATATTTTGGAAAACCAAAAAATTTATACTAATGGATTATGAGAAAAGTCCATGAGGAATTCTTCTATTTTATTGGGTGGTGGGTAAGGATCACCATGCCTTTGATTGCTACATTGAAGGGAATGAAGGGCACAAGGATAGAGGTTAATAGTGATATAACTGATAAGGAATCTATATAGCCACAAGAAAGGAGTTGGGATATGTCAAGGGTCTGCGTGAAATGGACATCTAAAAATTAAGGAAGTACCCTATGGTGTAGGTAACCACGCATCTACTCAATAAGTTGAATGATAAGGAGATATGGTCAAAAGTAAATACCATGTGGCTACATATTGTGAAGAAAATGTCATAAGGAGAAATGTACAACTTAGTTGGCTACATAGTAGAAACAATTATTGAGGAAGCACACAGGTGAAAAGATAAGTTTTGGCATTATCCTATTATCTCTTGTGTTTGTAGAAATTGGAGTTCTGATGGGCCAAATAAAAAAATTGGGAAAGCCCAATGGAAAAGAAGTCCCTCGCAGAGAGGTTTGAGAAGTATTTGTGTGAAGGAACAATGAGTGGCCCATTCAAACAAAGGGTAGAACTATGGTATGATCGAATTTGTGTGGCCTTTGAGGAGGAATGGTGCATTCCAAAGGAGTTACCCTCAGTAGTGGGAAAGGAAGTGTAGTTTGTGATGTATCAACATTTTTACATTGCACGGTTTGTAATGAAGGAGGGGACATGGAGTCCCTGGTGCAAACTGCCATATGCCTTCATAGTGTGTTACTTCTAGGTAGTAGTACATAGGTTTACCGATGCATTCAGTTGAGCTACAACGCAGAAAAGGTAGAATGTGACTACCATACTCTAAGGAAAATTTATGTTTATCTAGGTTGATCTGCATATATTGAGAGGCTTATTTTTATGTTATAAGCATGAAACCGGTAAGTTTGGATATTGGGGATAGTGGGGCTGCACTTATCTATCTTCATCTCAAGCCTAAGTTGGAAAAGGGAAAGTATGTGGAGAATGAGCTTATGGTCCCAGGGCCGCCTAAGGGAAAAAACACAATTGAAAATGTGGTAGCTCTAAATCCTGCCTCGAACACAAAAGGAGACGAGGAAGAAGATCTCAACAAGGATAGTGGAGGCTTAGACCATAGAGTTCAAATACAACCCATAAACAAAGTGGAAAGTGAGTGTGCAAATACTTCCCCTCAGATGCAAGGAGGAGAGGGATACTTGGATGTGGATACATTCCATGAGGAATGCTAGTTTAAAAAGGTGTTTAGAAGAACCAGAACCCTAGGAGCAAGAACATCTCAACCTTTACGAAGGTCACCTCAAATCTACCCTAAAAAAGAAACACTTGAGGGAAAGAGAAAAATAAATCTAAAGCTTAACGAAGAGGAGTCTAATGAGAGTGCACCAGGAACCTCGGTTCAACTTGAAGATGTGGAGGAACCCCATGATGAAGAAATGAGAGATGAAGAGGAAGGGGTGAAATAACTAGAAGAAACTATGCAAGAACCACCCACTGTGCCCATTATGAATCAGGTAGGAGAAGGGAAACCTCCATACCTTTCCACCCAGGTTCCTAAGGGGCCAAGAGCAAAAGGAGAAAGAACAAGTGAAGAGTTTTTTGTCCCTATTATGGGCTATACTGAGGACACAAGAAAAATTGTCCACGCCGGTTCCAAAGCACTGTGGGCCTTAAGGATTTATATGGGTGGGACTCGATGGATCTAGATATGGCCACTATGCGCATAAGGAAGTAATTATCCTAGTCCATGCAGACTCATATGGAAAAACTAGATTTTGACGTGTGCAAGGAGTCTTGTATCTCGCAAAGATTGAAGAAGGCATCCCGGAGTAGGCATATGACAATAAAACCTACTATAATGTTTGATGAGTAGGTCAGCAATGCAATTGTCAATTTATCTTCTGAGGTGGTGTAGAGAAACATTGATAAGACTGCCACTATTCGAGTGTTGTTTGAAGATAACAAGGCTAAAACTATAGAGATAGCACATTTAAAGGAAAATAAGGAACAAGAAAGGAAAAATAATGAGGCCTTCATTAACATGGTGGAGGAAATGGTAATCACATGCTTAAAATAAGGCCTCATCTAGAATCTTAGGTTCTAGAAAAGTTTCCTTCTACTATGCATTATGTGCGCACTTTAGTCGATTTAGTGTTAGATGACGGACCAATTTAGATGCCCGCACCAAAATATTCTAAACAAGAGGCAGAGAGAGCAAGGGCCTCTATGGTTGGGAAAATTTCAACTTATGAGGAATTTCTCCAAACTTTAAAGGATGAGCTGAAAAGAGTTGACCAAGCTCTCGTTTTATGTGTGGCACCAGAAGAAGTAATAAGGACTAGAACTCTAGTTGAAGATAATGAAGTTCTAATGGTGATGAAAGATTAGACACTAGGACACACAAAAATATTAGCACTGGTGAAACAAAAGCACGAGGCCCTCACAAAGCATCCTAGGATCCACACAAAGAGGATTGATGAGATTGGGAAGTTCATAACGCAAAATATGGACCTCCTGGAAGGAATGATGTTAGGTATGGCCAATGTTGTCTAGGTATGACAAAATGAGAAAGAGAAGATTACTCAAGACGAATTGGATGCCATAGTGATAGATATTCCAGAGAAGAAAAGGACCACGCTAAGTGACTGGAAGAAATTGGAGGCTAAAATCAAAAATGAATATCCAGAGCTAATCCTCCCAGTTGAAGAAGAGGGTGTTGCAAAGTGAAAATTCATTCTTTTGTACAATGTTTCATTAATTCTTTCATTCCTTATTCTTTATTATTGGGAACATCAAAAATAATTCCCATTACCAGGATGGAAATGTACTTAGTGTGGGGTAATTTTGAGAAAATAGAATGTTTCTCTAAGGAGAAGACACATAAAGGATGCATGCATGGGAACAAGGTGCATTTGAAGGCACATGAAGATAGGGAAGGAAACAGTGCCAGAACACTTTAGCTCAATACTTAGCTGTTTTTATGGATAGGGACTATTTTTGGAGATAGCGTGTGGAGCACACATAGAGATGAAGACTTGCGTTACACGCAATGGTATTTTGGGAATAAGCATCTGATAAACACTATGCATAGTTTAGGCTAATAATAGGATTTCCTCTTAGAGTTAACTATAGGACATCTATTATTACAACACTTGCATGTGTTCATGTTATTGTAAAGGTGCATGGCTATTATCATCATGCAACCTATTTTGAGAAGTGCATGAGAGGTGAAGGGCAAGTCCCCACCTCTATAAATATGTATTGAACTATGTAGTTTAGTGTGTGTGTGTGTGTGTGTGTGAATTATTGTAGAGTTATGTTATTAGTTCTGATACGTGCATGACTCATGGAGATACTTTATAGTGTAAGAAGCTTCTATGTTTTATAGTGTTTAATGCAATGGAGTATATTGGCAGGATAATGGTGTTAGACATAATTGAATCTGGTTCTTGTATGGTTAGCCTTATTATAGTTATTGTTTAGTTCATGATTCCCTAAGATCTAGATCTATTTTATGCACTGTGAAATGTTTATGATTAGTTATGGATATGAATATGTATTATCATCATCACAATAACATCCTACACAAGAAACTCTAAATATGGGCCTAGTAACTTTGTGCGCTTCAGGTGAGCACTCAGCTTAGGATGAGTGATATACTAGTGCGCCTAGGTTTTCCATCAGTAGATTCTAGGTTACATCAGCACATTGGTTATTCCAGAAAATTTATCAAAGGATATGCTAAGATTTTCATGCCCTTAGATGAATTACTCAGCGGTAAAGAAAATTTTTATTGGGGTGAGGCACAACAACGCGTGTTTGAGACACTGAAGGAAAGGCTGACTACAACACCTATTTTTGATTTCCTTCATGGTCCAATCCTTTTCACGTTCATGTAGACACCTCTGACATGGCCATTGGTGTCGTATTAGCTCAACCTAGAGAAGGGATTGTTGATCATCCTATTTGATTTATTAGTAGGAATTTGACTCCAACAGAACAAAATTATACAACGACAAAGCGCGAGGCCTTTTCTATGATCCACGCACTCCATAAGTTTTGACAATATTTGCTAGCTACACCTTTCATCTTTTATATAGACCACATGGCATTGAAGTACTTAATGAACAAGATTGGTTTGCAAGGACACATATGCCGATGGGTACTATTGTTTCAAGAATTCAATTTTACATTGGTGGTTAAGAAAGGTAAAAGAAATTCTGGTTCAGACCATTTATCAAGGATTCACTCTCAGAGCATAAGTTCAATGAACCAGAGCCTTGGACTTGGAGGATATTGCTCTCTTTTTACACACAGGTATGACACTTGAGGGAATGAAGGCTTTACAAAAGAAACAACTTTCTATTTACACCGCTCTTTACATGTTGATCAGTGGAGACTTATACAAGTTAGGTCATGATGAAGTTTTGTGCTGTGTGTGCTCTGTGCATAAATACAAAAGAAACAACTTTCTATTTACACCGCTCTTTACATGTTGATCAGTGGAGACTTTCAAGTTAGTCATGATGAAACCAGTGTGTGAGTATGAGTGTGAAGATTATGGCAGAGGATGGAGGTATTGAAGGTGGACACTATGCAGGGGATTTTACCACACTTTTCTACTAGTTGGTGTATGGTGGGAAACACACAAGGATTGAGGCATATGAAGGCTTCGATAATTTGTTAGGTTGTGGAGCTGTTTTCATGTGTGAAAGTACAAAGAGTATTGTACACTTTTCATGTATTTACGGGGTTTGGGTTGGGGCCAAGCCCGAAGCAAGGGGTCGCTCCTTACATGTTGATCAAATTTTTTTAGGCGTAATTTTTTTGGCCTCGAAAAAGCACAAACATATATCGGGAAACATGCTCTTCTCATATGGGCATGTTTTTTCATGATGAAGTTTTTCCCATGGTTTTGATACCCAGTTTTGTAAACCGTAATCGATTGTCTATTTATATGGTCTTATGATGATAGATGTACAAGCAAATGTATAGATGTGTTTTGAATTCGGGTGTGAATTCTATAGAGTTTGTTGAGCTCAAATGGGAGGTATTGTATTGAGAGAGTGGTGGCTATGTAATAAAATCGAGCAAGTGATTCTTGGTGGATGTAGCCCAAACACATTAAATTCTACTAGTGTTGTGTTATGGTGGAATTTTATTTCAGATCTATAATAATTTTTGGATTAGTTTTTATTGCATATGAGGGATTATTTGCATATTTTATCTCTTATTTCCTAACATAATTTTCAGCTCCTTGGAAATATTGGGAAATGAGATGAGATGCCTTTGAGACCTATTACTAGTGCATAACCATTTGAGAAGTGGGAAATTGACTTTATGGGCCCTATTTTCCCAGCTACGCATAGGAAAGGATTGTGCTATATTATAACTTGTACATATTATCTTACAAGGTGGTCAGAATCACCACCTACAAAGGATTACACAGTAGCTATAGTAGCAAGGTTTCTATGGGAAAATATTATTAGCATGTATGGATGCCCTTTAAGTTTGAAAAGTGATAGGGGTAATCATTTCCTTAATGAGACTATCAGAATATTATTGGATGAATTCATGGTTGTACACCATAGGATAACCCCTTATCACCCTTAGGAAAATGGAACTGTTGAGACCTTCAACAAGATATTGAGCCATACTTTGAAAAAAAAATTATGATGTTGGAAGGAGAGATTGGGACGATAAGTTTTTGCTAGTACTTTGGGAATACAAGACAACCTATAAGAGGTTGAATAAAATAACACCATTTTAGTTGGTGTTTGGAGTAGAGGTAGTTCTCCCCATGTAATTCATGTTACCTTCTTTGTGTATTATACACGCAGAGGTCTGGTTGATGAGAAAGCATTAGAAGAACGTATTGACAAATTGATGCAGCTAGATGAAAGGTGCACCATACGAAGATGGATTCATAAGCAAGAAAATTCCAGGAAGAAGGGATGACATGATAAGCACATCAAGGATAAGAAGCTTGAGGTTGGGAAAATGGTACTTCAGTATGGTGCAAAGTTTTTCCGCCATCCTGGAAAGCTAAAATTACATTATTTGGGACTGTATGTAATCATTCATATACTTGATTCAGGTGTTTTTCAATTAGAGGCACTGGATGGAACACAGTTTCCTAGTTACTTCAATGGGAGTAGGCTAAATCCCTACTCTAAATAAGTCATCTTGGTGTTTGTAATAAGGTAGTATTACCACTTAGCTTAGGTTTCCCTTAATTCATTTATCTTATATGTGTTTTCTTCATTGTCTCTATGCTTTGTAAATTTATTTCAGTTTTGTGTGTAATAAGTGTGCTTGTGCATCAAAAGATGATTACAACTTAAGTGTCTTTCATGCAGAGTAATGTACATACCCTTAGTTTGGGGTGTTTTACATACAAGGTTCATTACCAAGTTGAAAATAGTTGATTATCATCTGAAGATGGCTATGCGTAAGGAAACTTTTGTGTAGGTGCTTTTTGGAAGGGTACGGATAGAAAAAAATTACTCCTAAATGAAGACCACAAATGGAAAAATGCACACACAGTATAACGCGAGGTAGGTTTCAACAGAGAAAATTACTTGGAAGAAGGTGCAGTGGCGAAGTACTTCAGCATATGGGCACATGGAAGGAGGTCTATGGCCAAGAAGTAGAAGGTGCGCCAGAAGATTATGTTATAATTGTGGCGTAGAAATAAGCATTACATAAATATTGATGAATAATGTATTAATGTTGGGATCGATTGTAGGTGACAGAGCAATAAATGTGGCAAATTTTAAAAATCTATATAAGGAATATTTGTGAGGCCATTGTTACCTTTTCAATTACGAATTATCAAGTGATTTGTTTCAAGCAAGCTAGCTAAGATGGTTGTGAAGAGTGGAGAGTTGTGAATTGGTTGGGTTGGTTAGATCTGTGCACAAGGAACTATTACGCTCCATTTGTTGAAGTGTTTAAGTAAGGGAAAGGCATGTGGGAGAGGAGATTGACAACTAGGGTTTGAGTTTGAGCTAGGGCACAAGGAACCGAGTTACAAAGCTCAAGGGAGGTAAGAGAACACATATTTTTATTGAAATGGCACCAAGAGAGCACCGAGATCAGCCACGAGGGAGAAGAAGTATAAGGAGGTCAAAATTGAGACAAAGGATGCTCTTGAAAATCATTTCTCATAAATGCAATACCTAGAGGAAGTGATCATGGGCCGTGATTGGGATTCACATGTCCGTCAAAGAAAAGTCAATGATTAAAACCATAGAAGAACTAAAAATAAGGAGGATTTAGATGCTTTGCTGAATAAAAAGACAAACAAATGGATAATGGATGATATGCCCGTATACGATGATGCTAAAAAGAAACTAATAAGAAAGGTAGGGGTTTTATAGTTGTACAAACTTCCTTATTTTGGAAATATTGAGAAGTTATACGAGTAGCTAATGAGTAGATTCCATGAAAAAAATCTATTTTGATGGGCAACAAATGAGGATTACCGCGCCCTTGATCGACACTTTGATGGGTTTGAAAAACATAAGCATAGAGGTGAGTAGAGACATAACTGATAAAGTAGAATTTGTAGCAACCAACAAGGAGTTCGGTTATACAAAAGGTGGGCGTGGTATGGATATTTACAAGATAAGGAAGTATCTAGTTATATATGCAACCTCACACTTGTTGAAAAAATTGAATGACCAGGAGAGATGGTCACAGGTGAACACTTTGTGGCTACATGTTGCAAAGAAAATGTCACAAGGGGAGACCTACAACTTGGATAGATACATTGCTAAGAAGATCATTGAAGAGGCATGTATAGGTGAGAAAATTATCTTTGGTGTTATTCTATTGTCCCTTGTGTTTGTGGAGATTTGAGTGCCCGATGGGCCGAAGAACAAAATTTGGGAGTACCCTGCAGAAAATAAATCTCTTGCAGAGAGATTCGAAAAGTATCTTAGTGAGGGGACCATGAGTGGCCCATTAAAACCAAGGATAGAAATATGGTATGCACAAATCCGTGTCACATTCGAGGAAGAGTGGGGGATACCTAAGGAGTTGCCCATGGTGGTAAGAAATTTGGTATAGTTTGCATTCAATCAAAACTTTTGCATCATGCACTTTATGATAAAGGACGGGACATGGATTCCTTGGTGAAAAATTCCCTATTCTTTCACCATATGGTTCTTTCAGGAAGTTTTTCACAGACTCTCAAATGCACGCAAGTTAATCTACAATGTTGATAAGGTAGAGTATCACTACCACACTCTAAGGAAGACTTACATTTATCCTAGTAAGTCTGCTTATATTGAAAGATACATTTCAGATGACATAGCTATGAAGCTTGTGAGTTTGGAAATAGGTGACAGTGGAGTAGCATTGGTATACCTTTAGCTTAAGCCTAGGTTGGAGAATGGAAAATATGTAGAGAATGAGTTCAAACTGCCAATCCCGCCTAAAGGGAAGCACACATTTGGCACGTTGGTAGTTGAAAATCCTACTTCACCCATTCAGGACAAAGAAGAAGAATAATTTCATGAAGATAGTGGTGGTTCAAACCAAGGGGTAGAATACAACCTACGGATGGAGAAAAGAAAGAGCACGAGGTGACACCCCCATCACAGGAACAAGAGGCTGAAGTGTTTGAGACAAACACAATGGAAGTCAATGTGGAGTAGACATCCAAAGAGCCAAATTTCAAGAGAGTGTTTAGGAGGATAAGGGTTTAGGGCACAGGGTCACCACAGCCATTGAGGAGGTCACTAAGGATTTTTCTGAAGAAGGAAGATCTTGAGAAGAAGAAAATGCGCAAGCTAAATCTTAAGGATAGAGAGGAGGATGAGTGTGGAGAAAGCATACAGGGTAAAAAAGTTTAACCTAAGGATGCGAAGAGCCTCATGATAAGAAGATGAATAATGATGAGGAGGGGCTAAAAGAAACATAAGAAAAAAGAGGCGAAGGCCCAATTCTTGATTCAGTGCTTGGGTTCCTAAGGAAAAAGAACCAGGGAGTAAAAAGAAGGTGAAGACTATGTGACTCCCATGGTTGGATATGTGGATGATACCAACAACATCATATGCGCGTGCTTCCAGAGTACTGTGGAAGCTAAGGACTTATGTGGTTGGGAGTTGATGGATGTAGAGATGGCGAACACACACATACTGAAGTAGTTTTCATGGTCAATGCAGACTCATATGGATGAGCCTGATTTTGACGTGTGCAAAGAATCATGTGTCTCACGTAGAATGAAGAAAGCACCTCAAATCCAACATGTAAATGTTAATCTAACTATTATGTTGGATGAACAAGTGAGAAATGCCTTAGTAAAGGTATCTGCAGAGGTTGCATGCAAGAACATAGAAAAATGGCAACAATTAGGGTGTTGATGGATGAAAAAAAGATAAGGATGTAGAAATAAAGTGCCTCACAAAAGAGAATGAAAATGCTGAGGAAAAGATGGAAGCATTGATCGGTATGGCTAGGAGATTGGTGATTATATTCTTAAGGTAAGGTTACATCTGGAATCTCAAGTTCTAGAAAATTTTCCATCTATAATGTACTATATACACACACTTGTAAAACTAGTGATAGAGGAAGGGCATGTGCATATGCCCGCACCAAAAGACCCTGCCGAGGAAGCAACAAGGGTAAAATCCACCATTGCCAAAAAAATTGCAAGTTATGATTCATTTCTACAATCCTTGAGAGATGAATTAAAGGAGGTGGTTGGGCCTTGAACATGTGCACGACACCAGATGCAATCATTAAGAAGAAAACAAATGTAGAAGATAATGAAGTCCTCAAATCCATGAAGAATGAGACACTTGGGTGCATGGAGAGACTTACTTTGGTTGAAGATAAGTTCAAAGCAATTATAAGTGACCAAGAACCACATGAAAATATGCTGAAGGAGATTTGCAACAAGATTGTAGGGAAGATGGACTATATGGAGGGCATGATTTCAAGTATGGAAAATATTTGTAGAAGAGAAGCACAAAGCAATTACAAGTGACCAAGAACCACATGAAAATATGCTAAAGGAGATTGGCAACAAGATTACAAGGAAGATGGACTATATGGAGGGCATGATTTCTAGTATGGAAAATATTTGTAGAATCTTGTAGAACGAAAAAGAGAACATGACTCAAGATGAGCTAGATGTCATAGTCATAGATATCCCAAAAAAAAATAGAGAGGCCTTAAGCAATTGGCAGGCATTGGAGGCAATGGTTAAGAATGAGTTTCTAGAATTAATATTGCCTATTGTGGAGGAAAGCGATAAATGATATCTCATTCTTTTGTTTGAACAAATATTCATTCTTTCATTAATTATTCTTTACTATAGAAAGATAAGTTAAGATTACCCATTTTGGGGGGTGGAAATGCATTTAGTGCGGGGTAATGTTGAGCAGATAAAAGATAGTTCAAGTATTGAAGTACATGAGGGTTGGACACACGGAAACAAGGCAAGACATGAAACTATAGTAGAACAATGCATGCCTAGGATGAGTATACACAAGACTTAGCCACTTTTATAGATCTAGGCTATTTTTGGAGATAGAGTACTAAGCACGTAAAGATATGAAGACTTGTAGTTCATGCAAGTCTATTTTGGGTTTTTCATCAGTTCGAGTGCCATGCATAGTTTCGATCTAATAATAGGATTTCTACTCAGAGTTAACTATAGGAAGTCTATTATTAGAACAGTTGCATGTTTTTATTCACTTGTAAAGGCGCATGGCTATTATTAGCATGTAGCCTATTTTTAAGGTGCATGGGAGGTGAGGGCAAGTCCCATCCCTATATATATGTATTGATTTGCATTGTTTAAACAATACTGATTATTGTAGAGTTATGTTGTGGATTTTTAGCGTCCATGACTCATGATGACATTAGTATGATGTATGAAGCTTATATGTTTTGCAGTATTTAATATAATGGATCATATTGGTTGGATATTGGTGTTAGATGTGACTGAATATGGTTCTTGCATGGTAAATCTCATTATAATCATTGTTTAGTCAATCTTTCATATGGTTTAGTTATAGATCTAGTTCATGCACTTTGTTTTACTTGATTAACTGTTATAAATTTGGATATATACATATGTAATCATGCTAACATTTTGGACAAGTAACTCTAACGAGGGACCTAGTTCCCTTGCAAGCTTCAGGTGAGTGCTTAGTTTAGGCTGAGTGATGTGCCAGCACACCTTGTGTTATTTGCAGTGAATTCTAGGCTACATCAGTCATGAAGATGGGAAGATTCAAGTCATCTCTTCTGGTAACCAAAGGCGTGTTCTCATCAGTGGTAGAATATTTGTCTCAGGTTTGGGCTTAGATTCTATTTTTTCGATATGAATTGATAAAGCACGCCATTGATGATCTTGTTTCATATGAGGAGGATGTTGAAAAATGTACAAGTATTTTGAGGCTCATATGCAAAAACTTGGGGTGCCAACAATGAACTTGGATACTTCAATAGATGATTTGTTGAAGGCATTCGAGGATCGAGTCAAAAGAGAGGCCAAAGATCCATTTTTCATTTAATGAAAACACGTTGGAATCTTTGATAGAGATTAGGGAAATCATTTCCATCACTGCAGAGGGTCATCAAACATGGAACTAAGAGTTCACAAACATCAACTCTCTTGTGGAGAATTGGATCAAGTCACTTGGTTTTGTCCACATCCATCAGGAGAAAAAGGTAACATTGGTGGCTGTGAGATTTAGTAAATAATTCTAGGGCATTAAGGTCAATCCTGTAGAGCTTTCCAAAGGTTCGTCAAGACTGGATCTTCTTCATAATAGTGTTCTCTCTTCTTCCTTCTTCTCCTCTTCTCTCCCCTCCCCCTTCTTCCTTCACATTCCAATTATTCATTAAGGGTGTGCACTTCTTCTTTCGTCTTATTCCTATTTCATCTTATTCATATGATTATAGTCTTATAATGTAATAAGTCACCCTTATTTTATAAAAGGGGACTTAATGTTCCTTCTTAGGTAGACCAAAAGTCACATTAGGAAAAGGCAAGTGAAAGGGCACCATGAGGGGTAGATGAATAGTCATTTCTAGTTCTATATAATATAATGACAACCTCAATCTTAAGGATTTTTAATTTTTTGCACTCAAGAGAGATTTTTTTAGCAAGGAAAAGGAGATATATATTCTTCCATTTTCCCTACCTATTTTCCTCTATTTTCAGCATTGTATAACTTATTAAGATGTCAATAAAGAAAGGGATTGATTCTTTTCATGACTAATGAATGTGTGCAACTTTTTTGCATGGTTTCCTCTAGTCGTTGGCATTCTAAACATGATTGTTTCTTTCCTATAATCTATGAATGTGAAAATTCTAATTATCTTGGAAAAAAAAATGATTTTCTACTTGCAAAGTTAAATTCTCCCATCTAATTTCTCACTCCCCTTCCCTCATCTTTTAGAAATTTCCTTCCTTACAATTCACTATAAGCAGTTTCCATGGGTACACTGGAGTGTTCTTGTTGGATCCCTGACCTCTTAGCCAACAATGTATTTTCATTTTTGTTTATCCACAATAAACTAGAACTGCACCACTCAAACAGAGGGACCTAGAGTCCCAAAGTGTTGGCAAGATAACCATCAATTTGTCTACCCAATAAATTTTTCACCAATAGTTTTTTGTGCCCACCGTGGGGTGAATTTTTCAGCCCCTACACCCAAATACAAATCACGAGAAATTGCAAAAAAAATGAGAAATTCAAAAAAATAAAATTTTGGAATTTGAAAAGTCACAATAGCCTATGTCTCATACCCATGGCCATTCCATGTAATCCTCTATTTGAAAGAATTGAATTATTATTCCACATTTAAGAGGATATTACTTCTTATTTAAGAGAGACTATTAGGCATAATAGACAAAGTTTCACACAATACTTCATTACAACAAGAGTTTTGGATGTTGAAGAAGAATGTGTTGTTTAATTGGAAAGAGCAAGATAGATTCAAGCACCACAAAGAAGGGCCTAAATTCATTTAATATTTTCAAACTTGGTTGATAGAAGGTACACACACTCATAAAGGGAAGGTAGACATACCTCACCCAATTTTTGAAGAAATTTAGTGAAGACAAGAGCTAATCAGAAATTCAACGTCTCCCCTTCCTCTATAAAATTCTCTCGCCATAAGCCCGAGAGTTGTTAATCCATTGGATGTTGAGTTTTTGTACATAAACAAAAATATTGAACACTTCACCAATGTAGAAATGAAGAATAATCTCGAGACAAACAAGAAGTTGAAGTTGAGATAAGAGCAGAAATTAAAGAAATAGAAAGAGTTCTAGAAAGAGAAAACACAAGAGTTGTAGCCAGAGCAAGGTTTGAAGAAGAAGATGAAGAAGAAATGGAAAATCAAGATGAACCCAGACTAATTTTACCATGGGGAAGGAATACCATACCATTTTCACTTCCACAACCACTCCATGAGCTACCATGAGGATCAAGGAAAAGATTTCCTAAATTTAGAGGAGATGGTTCCCAACTCCCTTAAGAGCATATAACATCTTTCATCATTGCATGAAGAGTGTTGGGTTCTGAACATGAATACGTTTCTCTCAGATTGTCTATGGATTCATTGTAAGAAAAGGTGGTTAAATGGTTTTATCTTCTACCGATAAGGTTAATCAATTGCTAGGACGATATAAGGAAATTCTTTGAAGATAGATTCAAATCTACAAAATATTTCCAAGATCTCATGGTATAACTAATACAAATGAAGGAGTATACCAAATCTATGAGAGACTTCATAACCAAATACAACTAGTTAATCAGAAGGATTCCTCAAGATGTTGTACTTTCATATAATAACTTGAAGAGATTCTTTATTAGTGCCTATAACCCAAAGTTGGATTCTTCATCATTATATCTCAACCAAAAGATTTGATAGAAGCAATAGATTATACAATCGAGATGGAAGATGATCTAATCTTATCTAGAAAAGTAAAGAATCCTAATGGAAAATAGAAAGGTTAGAGTTCAGGCTCAACTCCCACTGATCCAATGATCAACAAAATGGTTGATGATATGATTGTTATGAAGAAACAAATATCCCATATCACTATGAGGAACGTACCAAAGAATAATAATCCTCCAAATAGGCTAAGAATAACTCTTCCTTCTTGTTGGCTCACTCTTCAAGCACCACTAGTGAATGCTACATGTGATGTTGAAGAAACAAAGGAGGAAGTAGAGGTAGAAGAGCCAAAAGAAGGAAAAGAAGGTGACGATGGAAACTATATTGAAATAGAAGAGGTTGATGGTGATACTCATAATGGCCTCATTGAGTATGTCACAGTAAGTGAAGATGATGATGATGAAGAAGCACCAAACTTCTCATGCGTTGTGCTCACTCATGCCCAATCAAATAAAGGAGTTTCATCTTCGGCAATTACAACAAACAAAAAGAAAGAATACACCTCTATTGAAATTCCCCAGAACAAAATAATTGGCAAATGATCTCCACTACCACCATCAATGGATTCAAACAAGGAGAAACTAGATCCGATAGCAAGGAAGAATCCTTTTACCACACCAAGTAAGTCCTTTGGTACCTCTCCTAGTTCAAAATATATTTCTAAGGTCAGTCCCTCACCTAATTCTAGTCCAGCTAAATCTATTAAATCTCAACCAAAACCAGCCACTACCTCTCCTTTTAAATCTGCTACCACATCCATCAAAGAGACCTAAGCTCCCAAGGTAGCACCATCCCCTCAATGTAAAACTTCTACCATTTCTATAACATCATCTTAACTCCCCATATCTCCATTTGACTATGTGAATAAAACCAAAGTCCAAATCACGGAGATGGAATATTTACAAATTCATCTAGCTCAGTTCAAGAGTTTTTTAATGTTGTCAAAAATGGTACCCCAAAGCCTAGCACTGCAGATCCCAATGATAAAGGTATACTCCCCACACCATCCACACATTCCTCACAAAACATGTTGGCGCTTGGTGCATCGAATACCAATAAAGTAGAACCTTTCTACCTATCCCTTATTGTGAAAGGCTGCCAACTTAATAATTGTATTATAGACTCTGGAGTCTTTGATAATGTCATGCCTATCAAATTAGTAAATTCCTTAGGAATTACCTTGACCCATGAAAATGGATCTTGCTATTCCATGGAATCCAAATAAGTTATGTTGGTGGGTAAAATAAAGGATGCTCAAGTGGCCTTGGCTGATTTTCAAGAGAATAAATTATTTCTCACCATTCTAGTAGTGGACATTCTAGCATCTTTCAGCATGCTCCTGAGTAGAATTTTTTGTAGAGATTTGGGTGGAGATATTAAACTAGATCGGTCTTCTGCAACCATTCTAGTAAAGGGAGAGATGAATAAGATATTGTCGGTGCACAAGATGAAATATAAGGTCCAAAAGTCAAATGATCCAAGAGAAAATATATTGTTCCAGGATAATGGGATGGGAAATTATTTCCTCAATTCAGAAAGAGATGAAAAATATTACTTTCCTCATCGAGGACAAAGAAAATTAGCTTTTTACTATGGAATTCAACGGGATCCATTCAAGCACAGGGTTTAGAGCTGGTGTGGTTTTGATCTCACCTTCAAGATAAACCTTCCATTTCTTGTACAAAATTTAATTTGAAAATACCAATAACACGACATAATAAGAATCTCTCCTCCTAGGTATGGATGTCATTGAGTCTATGGGCATCAAAAATATCAAGTGTCTCGGAGTAGCATAAGTGATAGTCAAAGGTAAGGAAAAAATACCAAGTAAAAAATACAATACTATATAACTATATAAATAGGGTATGGGATTGCATTGAATCCTTCAACGCTTTCTCCATCCAATCCATCCCTCAAGATCAGAATGGGAGGGATGATTCTCTTACAGTGTCAGCTTCCTTATTCATACCACATCCATCCTTTGGCAAAGATAAGGTGACCGTGGAGATGGTTTTTAGACCAAGTGTGCCTGATAATGTAAATAATTGGCAGGTATTCAATGAAGAAAATCAACTCCTTGATTTCTTGAACAGAGAGATAATTTTAACAACCTCTTATTTGAAGGGAGTGATAATCCACATAGAGAGTCGATGGCCAAAGAATATAAAGAAGGAATCGAAGGGATTGATGAAGAGGGAGTACTCAAGCTTAAAGGAAACAAGATTCCGAGAGGCCTGGTCCCCCTTGAATATTTGATAAACATGATAGATTCATCCAACAAAAATTGAAGAAACCTTCCCAGTGCCTATAGCTGATTTTGAGAAAGAAAAAATTGACACTACAGAGAAGTTGAGAATGGTCAATATCACAAAGTTTTTCTCATCTGAAGAAAAGAGAAGGTTCATTTATTTGTTGAAAAAGTATTAAATTTTTTTACCTATTCTTATGATGAGCTTAAGTCCTTCCAAGTGAAGGAAATGCATCATTCAATCCCTTTGAATCCTAATGCCAAGTGTTTCAAGAAAAGTCAAAGGCCATATAATCAAAAAAAAAATTGATAGCATCAAAGAAGAGGTTTTAAAGATGATAAACGCAAGAATCATCTTTCCTATCCACCAGTCCATATGGTTAGAAAATATTGTCCCTATGCGGAAGAAGAATGAAAAGATAAGAAATTGTATAGACTTCCGCAACCTGAACCAAGCTTCCCTGAAGGAAAATTATCCACTTCTAATCATGGATCACATTTTGCAAGCAATCATTAGATCTAAAATGCTTTCACTACTTGATGGTTTCTCATGATACAACTAGATTGAAGTGGCAAAAGAATATAGGACTAAGACAACCTTCACCACTCCATGGGAAATTTTGCATACAACAGAATGCCTTTTGGTTTTATCAAATTTGGGGCATCATTCCAAAGAGCAATGGATTTAGCATTTAAATATCTAAAACATTACATCTTCATTTATCTCTATGACTTGACAAAGTATTCTCAAAGAAGTGAAGAAATTAGTTCGAGCACTTGGAGTAGGTCCTTATCCGATGCCAAAAACATGGTATATCTTTGAATCCCAAGAAGTGCATTTTTGTGTGACTAAAGGAAGACTTCAAGAACACATTGTAAGTAAATAAGGGGAAAGCATTGATCTAGAAAGACTGAATGCCATTCAAGCCTTGTCCCTACCCATAATCAAGAAAGGATTTCATTCATTCTTTGGAAAAGTCAACTTCCTTGGTGCTTTGTTCCTAAATTTATAGAGTTGACTAAACACATCACAGTCATGATGAAGCCCTATGAAAGCTTCAAATGGAGTGATGATGGAAAAGTATCGTTTGAATCAATCAAGAGAGCCATTTCCAAACTTCATACTCTGGTATGTCCCAATTTTGATAAAGATTTCATTATGTATTGTTATGCCTCTGAGCATAAATCTCTGCCATCCTGGTCCAAAATAATGATGAAAGTGTAGAAGAACCTATTGCTTTCATGAGATTCCTGTTGAATAATCATGAGTTAAACTATAGCTAGTCGGAAAAACATGCCTATGTGTTGGTCAAAGCCGTGAAGAATATCATATTCTACATCCTCAACTCTCACACTATATTTATAGTTTTAGGCATGAAAATCAAGTCCATTCTAATTTAGGAATACCCAGGAGCCAAGAGAGGAAATTGGTTTACATAAAATCAAGAGTATGATCTAGAGATATGACCATCAAACTTGGTCCAAGGAAATGGTTTATGCAAGCTGATAAAAAATGATACAGAGGATATTTTGAGCGCATATGATTCCTAAATCTCCCTAAACCATTACAACACTGAATATCATCTCAAGATATTTCCGTTGATATAAAGAAATCAAAAAACAAAGCTCGTATGAGCAAGTTATGGTCCATTGAAATTTTCAGCCAACATGTAAAATTTGAGGACTACGTGCAGGTTTGCTGACTTGGACAAATCACATTACGACAAGTGGCATAGTTGATATGAAGAGCAATTTTTTTATTTGGGCACCGGTCTTTGACACTTGATTGTGAAATGGTGGGCCCCATTATTTTCTAGTTGGGGGCCTTCAACTAGGGTTGGCACACTCTTTTTCTGGATGGGTACCTTGGCCTCTGATTCATATTACCATTATAATGGTTATGCATATATATACCACTTTGTGTTTATACCTCCTACATCTGGGATTTTTTATTACATGGTTATTATATTGTAATACATGTTTGAATTGTGTAATGCATTGACTTGCATTACATTGGAGTAGCTCACCCAAGCTCGAAAGTAACAGCAAACATTGGGTCATACAGCTCGGGACTTATATCCATACATTTAAGTGTGATGATCAACTCCCCACCATTCGGGATTAATACATGACAAAACCAACTCAATCCGCTACATTCCCACATAACTCGGGATTATCCATTAGCACATTGGATTAACATGTCATAGATCGCCACTACGTGGAATCCAACAGCTCGAAATAACCAACATGGGCAATTCAAACAATGCAAAGGCGCGACCACATATATGTGGTAAGTTAACTCAATAGCTAGCCCAACCTTGGGAATTTGAACGAATACACTGGAACCATGTAAACATGGTGAACAACACAATGCAAAGGCATGACCGAAGTCATGAGAATATTGGGCAGAGCTCCCCAATATAAACCTCAATGCAATCCCCATCGTGAGAAATGTGGGACTATCCCCACAATAGCCCAATCTAACTGGAAAAAGGGGATAGGGGGAACCGACCCCATGCCCTGTGGGATCAAAAACATGCACCCTGCCAACACACCAAAATAGCTCGTCAAGCTATAATATGAGCTCGCCGCTATTTAAAATAGGTTTTACAAGAGACTATGTAGAGGTAGTTTTCAAAAACCTTAGTTTTTGAAGCACCTAGGTTCTGTATCAGACTTTGGTCTAAAAAAGGAAAAGTGTTCACAATACATAGAGGAACACAATGATGTCATTTATTATTCATGGAGTGTAATAGTTTTCCAGATGTAGGTGTTTTTATGACACAATTACACAGAGATCGCATTATGGAGATATTGCAGAGCTATGGATTGATTTGGGAATTAGTTCTGACATTTTTTATGAGTTTTAGAATCAAAATCAGCTCTTTAAGAAGGTGACAGTGATCTCTTAGTCACATCGAAGGTAAAAATTGCACTTTGAGTGTTGATTAATAGATCGATTCACGATTAAGTGAATCTGGAGAGGTAGCCCAACTGGGTGAACTCCATTATCAAACTTGTGGAGTATTTTATTTCAGTTTTGTTGCTTATGATAAGATTTTAAATTCAGTATAAGGAATTGAATAAATTGATTAAGAAAAGCAATTAACGGTAAAATTGGATGAATTTAAAATTTGAGAATCCTTTATCCACAATAAAAAAGTGAATGCACAATCAATTTTGGATGAACAAATAAAATTGAATGCATTGTGAAACTCAACTTGTGATCAAATTTTAATGGATTTGTAATTTTTCCAATTAAATCACAAAAGTTGAGTTAAGAATAAAAATTGATCTGTTAAGAGAAATTGGAAAATTTGGGGTTTCAAAACACCCAAAAGTGAATCCATAAATGCTCTTGATCAATTTTAAAATCATAATTTTTGAGTATCCAAATAAAATTTAAAATGGTACCCATGGGGTAAAAACCATTTTCAGATCAAGATTTGATATCAGAGCAGGTATCAACGCTTGCAAAACTTGCTAATCTCTGAGAAATTTTTGGTATCAAAGCTGGTTTAGCTCGGTATTTTCTTCAGTTGAATATTCTTTAAGTGTGGTTTTGCATTTTGGGCTTGATCTTTCCATTTGTAGTGTGCGTTGTTTTGGAAAGTATATGTGTTGCAGGAAAACATGGGCAAGAGGTCTAACAAGGCAAAACTTGATGAGATTGAATCATTCAATCATCATATCCAAGATGAGAATGCATTCCTGAGATGTCATTTAATCTCCCTTAAGGAACAAATTGGTACATTAAAAAAAGAGCTAGAATCCAAGGATGAGCTCTTAATTGTATTACAATGTGGAGAATCAAAGAAAGAGGTACCATCAAGTAGTGATGCATCTAATATGATAGAAGAATGAATTGTAAGCATTACACCACATAATTCCTCTTCCCATACAGAATTGGATTCAAGAAATGCTTTGGGTGATTTTGAAAATAACACAAAGGGAATAAGATCTAGACTTTTGATTAAAATGAGATTTAATGGAATTGTCCTTGGTAAGGATAATCAAGGCATATCTAACCCCATACATGTTAAAGAATGACCTCATTTTGTAGGATTGGGGTATGCTAATGCAAGAAAAATGGAAGTTGTAGAAGGCTCCAAAACCACTGAAAAATAAAAGTTTCTGACAACAAAGAGGCTTCCCCATTAGCATCAAGAGATTTTTCATCCTCGGAAGATGGATCTGTTAAGAGATCACCAAGAAGAGGTATTGATATTCCTCCACCTCTTATTTACCATAAGCTTAAACGAACTGGTAAAAATCTTGATCCACTCTTTCCATTTAAGAAATTTGGCTATGATATGCAGAAAATGTGGTATGGTTATCCATGCACATTTTGTGGGATGTCTAACCATTGTGTAGCCAAATGTAGGAAACAAAAATATTTATTAGAAAATATTGTGAGAGATAACTCTCCTAAATGGTGCTTAGAGAAAAGAAGTTTACGTAAGTTTCCTAAAAATATGGACAAGAAAAATTGTGATCACTGTAAAAAGCAAGGTCATGAAATTGATAAATGTTGGCAGTGTCCTAGAAAAAAATTGAAATTTTTTAACAAGGAAAGAACTTCTAAACCAACAAAATTGAAAATTACCCTTGCAGTGGTTCATGTAAACATGGAAGAGAATCAACCACCTAGAAAGGAAAACTTGATTAAAATGGTGGGTAAACATTCCTTGGTTATATGTTTGCACAACAGTAATTGTTGATTAACTTGCAAAGTTTTCAAAGCAATTTTGGGATTCATTTTGATTTGTGAAAAAGGGGAAATTCCCATATATATTTTAGCTTTGATTGTGATGAAGTAACCTGAAGGGAGAATCCAAGTTTATCATTCTTGGGAAATGATGGTGAAATCTTCAAATGTATCATCGAATGAATATTTTGGGAAAACATGTATTCAAAGTATAGTTTAAAAATTGTGCAAATGTATCATCTAGGCATTGTTTGTATGTGTAACAATTATACAAACTCTTTGTAACTATGCATGATTTTTGCACATGTTATAAGTCTGTAAATTTAGGATTCAATATTTGTAGCTGTCAAACATGGTTATAAATAGGTTGTATGAAATGCAATCCCCATTAAAATATCTTTAGCATTTTCTCGTTGACGTGTAAATAATTCTCTGGAAGTTTCTATATTCGATTTGTTCGATCAAAATTTTGTGCCCAAACTCGATGTAAAGGAAGACACGAAGGATACCTATCATTTACAGCATTCTATACTATTCCAAAAAATCATTCCAAATTTTCATCACCAAACCTAAATTGATTTTATATTGATATATGCTTTTACCCAACCAAATTTATACTCAAGATTTATGTATTTACATTAAGCATATATACGATTATATCTACATTCGCCATCTAAACTGAAGAAACATGCATGTGACAAATAAAATTATTATTTTTACATTGGATTTAAGAGACCTATATGTTTTTAACTACTGAGATGGGCCTTGTGATGAATTCCTTTTCTCCTCCTCCTAGGGTTGATCACCATTGGTAGCGTTGGAGGAGAAATCTTGTGAAAACTATCTTTATTACTATTGAGGATAGTGTAATGAAACTTGGAAGCACCATCAGTGTTGAACGTGAAATCTAGATAAGATGATGATGTGCAAGTTAGCGTAGTATCTTCTGCATTGATATTATCCTCTATAAAATGGTGGAATAAGTTTCTGGCTAGTCTCGGACTCTCGTGGGTTGAAGAATAATCAAATTCTGATGATCCTTCTCGTATAATCATGACGAATTTGTCTCTCAAATTCCTTTCTTGTAGAATGAATGTTACATGCCTACTACACTCGATTCCTTCCATCTAAAAAATTATTGTCTATTTAAAAACCCAAATCATTTGTTTCAATAAATGAAGAACATCGCAAATTTCTTAGTAAAGCCGATAAATTGCAAAATTTAAAGTCTCATTAAATTGTATAATCCATTAAGGATGAGCTACAACTTTCATTATCCATGTCTTCATTGTTTGAAATCATACTTTGATTGTTGCACTAACCATATAAGATAAATGATAAAAAAAAGGAAGAAATGAAAACCATGGATTAAATATGAGCTTCTAAAATACTTTAGAAGACTTAGTAGGTAGCAATGCTTAGAGACTTGCATACAGGAAGTTCAAATTCCTCTCTTCTTCACTTGAAAAATAATGTGGTTCATAATTCTTCTATAAACACAAACTTTTAAGGGTTTTTTTGGATAGCAGATACAAACCCTTCTATGAATATCCTTCATTTTTTTGATATATTTTTATTAAAAAATTCCAAGTCCCTGCATCTCTGGGTGAATTAAAAGGATGGATACATAGGGGATACTCGAGAGAGTCACGAGAGTGGTTGTACGTACGTCATTTTTGTAATCCCATCCTATTAAAATGTACGTGGTGAGGTAATTTCACAGGTGAATCACAATAGAAGCAAATGGAAACTTGTTTCATAGATATATAAAAATATATATGGTTCAAATTCATCAAAAGACGTCAATATGGTCCACAGAATCCAAGTTCAATATTTTTGCATGTAATTTGACTATGTCAGAGGGGGCGCAAGCTTCTACCTCTAACAACACCTTTCGGCATAATTATTTTGTGGTCTCGTCACTCCCCCTTGGATTTTCCTATCACATGCATTGGGTTATCAAAATTGATGTGCATTAAATATTAATTTTCTTACCACCCTTTTAGGGTGGCTTGCCTATTTAAATGGCACATTGTTTTCCTACCATATTTGGGTTGCAGGTAATTTCTATAATGGTTCCCAAGTGCGTGATGAAGTTTATCCCCAAGGTCTATGACAAGGCAATGGAACTGACTCAGTCCCTGATGTTTTGATGAATATTGTTGTTGTGGAACCGGTCATAAAATGGTATGAAAATTACAATCTTGTAACATACTATGTAGTTTACATTCCCTTCGAAGATTCCCCCAGGTCCTAGATTAGGCTATATTGGGAACCTCTTGGTCTCTAGGTTGTTGGTATGAAGAATATTACGAATGGTTTTTTCCTATTTTCTTTCAAATAACCTTCCCAGATCCAAGTCATTTTGAGTAAATCATGTTGTTGGTTCTTCTATACTACCTTTCTTCTCCTATTGCCTTGGACCTGAGGCTTCAAAGTTTCAGATCAAGTTTCACTCAAAGTCTCAGTCTATGTCGATTACCTGGTCTATCCTTCCCTCTTTGGGCCTTCATCCCTGAATTTTGTCAAGCCCATTAGGTGTGTTGTATACTTTGAACCAGAACATTTTACTTATCCCGACCAAACATGTGTGTGTGTGTGTGTGTTGAGGTCAACTTAACCAAGGATTTAATAGGATCCTTCGATATCCAAATTGGTTCTAAGAGATTTTCTAAAAAGGTGGTATATTTCAACCTTCCCAACACTTGTTTGCGATGTTAAGCCCCGACCACATAATAAAATACTATACGCTAGAATCAGGCCCAAGCAAGTCAAGGACAAAGCTAAAGATAATAAACCCAAAGTCTCATCTAACGATGATTACTGGTCCACTGTGACCAATAAAAAATAGTCGCATGGAATAAAACTAGTTCGGTTTCACTTCCCAAATCTTCACCCCCTACTCATCAGGATGAATAAATTCCCACATTTTTTCTCACTTATCAGTGGGGAACTCTCACCCTAAACCCTTATAAAGCCAAGATACATTCAAATATTTCATTAGGGTGAAATTTGAGACCTCTTTGCAACCCTCTCGATACTCTCGTAGTCTACCTAGGGGTGGTGATGAATCATTTAGAGGTACTAATGGAGCTAAGTGCCACTCCATTTCATTAGAGGATTTTACTAAGATAAACCAATAAACACTTTTTTCTAACAATTTTTTTTACTGTAGGTGATGCTTTTGACTTATAGGGTGATCAAGGGGAGCTTAGCATGAACAAAATTCCTTCATGAATTTCATACCCTGAAATGTTAGAGGCCTCGCAGAGTCCTCACAAAAATTCTTTTTGTGCTCTGCATGTCAGAAAATTGAAAATTTATATTTTATGAGTTTAGATGAAGTTGAAATTTCAGGATTCATTCTACAAACAACTTTATAGTGCATCTCGTTTGATTTTTCCCACTTTCACACTTCTCACACCAAATTATGGGGTGGCATTAGTATTTCCATATCCCCTAGGTTTGGCTCTTAAATCATGGTCTCGAGATAAGATCCATCACATGGTGCCATTTGAGTCCTATTAAATGTCAACGAATGCACTTTTGGTATAGTCAATATCTATGTTATGAAGGCCCTAAAAGGACTACTTTATGGAAATGGCTTACTAACAAATTGACGCTTGCCTTTTGGCTAAGTTGTGGAGATTTCAATATGATTGAGCCTTCCAAAGATAAAGAAGGTGGTCTGTTGGTGCTTTGGTGCATTGAAGAACATGAGAATTATTTTTATTTCAAGAGTAAATGGAGTTTAGTGGACCCACTTCTTTGCCAGTGGACTTTCACTCCATAACCATGATTCAATGGGTCTAATTTTCAAGCTAGACATGATAAAATTATAAAAAAGTTTGGTTCATTGTAATGGACTCTGCATCTCTTTGAAGCAATAAAATATGTGTTTTGTGGCTATTCTCTTCCATATCTTGTGTTTATTGCATTATCTTTCCTATAGATATTGAATTTTTTGTGTTGTGCATGTTTTATTCTCTTTTGCAATGTTTATTTATGTTGTGCTCCATGGAAATGAGAGTTTGAATGTTGTTTTGTACTGTGACACTCATGTCTTCCCTTTCCTCTTTCATTTTCATCCCATCTCCACTCATCTGAGAGTGTCTTTCCCCCTTTTCTTGGTGTTATCACCTCTGTTAGCTTAGGATTTCCCATTTTTATGCATCTCTTGTCTGGTCCCTTGGATTGTTAGATTGGGATTAGATAGTTGCATTTCTAGTAGTAGGAGTAGTTTAGTGTTAAGATTAGAGTAGAGGAACCAACCTTATCTGGAGGTATGTCTTAAGTAGCAAGTCCCACAACTTGAGAGATAGTCCCATGTTACCCAAAAACGTTGATTTCTCATTCATTCCATTCATGACAAATCTGAGGGTGTTGTTTTTCAGTGATATCAAGGCTATATTTATAAAAATCATCTTATTTTAATTTTCTCAAAATGTAAAGAAATGGATTTCAAATCGGTCAAGTATGGGTTCATGTCCTTGCACCAGCCCTACAACGATATAAATTGCAAGTATGTCTGATCTACCACATCTAAATACTGAGGAATTTTGATATTTGATTCAATACGGTGAGCATGGATCGAACACACAACCTTCGGATCTTCAATCTGATTCTCTCAAAGACAAATTATGCCTACATGTTTCACCTCATGCAAAACAATTTTGTTGAAAACTTATTGAGTGCTAGTGGTTTAGTGCATGTGGTCGACAATTGCTTTGTCCCACCTTCCATGCATTTTGAAAATATTATGACAACAATTCTATTTATCGATTAATAGTTGAACTATTAGGTAAAACATTTTTTTATTAGGTAATTATGCATTGTATTTTACCTTAGTTACTTTTTACCATAGACAAGATAGCTTTTACTATTTACTATGGTAAATAGGAAGTTACTCGAGTAATTAGTTGTTTGATTATTATATAATTTTATAACCATATTTGTTTAATATTCACGTTGGTTTATTGGTTGGTGTATTGTTACACATGTATAACCATTTTGTTTGTAATATTGGTTGTGCAACAAAAACACACACATCAACCCACATTTTCCATGTAACTTGATTTTTCCTCATTAATAAAATTATAGGAGGATACCTCCCTGTTTCCTCCAACATTTGGTATCAAAACTAGAGTTTGGAGCCTGAAAAATCAAGCAGACGTGGTAATAAGGTTGCAGATGAGTTTATAAAAGTTTGTTCAAGTTTTCTGCCCACTTGGAGAGCCTATGTTTCCTCCGAAAGCTTCCAAAACCCACCCCTGCATCCTGACAATATGTTTTCGAGTTCGAGAAGTTTGCATATTTTGTCTGTGAACTGGGTAAGGACGGGTCCACAGACACCACATCCTATACCAGGATGCTCTGCAAGAAAAATTGGTTCAAACAAAAAGAACTTTTTTCTCCCCAATATGAGTTTCTCCACTAAATTTGGTGGACGTAATAGTCACAGCCAAAAGTGGCTCTACTGCCGAGTTTGGCAGAATTCTTGGAGGCATGTGCATATTGGCGGGTTGGTTGACAGAGTTGCAGAGGAGCTTTGAATCGAGTTGACATCAGGCTCGGTTGGGTGAAGACCGGGCTGGTAGATGATCCCTACTGATGTACAATCAAGAACCGAGTTTGGGATGATCAAGCTCTACAATAAACTCACACCAAGTTAGGTGGGTGAATTACAGTCGAGCTGGGTCTTTATTGATCACCGAGTTACATCCTTAGATCAGGTGAGTTGTGTGACTCCTCCATGGCGAGCTATCATGTCGATCGAGTCGTGTCCTTTCCAAAGCACAAACCAAAAGAACAGAGCTACACAACAAACAAATAATGATTATACAAACAATAAAATTGTGTGGAGATAACAAATCGAAAAATTCACAGAATTGACAACAATTTCATAGATGTTTAAATCTTACCCGTTGGTCCTTGAACACTAAACATGTTAGTCTAACATAACACTAAACCATCCTCAACCCACATAGCGCCACGTGGCTTCCCAAGCCTCTGCCACTTTTCATTTACAAGGTCAGTCAATTTTAATCTTGTTTAAATAAACTTTCTTCCATTGTATATGCCATGCGCACAATGAGCTATAGTGGCTAGTTGAAAGTTTTCACTTGTTTGTGGTTAGATAGCCTGAGCATATGTGTTTTACTTCTAATCAGGTGAGTGTGATTTCGAGTGCCACTGAACATGCAATCAATCTAGGATTGTATTTGTTAATTTTGAACTTGTGATCTTTGTAGCTTTTGAAAGCTGGCAATTTATTTCAAAACTAATTGGGGAACATCTTCCAACACAATTTATGCCATAAGTAACCAAATGGATTTTATCCATCCATGCAATCAATCTTGGATTACAAAACTTGTGACTGAAGTTGGCAAGTTATTATTCAAAACTAATTGGGAACATATTTAAACTTTTAACAAGTTTCTTCAGGAAGATCTCATCATTTCATTTCAGGAGCCGATGGCCATTAGTTTAACAAAAAGAAGTTTCAAAAAGAACTCTTAACATAAGTTGATGTGGTGTAATTGTTTATCATGTTAGTCTAACATATAATTAGAGGATCTAATAAGTTATTTCAATCCATTAAAATTGTATCCCTACTTTTAAAATTCATAGCCTTCTTAGCATATTACTTCCAATAATGTAAGTTTACCTAAATGTTTTTAATTTATTTACATTTAAAATCATAATAATTTAACCTGAGAGCGTAATGCCTTCAATTTTGTACATTTGTTCCTCAGTTAACAAGTGTCTCACTACCACCATCCTGAGTAAAGAAGGCCACCACACAATCACTACCATCATTTTGTTGAAAGATTGATTTGTTGTGTCATGTAACGTAGCAATTTTTTGGGGTTGGATCTCAAAGACACTCCATTAAAAAATACCATAAAACCAATTTTCATGTTCTCCAACACACTGACATACCACCTTCTTTATCATTGGAATGCTCAATCATATTGAAATATCCACAAGCTTAGACAAAAACAAAATAACAAGTTGTCAAGCATGCCATTTCCATAAAGTTACTCTTTTAGGACCATCATTAGAGGCATAAATATTGATGATACCAAGGGCAAAATTGTTGACATTTAATATTACCCATATGAACCAATGAGATGGATCTTCCCTCGAGAAAAAAATCAAGGAGGTAAACTTAGTGGATATGGAAATAATGGCACCACCTTGACTTTCATTAAGAGAAGCGTGAAAGTGGAAAAAATAGACATAATGCACTTTAATGTTGCTTGTAGAAGAAAACTTGTAATTTTAACTTCTTGTAAACAAACGAAATCCAAGTTTCAATTTTCTTACATGTAGAGCCACAAAGAATTTTTGTGAGGACTCAGTGAGACCTCTAACATTCCAAGATATGAAATTCATGAAGGAATTTTGTCCATGCTAAGTTCCCCTTGTCCATCACGCAAGTTAGAAACATCATCTAAAGCACAAAAATTGTTAGACAAAAGTGGTCGTTGGTTTGGTTTAATAAAATCCTCTAAGGAAATGGAGTGGTGTTTATACCCATTAACTCCCCTCGGTGACTTGTTCCAACCCCTGGGTGGGCTACATGAACATTGATATGGTTGAATAGAGGTCCAAAAATTAGACCCTAATAATTGATTGGATGTTCCCTGACTTTGTACGGGTTTGGGATGAGTATACATGGTTGGCATGGGGCGGAAGACACCAGAATGTTGTCATCTTGGTGAGTAGAGGAAGGGGATTTTGGAAGTGGGTTTATTTATTCTGACCATATTTTATTAGTCACAGTGGTCCAACTCTCACCGCTACCTAAAGCATTAGGCTTGTTCTCCATGACTTTATCATCGACGGGCTTGGGCCTAGTCACAAGCGGCGCAATATCAGATTTTGTGGTCTTGAGCTTGACACCTGAAACAAGTGTTGGAAAGGTTGAAATAGATCACCTTATGAGAAAATTGTTTAGAGTCGAATTGAATGTCTATGGTCTCCTTGAAATCCTTGGTTAAGTCGACCTCCAAACACACCCGTTTATTAGGTTGAGTTGAATAAAAAAGGTCTTGTTCGAAACAAATAACCTACCCAATGGGCTTAATAATATTTGGAATAAATTACAAGAGTGGAATGGGAAGACCGGGAAAATTGATCAAGATAGAGCATTTGATGGAGATTTGGTACAAGACTTTGAAGTCTCGAGTCAAAGGTGAGAGGACATGAAGAGTACTACACAAAAACAAAAAAGAAGATTTATTCAAAAGGGCATGGACATGGGAAGGTTCTTTAAACAAAAACAAAAATAAACCCTTCATGAGATTCCATATGCCAAAGACTTGGATACCAAGAGGTTCATAGTGGAGCCTAATCCAATACCTGAGGGAATCTTCATAAGGAATGTGACCAACGTAATAAGCTATAAGACTATGATCTTCATACCATTTTATGATAGGTTCCACAACAACTATATTTAACAAAACATCAGGGGCTAGGAAAATTTCATTACCTCATCGTAAATCTTGGGGGAAAATATCCTCGGGTGTTTGGGGGCCATTTTCGCCACTACTTGCAAAAAAATTGCGGAAGGAAGACTAAGTGTCATTTAAATAGCTTGTCCTTTGCAAAGGGCGATGAAAAAGATGGTAAAGTGCACAAGATTTGAGAAACCAACACATCCGAAGGAATATGCCAATGAACAACAACAAGACAACAAAACAATGTAACATGGATGAACAAAGTGGCATGCAAGAACCCTAGTAGAGCTCCACTTCAACAATGTTTTTTTCTTTGATTGAAAAGTGCACTTTTATTTATAATAGATAATATGATGTTAACCATACCAAAAATGTGTGGAAAAATCACACCTGTAATGCTAAAAGCATTGAGCTATACAAGTCTAGAAAAAACATCAATAAAACATAAAAATATATGATATAATTACATGTATATAACTAATAAAAGTTTATTTTAATCAAAAGAGTGATCCAATGAGAATATATCGAAGGATTATCAACCGCACGAACAACAAGATCCTAGCTAGTAGTAGCAAGAACGATTGTAAGAGGAGGCAAAGAAGGTGTGTTGTTAGGCATCCCCCCTCGCCCCTCTACCCCTCCTCCCGCCCACCATCGCCCTTGCTACTTACATCACACCTATAAGTATGTTATTATATGCATGATTCATAAGCAAGAAAACTAGACATTAACAACAACTTTTTTACTTTAAAATTGCTTTATCCTTTTGATACTCTTATCATTTATATTTCTTGGATGACTACTTTACTTTTGGATATTGGAAAACAAATGATCCGACTCTATGTTTTCCATTATATCTTTCGAGCATCCTAGAGAATACCACCCATTAGGAACAAGAGCGCCCATGCGTTATTGGCCCCTTTGGGCACTTTTGTCCTTTTCCCTCATTTTTTCAAATTTGAATGCGCACACACACATACACACTAGAAATACATAGTCTGAAATATAGTACAACGCTCAATGACAATCACGTTTGGGTGACAGTTGAGGTGAGTCTGACTCAAGCATATGCATTATTTGTTTCATCTAATGTTTTCTTGAGCCTTGTGCAGGTACCTAGGGTTTTGTTTTTAGGTTCGGATGTGACACGTGAACCCTACAATGAAGTGGATGTGACAAAGAGTGAAATAAGAAAGATATGTTCACACCCTAAGAAGATCAGATCCAGAGTTGTTCCTAGGACATTAGCGCCAACTCATACACTAGCACCTGTGTGGTCATGTCCTTATCTAGGAGGTCCTTTCTGATGGAGTTTTAGATTACAATTTTCTAGATGAAGCATATTCAGTCCAGATCCAACCTAACACACACACACACACACAAGAAATACATAGAGTTTGAAATATAGTACAACGCTCAGTGACAATCATGTTTGGGTGACAGTTGAGGTGAGTCTGACTCAAGCATATGCATTATTTGTTTCATCTAATGTTTGCTTGAGCCTTGTGCAGGTACCTAGGGTTTTGTTTTTTAGGTTCGGATGTGACACGTGAACCCTACAATGAAGTGGATGTGACAAAGAGTGAAATGAGAAAGATATGTTCACACCCTAAGAAGATCAGATCCAGAGTTGTTCTAAGACATTAGTGCCCAACTCATACACTAAAGACTATGTGGTCATGTCCTTATCTAGGAGGTCCTTTCTGATGGAGTTTTAGATTACAATTTTCTAGACGAAGCATATTCAGTCCAGATCCAACCTATTCCACTTAGTTTCCAGCACATAATCAACCCAGATCTCTGAATACAAGCTAAGTCACTCCTATTTCACTAGTGCTTATACTTGTTTGTTTTTGGCATGATCAATCTTGTTTGTTACTGTTATATTCATTCGATCTCAGTCCTCTGATTAAGATTTTAATTTCATCAAATCACAAAAAAAAAAAAATGTCATAATTACATGTATACAACTAATAAAAGTTTATTTTATAAATCAAAAGAGTGATCTAAGGAGAATATATGCAAGGATTATCAACCACACAAACAACAAGATATCAGGTCGCAGTACTATGTCAATATTGGATGTAACAGGAGGCAAAGGGGGTGTGTTGTTTGGCATCCATGCTCGCCCCTCCTCTGCCCACTTCTGCCCCCGCCCCCCAACCATTGGTTCTTACTACAATGTCAGATATGGGATCCCACCCAACAATTTGTTGTTTTCCTTAAGTTTCCTTAGCCTACCTAGATAACAAAATCGTAAGAGTGCAAGAGCAAAATGGGGGAAGTTGCCTCAAGAAGGAGTTTTCCATCCGCCCACCACTACCTCCAACGCAATCAAAATCTAGCCCGAGAAGGAGCTTCTCATCCGCCCACCACTACGTCCAACGCAATCAAATCTCCATCGCTACGATTACTTTTATTAGGAGAAGGATGTCGTGAATGGGGAGAAGCTCTACCTACTCCTAGAGAGGTAATGGTGAAAACTCTACTCACAATTGTGAGAAGGAGAATCTAGACGCACCCGACTAACCTAAACTTAAATATATTGGAAAATACTGGAGATAGTAAGAAACTTGTTAATCACATAAAAATCAATTTCTATTACTAAATTAGTAAAATACGAAAGACGAAATCAATTTCTATTACTAAATTAGTAAAATACGAAAGACGAATTGTAAGATCAACTTGTGTATTAAAAATTATTTTTTACACTCGGCTATCCATGTATGTTTTAAACTTGTTCCTGTAGCGACATAAATTGCATGACTCTTCACTCTACACATCACTATGGGTACGCGGTGAATTTTTATATCAGATTTAATGCGGTGAGCGTGGATCGAACACGCGACCTTCAGATCTTCAGTCTGACGCTCTCCCAACTGAGATATCCCCGCATGTTTTAGCTCATGTGTTTAAATTGTTTTGACTCCTAGCGGTTGAATGGATAAAATAAGCCAAACACTAACTGGATTGCACTTCCAACTGCTGTGGTCGACAATTGTTTCTTCCCACGTGTGTATGCATTTTGAAAATAATATGACAGCAGTTGTATTTAGTCAAATGCATCTGACTTCTAATCACGTGAGTGCAATCAAATCTAGAATTGTATTTGTTAATTTTGAACTTGTGATATCTGTATCTTTTGAAAGAGTCCTTAACCGTATGTTGCTGTGGTGTAGTCGGTTATCACGTCAGTCTAACACACTGAAGGTCCCCAGTTCAAACCTGGGCAGCAACAATTAGAATCAGAGAAAATAGTAAGCTATTTTTAATAGGATAATAAACACACTAAATGCGTAACTGTAAGTTCTCCTAGCATTTCTTAATTTACTCACATTTAAACTAAATACATTAAGTTTTCCTACAATTTTTTAATTTATTCACATTTAAAATCATAATAATTTAATTTGAGAGTGTAATGCCTTCAATTTTGTACATTTGTTACTCAGCTAACAAGTGTCATTCTGAGTAATACAAAAATTTCAATATTTAAAAAAAAATGATTATTAATTAAAAAAATATGAGTAAAGATACTAAACCATTAATACCAACCAGATAATATTTTCTTTTTTTTCTCTATTTCAATAGAAATCTTTAGATTTATTCATTTTATATTTTAAAGTATGGATTTTGTTTTGGTAGTCCACAAAAAAAAAAAAAAAAATTAATTAATTTTTTTCAACTAAAAAAATTAAATAAATAACTTTTTTTTCATTTTGTTCTACTACATTTATAGATAAAATCAAGTATGGATTTTGTTTTGGTGGTCTATAAATTTGTTTTTTAATAAATTGTTTCAACAAAAAAACTTTTAAATAACTTTTTTCTTCATTTTGTTCAAACTACATCAATAAAAAAATTTAAAATATATAAGACTTAAATTTAGTACCAATCATAAAGAAAACCCTAAATTACATGTATGATACACTTTATATATATATATATATATATATATATATATATATATATATATATATATATAATTGCAATCTAGTATAAAATCTAAAAGAAAACTCAATCATAAAGAAAACCCTAATTTACATGTTTGAGACACACTTTCTATATATGACAACATCAATGAGTAATATATATTCCACGTTAATTATATTACTATAGAAGAGAACTCACTCTTAAGCAAATCTTAAATTACCTAGCTAAAAACCACTTCCTATGTGTAACAAAATTAATGAGTAATATATATTTCATAATCTTAAATTTAAATATTACAAATTTAAAATGATATAAATATAAATAATATATGCACTGTAATTTAGTAAAAATCTAAAAAAATTCAATTATAAATAAAACTCGATCACAAATGAAACTCAATCATAAAGAAAGCCTTAATTTCTATAAACGAGTAATATATATTCAACATTAATTAAATTAGTATAAAAGAGAACTTATTTATAAGGAAATCTTAGATTACCTAGTTTTAAATAAAACTTCCCTGTGTAACAATATCAATGAGTAATATATATTTCATAATCTTAAATTTAGATATTGCAAATTTAAAATGATTTAAATACAAAAATATATTATTAAAGAAATAAATTTTAAAAAGTTTGTTACAAGTGAATGTAACAACAAATATATTATTAAATTAAAAAATCGATCATATAAAACTTTTGCACAATTGATCTTCAAGGAGATGTTAACTTTGACATCCATTTATATATGATTTTAAATTTTACATTCATTCAATTAGCATAAAATAATTCAATCTTAAATTTAATGATCACTTAATTGTCACTTAGAAATTTGATCATAATTAAATAGAAACAAATGATTACAACTCAAGTGATGGCATAGTCTTTTCAAATCTTTGACAAAATATTTCAAACCATAGGCTCGACTTTGACTTAGTTTGTTAAAAATTATAATTACTAGCAATTACACGTGAAATGTGTCATGGAAACGTTGAACGGGATGCAACAAACAAGTTAAACTCAAGAGAGATAAACATTGGAGGAGGAAGAGGGGTGATGAACAAGGAGATCGAGGGAGGAGAAGTTCGGGGATGGGGAATGTGTTTGGAGGGACATATGTGAAAACTTTCTTTGTTACGACTATGAATATATGAAGCACATGTCATTTGTGCCAATATTTTGAAATGTAAAGGTGGTGCATGGTGTAGGTAATAGAGGCAATTTACTTTAGAGATATCACTTGAAGGAAAGGCATGGTCAATGAATAATTTCAAGTGAAACTTGCATATGTTTTAATCTTGAACTCTACATATATTGTGAGATACATAAACTTTGCAAAGTTGATTGTCATTTGTGATTAGGTTTCTCTTTAGGATTAAAGGTAGTGATTAAGGTTTTCCTCAACAAAAATCTTGACAACACTATACATTAATGACCACCAATAGAAACCTTGACCTTTCATTTCTCATATGTATTTCAGTGTACATCTACCAAGACTCCTATTTTGAAATACATATATGTGTAATTAATTTATGAGGTATTGGAAAAAGAAGGAATTTTTTTACAAACTCGAATGATCTCATTAGCTATGACAAGAGATGTTAGATGTGAAAAATTATGAATCGTAATACTCAATACAAAAGAGCCATGATTCACATACAATGTCTAGATCGAAGGGCCCTCAATGTAACGATGGAAGCTTGTTGATCCCAAAACCAAATATAAATCCAATACAAATAAAAGTTGAGTGATTAATTTAAGCTCATTGAAAGTACAATCTTCAATGATAACATGAATTCCACTAAAGCGTAGGGGAGACGAGATAAAGCATTTACTTTACAATGGTCCGAGGAGGATAACAAGTCATGAAATATAACACAAGGTGCATTCCAAGGTGGAAGGAGGAACGTGAGATCCTTTTGTGGGGCCTCCTATCCTAAATGTAAAACATATACAATCATTCAAAAGATATCCTTGGTAATGACTTCTCAACTGATGAAGGACAATGACACATACCAATCATTGACATTCAAATAAGATACACTCTTCCCATGTCTAATATGGTTTTGGCTAGGTACACAAATTT
Organism: Taxus wallichiana var. yunnanensis; assembly: GCA_018340775.1. Lineage (NCBI taxonomy): Eukaryota > Viridiplantae > Streptophyta > Pinopsida > Cupressales > Taxaceae > Taxus > Taxus wallichiana. The sequence continues at coordinate 838,637,433 of CM031239.1, forward strand.
ATGCACTCTCCTATACCTTCCTCATGCCACATGTATTTTATATTTCAAAGCTTAACAACTCTATAGAGGGTTGCATTAATCATCTTCCTTAAGTTAGGTGTTCAAGATCCAATCAAGAGATAACACACCGATTAAAATTTCATATGTTGGTGGAGTGGAAGGTCATGCCGAACATGATTTTTTTCCTTGAAAACATTATATGTAGGCGTGTCACTGTAATAGATGGGAACAACACATCATTGTGAAAAGAAATGGTGGGGCCCAGAGAACAAAATTCACATGGACGACATGAATATGGTACTATGACAATGACCAAAGATCCCAAATTCGCTCGATGTATGTGCATTATCAAAAATTTCTCAATAAATTGTTTCTTTCCTATATATAAGTGATGGTGTCTATTTTTACAAACTACATTTAGTTTACGCAATGGAAGATTTGTGAAAGAAAATTAAGGATCACATATGTTCCTCAAATAGATTCCCAACCCAAAATTTCTCCTCCTTCAATCCCCTTGTTCATCATGAATCTTCCCCATCTAATGTTTCCCTTGATTCATTCAACCCTAAACTTCCTCCACCTCCCTATCAATGTCTCTAGTGCACTTCCCAAACACAATTACTAATTAAAACAAATAATTAAAGGTACATCAGAAAGCAGAAGATATTCACTTGACGTAAAATCCTTTGTTGAGTAAGCTTAAGATATCATAAACAATCATTTTCTAAATTGAAAATAAATACCAATGAAAGGTAAAAATTATTTTTTTGCAAAATATGTTGGGTGTGTAGGAGAACAACAATAATATGCTATAGTGGGTCCATTCATTGTTATATTTTGGACGTGAGAGATGATGCTTAAACTTGAACAAGAATTTGGCTTAAATATCAATATGTGAAAATATTTACACACTCATTTATTATAAATATTTTCACTACGTGGATTGACATCTTCTAAACCAAAGAAAAGGCCTTTAATTCAATGGTGAGAGATGATGTGGATGACCAAGGAGACAACTTCGCATGTGTTGATGGAAGGCATATTTGTATCCATCCACGTTGTGCAGGTTTTTGGGTGCATTGTTGGGTGTTTTAAATTTCTTGATTTCCTATATCTTATTTTATGTTAATTTTATTTTCTAAACCTCGCTCCAACTCCCACACACACACACACACACACACACGTGTGTGTATAATATATTACACATACATCTATATGTAGGTTATATATTGTAGAAACAAAATCATGCACTTTGGTACATTTCTAGGCCCTAGTCACATACCACTACTCATACGATTCATAAGTGTGAAAAATAACTTTCGGTGTCTAAATCAGTGTTAATTTAAAGGGCAGTGTCCAAACAAACATCATCTTCATGCAACACCCGCAACAAAATACACTTGTTGAAGCTCGTCTCATGCAGCTTACACTTTTATCTGCCACCCTGAAATATTCCTGTACGTGTTGCTCGTCCAAACGCCCCACGTGCATGGCGTGCATGTGTATACACCCTCCTCTCTCCTCCCCTGGTTATATATAGTCTTTCCGTGCTTCGTTCAAAGGACATCCATAGTCATATATACTCGGTGATCAGCAATTACAATGAAGAAGCAGTTGGTTTTGAGTCTCTTAGCAGTAGCCCTTATAATTGTCATCTCTTCTGCCCCCTTCACATTGGCAGACTGCCATGAGAGCGAGGTCAACCAGAGGCGACAACAGTCATGTGACCCCCGGCAACTGTATCAGTGCAATGATTTCTTAAGAGGAGGAGGAGGAGAGGAATACGGGCAACAGTATGAGGAGGAAGAGGAAGACAGGCCATCTTCCAGATGCTGCCAGGGGCTGTCAAGAATGCCTCAACGATGTCGCTGCGACGCCATTCAACAACTATTCGACCAAGCTCGGCAAGAAACTTATAGCCCTGATAATTATCGACGTGCAGGAAGGCAAGGAGAGCGTGAACGACAAGAACAGCAGCAGTTAGAGAGAGCAAGACAACTCCCTGAACGTTGCAACGTCTCACCCAGCCGCTGCAACATCCGACGAAGCAGAGAACATTCTTCCGTTTACTAGATATAAATTAGGTGCCATGTATTACAGATATAAATAAAATGTCTCTGTTCATCTCCTTTTCATCAAGCACATTGTCGTGTGACTAAATCTTAAAGAAGAGCAGATTTTTCCTACTATGTAAACCAGCTCAGACCTCAAAGCTTTCTGAGATGAATCAATAAACTTGTAGTTGGGAGAATATCATATTATCTATGTTATTATAGACGGTCTCATGAAAACTAGTATTAGTAGTTGCTCTTAAAAAAGAGTGTAAATGAATCTTGTTTTCGAAGAGCGTAGTAATACTCTCATTGGTTTACATGTATATTACTGTGAATGGTTAGTGGGGCTCGTTCCTTATTGTGGGTAGGGGGAAAATGGCGTATTACATTTAAGAACTTGAAACATTGAAACGAATGCAAAAGTTTGGGTGATTGATTGAACTTGATAATAAGTAACAAACGTGGAAAATAATGTAAATAGTTTGTGATGTCATAAATTTAAAAGTTTTAGCAATGTGTAAAACATTGTACGATTCCTGCTTTACTATTAACTAGCAATCACATGTGTGCAATGCAATGTGAACGTCGAACGGTATATGTTATTTGATTTAGAAGGATAGTTATTACTTTTGTAGTTGATGTTGATAAGGGGTGTGATTGATTTTGTAAGTGCATGAATATAGATGAAGCATTACATTTAAAGGTTTTCTCTCTACATTTCAAATTTCTTGCAAATTCGTAGATATACATTTGCATATATCATGAGGAGTAAAAAACATGTCTTATTGTTCTATGTATATTTGAGCAGTTTTGAGTGCATGTAATTGCACTTATGTTTGAGTACTAACAAATTTAAAATATTGGTTACAAATTCCACTTCAATCCCCAACTACTATGATTCTTGACTTTCAAAATTAATACAATAATCAACCACTATACTTTTTTTGTTATATCAGTTTAATCCTCCAACCAGGTGGAAGTTCATCACAAGATTCATACTAAACCTACATTCATGCTTTTCCATGTCAACATGACCTAGGATCATGCAAGTAAAGCATTTAAAGAGAACAAAAACCCAATAAGCATATTATTCTTGTCATTTATCTGTAATTATATCTACAATTAAGTTTATCTTGGTCTGAACTACACACGATGCTCTCCGTCCAATGTAGCAAAAATTATATCAACATGAGCTTGCTTGATGTCATTTGATGAACCCGTACCCGTACCCATAACCTAGCAACATAGGGTATGAAAGAACCCAATTATGCAGGTTCCACTTTTCAGCAAATGAATTACTGGTACTGTATTTTCCTAGTAAAGAATGAACTTGGTAGTGTATTTTCGTAGAAAAACAATGAACTTGGAAGCAGTGTGGCAGTCCCCATACACACACAGATTATCATAGACTTTGATAGGTGTTACAAGTAGAACACTAATTAGCCCAAATGCGATGGCCAGTTTCTCACCACAATGCTAGAGAAGTTTCTTTCTGTTCTTAATACACATCATGTAGAACAAATTTTGTGTTAGGTGCACACCCTGCTGCTTTAGTTTGCGCCGACAATCTCTCCAATGTTGCATATGTTCTCTATTTATGGGTGTGATCTATCTTCACCATACAAAAATTTATAGTATTGTTGATTCAATCCACTTAGTCCTGGCTCCTTTCTAACTCCCATGTCTTTCATCATGTATCTTACTTTTCTTGCATCATTTCACCTGCCATTCGAAGCATTGATATTTGAGTAAAAATTACACATACACCAGGAAAAAGATCCATGTCTCAAGGTATAAGAGTCAAATAATTATTGGAAAGATTTTATTTTGGTTAAAAGCTGCACATTTTCTAATTTTAACTACTCAAAACAAAGAATTATTTCTCATACCTTGAAGTATTTTTGCATGGATTTGGTTCATGTACTTGCTGTTTGCATTCTTCACAACAGAGAGAATGTATTTGGCCAAATAGTTTCAGTGTCTCCTCATCATGTCAATTATGTGCATATCCTGTAATCAATGCATTCCAAGAAACTCCGTCACGTTCAGAAGCTTCATCAAACACGCCTTGAGCCTCATCCAGCCTCCCACACTTAGAATACATGTCAACCAGTGCATTTGATACAAAGACCTGAGACCTGAACCCGGTTCTAATGATGTGGGTGTGAACGTGTTTGCCCTGTGCCAAATCACCAAGTTTTGCACATGCACTCAACGTGCTAGCAAAGGTGAAGTGGTCCACCTTCATGCCCAGCTTATGCATCTGCGAAAATTCTCCTTGAACATCCTTATGATGTCCATGTTGGGCATATCATGAAATCAATGAATTCCATGAAATTATATCTGGTTTAGGCATTTTGTCAAACAGTTGGCGTTTATCATCCAAACTACCACATTTCGCATACTTATTGACAAGATTAGTGCGGACAAAAACACAAGGCCTGAAACCAGTTTTGATCACATGTGTGGGTATGAATTTTCTTACCTTCTTCCAGTGCTTTCAATTTGATACAACCTTGTAATAGAGTAGTACATGTATTGGAATCTGAAAGTAGGAAACATTTGATACTATATTGCATTCTTTCATGATCTTTCTTGTGCAGAACTCTAAACAATTATTGATGCAATATTGTAGGATGGATACACTACAAAACGTCGACGCAGTAGAGTAGTCTCTAAAGCAAAAAGTGTGAATGTGAGTATGTGGTAGGCAATCCTAAGAGTTGTAATGTCAATCATACTTGATTTTACTTCTTGCAAAGATGTCCAACCCTGATTTTAGCTCTGATTTGCATAATACCTAGATCACTAAAATTTTGAATTACACTATTGCAGAATGTATGGACCAGAAATATGTCCAAAAGGGGCCAAAGCTGGACAAAAAGCGGTTGTATATCAGAGGAGAAAAAAAGGTCCTAAATATACCATGAAGGAAATAATTGTGCGGACAAAGCAGCTTGAAATTTTTGATCCGCCAAGCCTTTGTTCTTGGGCTGTGAAGAAAAGAAGAACTGCGCCACAATCAGCTCAATTTATTCAATCTCCTCTTTAGCCTCTCGATTCAATCTCTCTTGTTGCTGCCCCTCTTCACATTGTTTCTCTTGCTCTGCAGATGGGACATTCCCATGCCACCATCATATCAAATTTGAAACTGCTGAAACACCTGTCGCTTAATCTTTGGGTTGATTTCCATGGAGATGAATGGAGTGCTTTAAAACAAAGAACTCTAGAAAATTGTGAGCATAATCTTTCAGATACTTTCGCAGATGCCGGTGTTTCCTCCTCGAACTGATTTTGTAATTCTTCTATAGTTGTGGAATAAGCTCGTATTGTATTTTTTCTCGACGATCAAAAATTTGTCCGAGTGGATGTTTAATTGGTAATTTATCTCCGTTTAGCGAGAGCTTCTGTTTAGCACAGTTCCCTCTGTAATATTTTGAAATAAATTTGAAAATCCTAATATTTTAATGAATTTTAACAATAATTTTAGCATAAAGGTGTTGGACATCACTTTGGTGTTCTTGAATTGAGCATGTTGATAGCCCCGCTTACATATGGTTGAGGTCCAATATTGACGAAGTTCACGCCTTTATTGTGCTTAAAATTGAAGATATCAATGAATTGAGTCTAGTGAAAATCAATCATTACTATGTTCATCGCAAAAATAAAATAAAAAATTGTGTTTTTTTTATGGAACACATGTGTAGCGAATCAATATAAAATCCTTCGCTTTAATTTATATTTCAAAATTCATCATTTTAATTTTAAATAATTTGATGTAATATATTTATAACAATACATTGTTCTATATTTGTGTAAGTTAACAAACCGCATACGCATACACGTACTAATAAAGAAATTCAAGATTGTGATGCCTCCCCAGTCCCGACAGTGCAATATTTGCGCTGGTCACACTTTTCCAATAGATACTTAGGTTCTAAGCATATTCCACGCTGTCTAAATGGCATATCCGTTGGTGCTCGAGAATATGCTCGGTATATGTTAAGACACTCAATGAAATAATATTATAATTTAATGACATAAAGTGGTCGAGATAATGGATCGCAAAATGTTAATTCAAATAAGTCGACACTAGTCACTCTTAATTCTCCTTTGAACCTCTGCAATGGGTGAAACCTTGAAAAAGCAGAATGGGTGTGGCAAAATGCTTATGCCTCTCTAGTTGTTTTGGGCAACTCACAAATCTTTGGCAATGTTGTTTTGTATCAGATATTCACTACTTATATGTACTCGTACTCGAATATTTGAACAAGGTTTCTAAGCTACCAATTATTATTTCGTGTTTCTTGTTCGCTTTCCATTATCATCTCTCTCTCGAGAATTTTTCATTAATTGATCATACGTCAGAGGCTTGGGGGCATGCCTGGCTTAATTTTCATCGTCTGGGAAGCTATTTTTGTAAAGTTTATCGGTGCGTCGTATTCCCTGCAAACAAATGCAGTAAAAAAAAGCGTAAAAATGTGAAAACGTCTAGACGGCCGTCAAGCCGTCAATTTTAAGACAGTCGCAGAAACGTCTGGAGGTCCTTTACCATAGGGGGAACGCCTTCGGCGTAAATATATTGTGGTTACAAAAAAATCTATACTCATTTAGAGTTAAATGTATTGATTTTAGGAAAAAAATATTATAACATATATTGTGGTCACAAAAATGCATAGTCATAGAATGTATAGAGTTAACATTTTGATTTCATAAAATGCATGAACAAGTCAATAACAAGTCTCAATTTTTTTAAAAAAATAACGTGTAGGGCGTTTCCTTTACTACATCTATTAATTAAAAAATAATTAAAGTTAACAAACATATAAATTCATTTACAATTGATTCAAGCGTTTAATGGATTATTCCACATATATGTTGTATTTTATATTTTTGTTGTTTGAATTGATACTAGTTCCTTCATTGATGGAGTTTTCAAATAATTTTTTTAATCAATAGTTCAATAATGGCCACTTCAAGGATGATTCTTTTCTCACACTCCTCGAGGAGGAACATCCTATTTAAAATGCTTTGGACTGTTTGAATACTTTTTTGGCTCCTCTATTCAATGGGAGAAAACCCAATGTTGTCATCGAGTCCCAGTCTCTTATTCCCCTAGCTGAAAGGCATGTAGTGGATTTGGATTCATCCAAGTATTCAATTCAAGTTTCTTGGCATTCCATTTGTTATTAAAGCCACTTGTGTGCAATTATGGACTTATGTGGTTCAAAGGGTTGAGCGTAAGATTACCTTTTGGATTACCAAGCCTCTTTCTTTAGTAGGGAAGTTTCAAATCTTCTCTAAGGTGTTAGCTACTACTCATGTTTATTATTCTTCTTGTTGGGCTCCATCTAATGCTACATATTCCAAACTTGAGAAGTTGCGGGAATTTTTGTGGGCTAACTTTGAGGGGCATAAGGTATTCCACGGGGTTGTTTGGGATATTTGTTGTCACCTAAAAATATGAGAAATTTGGGTTGCTTGACATTAAACTCCAACGACGTGCTCTTTGTGTCAAATGGTTAATCTGTTATAGCCTGGAAGGTAATGAGGCTTGAAATTTTTTGCTTCGAGGTTGCATTCATCAAGGCTCTCCTTTGGGTAAACAATCCTTAGAAAGGTCTCAATTTCCAATCCCTTCTTGTCTTCCTTGTTTCAATTAAAATTGGGGGTACTTTCATTGCCCAAAGCATTTATAAATCTTGGGAGTTGCTTAAACCACACCTAATTTGGAAGGGGGTGGATTCAAATTTGGTGTGTTTATTAACTCCCACTCTCTCTGGTGGTCATCTATTCTCACTTTTCATGATGGTCCTCTTGTGTTGGCTCCTTGGGCTAAAGGTATTAGATTTTTAGAAAAGGAATCAAGGTGGTGGGTAATTTATTTTGTAAACACTCCATATCTTAGCTTTCATGGGGTGCTCAAGTGCTACTAAATATAATCTTCAACTTAAAGACACATAAAATATTCGAGAAATCATTTCTTGTATACCTGATGAATATGTACACAAATTTGGCATCACCTCTTGTGGTCCGTAGTGGTGGGACTAGAACAACCTCACACTATGCATTTTCACCATTACAAACCCTATTTGGGGTACTCCTTAATGGACCCTCATCGATGTGCACCGACACTTAATCATTGCTAGAGTATTTCCTCCAATTATTCTATTTGGAAATGGCAGTTTTTAGATGGTTCGTAGAGTGTTCTTATCGAACCCAAAAAATCTCATTTTTAAGGTTTATTTTACACCAAGGGCTTTAGTTGGGGATCGAGTCAAGTATATGGGTCTAACCCCATTTTTATGGTTTTCGATCAACCAGAGTCTATTATGAACATTTTTGGTTTTTCCCTCAAGCTCTTTCAACATAGATGTGGATACATACCCTATTTTAGTCCTTTTCTCTGGAATTCTTTACCTAGAAAATGATTCTCTTGGGGGACTCTACCTTGTTACTGTAATTTACAACAAATTTTGGCACATTTTCAAAACTAATATTCTTTTTCATCTTTGGAAAGACATAAATAATGTCATTTTTAATAGATATCCTATAGAAAAAATATTGTTACTAGTAAAGTGGTTTTTATTTCCACTTTTATTCTCTACATTTAGATATAAGCCAAGAAATTTGGGTTGGAGGTAAATAACCTCCATTGCTTTCTTGAAAATTAGAGCGTCACCCTTGTGCGGTCATTTGAGTGCCCCGAATGCCCGTAGTCGCTCGCCGCCTCGTCTATGTCCCTCTCCTCCTCGGATCGGGGACAAGGGAATCCCATACATCGCTCACAAATCTTGTGAAGCCCTTTTCAATGAAGACCATGGACCCTTACACTCAACCTCCTTCCCCTACTTTTGGTGAGGTTTTTAGTCCTCTTGGTTATTTTGGTGGCGTTGGTTATCTTGGTAAATTCCCACAACTAGATCTTGCCATTTCTCCCTCTCAGTTATCTATAAGGTTTCCGATCAATAGTAGCTGCAACAGTAGGAATGTGGATGTGAGCTCATCCGAGAATCAGCTCACCCTTCTAGTTCGGCTAGGGTTACAAGCTCGACAACCCTTCGTGTCCTCCTCCATCCTCGATGTGTACTGGTTGTGGCGTAGCTTTCTAGGATTCTTATTTTTCTTTCCTTTTTTATTGATTATCATAGTTTTATAGTGGTTTTGTTGTAAAATTTCCTCTCTCTGTTAAGGCCTTTTCTCCTGCACAACTTTCTTCGTATTTTGGGGTGTGACTTCTTTTCCCCATTTTTGTATGAGTAACATTGTACAAATTTTATTTTCATATATAAAAGTGCACTTTTCAATCCAAAAAAATGTGTAAACATTATACAACCTCGATTTTACTTATTAGATATATCATGGTTACAAAAATGCATAGTCATATGACTATATAGATTAATAATTATATTGAGTTATTGTGTTTTTTTTTTTTGGATTGAGGGTAAATTGAGGGTGTTTGAAAGGACCCACATCCTTGTACAATTGAGGATTTTTCTTGAGAGGAACCACAACCTGGTTATAATGAAGGGGACCACTATTTAGGAACCCAATTGGAGCAACCATGAAACCATAGTGAAGATGCGGTGAATGGAGCGAGAGGAACAACCACCAGCATTAGCAGTGAGAGGAGTAGCCACCAGAATCAGTAGCAAGCGGAACAACCACCAGTGACAGTAGCGAGAGCATCAATAGTGAGCGGAGCAGCCACCAATGTCAGCAAGAGGAGAAGCAAGTGTCAACAATGAGAGGAGAAACCACCAACATCAGCAGTGAGAGGAGAGCCACCAATGTCGGTGAGTGAGTAGTAACCACCAAATCGCCAAAGCGAGCAGAGAAGCCGCCTCCAGTGGAAAAACCACCTCCGAGGAGGATTGTGCCTCAGGGGGATTTGAACCTGGGTGGGCAAGCACACAACCATGTGATTTGATCGCACCACTCCCACCCCATCGACGACCGAGATATTTTGGTTATAAAAATGCATGGTCATAGAATTATATAGATTTAATGTTGTGATATTATAAGTTAGTAATAGGTTTTCAAAATAATAATAAATGACATGTAGGCCTTTTCTTTTAGTACATCTATTAATTAAGAAACAATTAGAAATAAAAAACACATGAATTCGATTACAATTAATTATAGTATTTATTATATTAATGGACACGAATATGTTCTAATTTCTATTTTTGTAGTCCAAATTCACACCAATTCCTTCTTTTATGAGTTTTCAAATAAATTTTCTTTCACCAAATGATTAGATTTATCTATAAATATATATTATTCCACGAATAATGTTATAATTTCTATTTGTGTTGTCTAAATTGACACCAGTTCCTTCATCGATGGGGTTTCCAAATATTTATTTTCTCCCAAATAATTAGAATTATCTATAAATTGATTTACATCTAATTGGAGTATTTAATAGATTATTCCATGTATATGTTATAACTTTTATATGTGTTGTCTAAATTGACACAAGTTCCTTTTTCTATGGGGTTTTCAAACAAATTTTCTTTCCTCAAATAATTAGATTTTTCTTTTACGTTTTTCTTAAATGGTGGTGTTCTACTTGGATGGCGTAATCTACAATGTTGTCTATTTATTGAATCATGTCAAGTTTTTTTTTTTCAACTCGAAGCAGTTGTTATAATTTTTCCCATAAGCCTTCTAAATAAATTTATTTGTTTGTGGGTTTACATTCTCACAATGATTGTGGCATATAATTCTTGCCACATACATAAGAATCCATAGACATTTCTATCTTTCTTTTATATAATGTCATTATTAATGTGATAATTAAGTAATTAAATATATATATATATATGTGTGTGTGTGTGTGTGTGTGTGTGTGTGTGTGTTTAGTTCAACCAAAGCAATTTCTAGAATTTCTACTTCGTATTTAAGATTATGAAATGGTTTTTTATGGTGTCAATAATCTTCTTTTGAATTGTTAACATCGTTTTCGATTTTTCCTCGATTAATGAAGTCTTGAGAATGTCCACTTCATATTTCTAAGTATGGATTTTGTGTTGGTAGTTCAAGAAAATATATTTTAAATTATTAATATCTCTCTCCATTTTGTTCAATTACATTTACAACCAAATTGCAAATGAAATAAAAAACACATAATGAAAATTGTGTGTGAGAGACACTTGAGAATTCAATCATAAAGAAAAATTTAGATTATCGGTACAAAAGACACTTTCCATATGTGCAATACATAATTTGTAATGCCCCGTATATCTAGCCTAAGTTGGATTCACGTAGAAGAAGGAGACGTTAGGAGGAGGAAAATTTTTGAGGGGATTTTTATCTCTCACCTGAATTAATTTATTACCAAATCTTGGTTAAACTTTGTTTATGTGTAAGGAGGAGGATTTTGGGGAGGTGTCAGTTTGGAGGGGACAAAAATTTTCTTAATGTGTTTAACTACATATTAATGAGGAACTTTTGAAATCGCCTACTCCCCCATCCTCCCTAACAAAGGTGGCCTATCCTAGCATGTGGCTCCACCCATGAAAATTTATTTCATGCTTGAAGCGGGATTGTGGGGGTCTTTTTCATTATTATTTTTGAGGCCTTTTTTTGCAGGTGGAACAACGTTTCTAACGTTGGCCACATGCTCTTGGATCATTGTCTCCTAGTTATTTTTCCCGGCTCCTGGTTGTAGTTTGTAAACATCCCTCTCTTAGTTACGGTTATGTGTATGCTAAAGAATGGCAACCTAAATGGACCACTATTACAAACCCCTATTTTTGCTTTGTGTTTTTCTTCCTCCACATTTGCATTCATGGATTCTAATGTTCCTGTGACCCCCATCCTTCTAAAATTTGTTTTCCTTTGTGTTTCGATGGATGTCCATTCCTGTTCCAAAGCTTCTATTTTCTTTCTTGGGCCACGTGTATTTTGACTAGGTGATCTGAGCAGGTTGTTTTGTTTTATTTGTTTCATTTTTTGCTTATCCTGTAATTGTGGTGTCCCCATAGGACCAAATATCTTTGGGGCATTCTTTCAACAGATTCTGCCTCGTGTATACTTCCATATTTTACTTACCCGGCCCAAAGGCACACTGAAACTACTATTGTAAAAAAAAAAAAGTCCATTTGTGCTTTGGTGGATGTCCCCTGTTCCTACTCTAGCGTCCCATTTTTGGTCCGACCACATGAGAGGGAGAGATCTACATATGGGGGTGAAGTTAATAAGACATTAAAAAAACTCATTGTTGTGTAATTGAAGCATTCGACCGAAGCTCCTTCCTTAGTGTGGGTGGTTGTCCAATCTCGCTTCAAAGCTTTTGTCTCTTCTTGCATGGGCGACTTGAGATTGCCGTGTTTTTTACAGGCCCTCTTGTACATATCTTGTTATCATGGTATCACCTTGAGACCACATTTCCTTGAGGCATTTTTTCAAGTAGTTTTCTTGCCTAGTGTTTTCTTACACATTTTACATACATGGCATATTAGGATCCTACTTCCACAACTATTTTTAAAAATTGTTCCTTTGTTCTTCGTTGGATGTCTATACATTGATCTATCCATCCCATTTCGGACGCGAGTTGTGAGGATATTGCAAGGTTGTGGAGTCTGGATTTATCCCATTCTTTCACTTGTGTCCTGGGTCTTTTCAATAAACCCATTTTGTGTATACCGCAATCATGGAATTCCATGAGAACTATACTCTTCATGTTCAACATCACTTCTATAATGTATCTCTCTACCCGTGCTAAACATGGACATGAATGGAGTTGGAGTGCCCAAACCAAACAAAGAGGGGATATTTGACTCGAAGATTCTTGTTGTTGGTTTGTGCGGTGTCCATGCGACTATTAGAAGCTGGAAACCAGGCAAGATAACTCTACTCATTGCTACTTTTTCTAGATTTAAAAATATCATGAAATTGAACCACCCTTTCCCTAAAATTGGTTTGTCGATGCTACTTTTGTTGTGGGTTGGACGCCTGCATGAGAAATCCCTCTTTTTGTTATAATAATTGTCGGTGTTAAGTGGATAGCTAAGATGTAATTTTTCTCTCCTCTAGTTATTATGTTTCCTTTCTCAAGTGATCAACCTTCGACCCTTTTATCTTCTTTTCTTCGTTTAGGTATCAAGTTATTATGTTGTCTATAAATAGTAGCTTCTATTGGGCAAGCCAACCATTGGTAACTATAAACACCTTGTTTTGCACACGAGCTTATCGTCCTTATTATTTTAATTTGTTAGCTCACTCTGAAGCTCCTTCGATAGCCATTTGATCCCGGGAATGAAATATTGTAGGATTGGAGTGATCAATATTTGGGCTAAAATAGGTTGGAGTTTTGGTTTTAAAAATTTTAGAATGTAGAAGTTTGAGGGAAACATATTCGGATCTTTCTTGTTTATAATCCTTGTTGATCATCATACTTGTTCCTAGAATTTTAAAGTCTTCCTTATGAGATAACTTGACTGTCCTCATCAAGCTTAAATCGTAACTAGTTTTGAATCACCTAAGTTCGATGTTACAATTGTGCAATTGCAGCATACCTAGTTATTATTAGAGTTTCTTGGGTCTATTTCCCTCTCGGGAAGATTGTTGGTGGCATATTATATTTTCTATCTTATTGTTTCCTCTTCTATAATTTTAATGTTGCTAATTAAGATTGGTCGGTTTTCTATGCATATAAATACCTTATTGATTTGTGATGGAATTTGATATGATGGTTATTAGCTTTTGCGGTAAACTAAATATGCATCGATAATCTTATTGATTTATAATGGAAGGTGTTGTTTTGATAAAGGCACTTAGTAATATAGGTTAGTACCTATGTTAGAATGGCTCTTAAAGATTGTGTGTTGAGAAAGAGTTAATTTTTATTTATAATTAAACCGAACCTTAGAATTTTTGTGGAGGTTTTTGAATCCTTAGTGTTATAAAACTTGGATGATGTTTGAATGCTCTTGTTTAACGAAACCCCCTTTTCTCTCACTTGTCATTACTATCCTATAAGGGAAGTGGCCTTTTCTTGAATGATTGTGAAATTCCTTGGATTCAATGGCCGAAACTAGTATTAATTTCCTTCCCTTTTTAAAAAATGTTGAGTGGTGGTCGTGTATTAGATTTCCATCCTATAATATATATGATTACATGATTAAAATTTTAATACACTCGACCTTTCGTGTTAACCTTTGAATCTCGTGTTTCCTCCTAGATTCATTGTTCAATTTTTTAGTTCAGAATTTAGCATCGTAGCTCCTGTTTTTGGTACCTTTTGATGATTTTAGATTGTTGTTTTGAATATTAGTTCTCAATCTTATAACCTATTTGTTTATTCGATGGAAACCCTATTACACTAGATTGTTTCTTCTAACTTATCAGGCCAATGGTCCCTTCTCAAATGATTGTAAATTTTTTTTTTGTGAGACAATGTACATAACTGAAGTATAAGGCTTTCTTCTTAGTATTGGCATGGTGGAAATTTTAATTAACTTAAGGGGTTGTTAGTATTTAGAGATTCGATCCAAACCTTGGAATAGAATGTTTCCTTTCTTGATATTATTAGATATTAGTTTATTGTTGCTTTGTGTAGTCTTATCTTGCTCAGTTCTCACGAACTGACTCAGGTTAATAATTGTTGTAGATGGCTTATGCAAGTAGATGAGGGAAAGACTTGTAGAATATTACATCAAACTTGGTTGTGAAGTTCTTTTGTACGAATACTTTTATGTTGTAAAACTTTGGAATGGGTTATGTGGGGAATTTAGAAGAAAACCAGTGCCTTAGTATTATGTGTTGTGGAGTAATGTTGTTGTGACTATTGAAACTTTGTCTTGTTTTGTTATCGTGGAAAATATAAAAGTTGATTACCGCATGGTTATGGTTATTTAATTGTATTATAGAGATTCTAAGAATAGTTTAATGGCGTAACCAAAGTGTGTTACTCTCTTGTTCCCTAGTCATAGTTCCTTAGAGTTGGTTTGTCCCTTTGGGTGTGCGTCGTGTTGGAAAGAATTGTTGTGACTTGTACATGTTGGTGTTGTATGTTTCCTTGTTGTCTATGTGGTCATCATTGTGTCAAGATGTTCGAATATTTATTTTTAGCCATTGTGACCACCTGTTGTGTTGTTCTATACTTCGAACAAGTCAAAAAAAAATTATCTTGTACTTTGCTATATTATCTGTGTGTCCTCCGAATTAGTGGGCGTTCTGATTGGTATCGGAGCGAAGGTTCATGCTCTCAAACCTTTGGGAAAGATTGGAATTTTTATGGTGTTGTACGATGGTTGTGGATATTGGAAGAGTAATGTGATATAAGCGTGATGTGAACTATGTCATAATTGTGATATTGTGAGCACACATGTTGTGTATGTCACTTAGTGCGTAACTGTTAGCATGTTGATGTGTTGGAGATGAGAGTATTATTTCTCATTTTTAGGAATTCTATGAGAATTTGAGTGTGAAACAATGTCTTTTATGTGTGTGGAATAAATGTGATTGTTGTTTTCGAAGTGTTGGATCCTTTGGGAATTTTTGATGTGTGATTGTGTTGATATGTTGTACGACCAGGTTGGTTGTAGTGAACTAGAATTCTTAATGATGTCATTATCATTTGTGTAGAAATGTGTGTATTCCCATGTTATATGGCAGTTGACTGTATGTTGTAATTGTTCTCATCATAATTGTAATTCATGTAATATGTAATGATTCATGTCATGATTTAGGGACATATGGTGGGTATATGATCCCTATCGTATAATGATTACACTTGGGGTGCAGCATGTGGTGATGTGGTGTGTGGTAAACCGTGAATGTAATGTATGTGACATACCCTGTATTGGTGCCATGCATAAGACGCTATGGTAAGGTGTGTGAACCACCATTATATTAGTGATGTAGTTGCATGTTATGTTGTGAACCTTACACTAACCGACCACGAGGAAAATCGATAAAAGTGTATGTTCGGAGTGAGAGAAATTTTTTACCATGGGCGAAGAATTTGAGCCAACCTTAGGCTTAGTAGATGATGACTTGTGCTCCTCTTTCTCTCTCTCCTTGTGGTTGTTGTATGGATGTAACCTAAGTGTAGCTATGACTGTGTTTAACCTTGTCGAAGTGGCGGCAGGATGATTCGAGATAGAGTTGATGACAATTGTACTATTGATATGATATTTTACGAGCCGAGGCTCAATGTTCCCAAAGTGCCAACAACTCTTTTAGTACCGCTTGGTGGCTAGGTAAGGCCATATAGTCACCGTAACATGTTATTTAGATTATATGTGCATTTTACTTGTAAATTGAACATTTTATTTTATTTTTGTAAGGACCAACCGTTTTCTTGATTGTAATGTTTTATATTTTGGGAATTTTCTTGGTTTATGGTACTAACATGTGGATTCTTGCACTAACTATGGCTATTTGGCCTTTTTTTTTGCTTGGATTTAGATCTTCTTTTAAATTTTAAAATTTTATCGTATCGCGCAAGGCTTTTACCTCGCCACTTGGCATTTGAATCGGATTGCTATGTTAGATCTACTTTTGTGATGTGTGGAGTAAGATCATGGGATGCATGATGGAATGGTTGGATGCATGGACTCACTTCATTTTATGGAGGTACGCCCTTAAGGACTTACAAGATAACTAACGGGTTATCAAACCATGAGTTATTATGTCACTTTGGTTAGGGGTGTCTAGACTCTATGTGCCTAGGGCCATAGGGAAACCGACCTCTTTGGGGAGCGAAAAGGAAAAATTATTTTATTATTACTACTTGAGGGAGGCATAAGAGATTGAGGGAGGCATAAGATATTTTTGTGTGTGTGTGTGATTGATGTTTTGGGAGGTATGTAGAGTTGTTATGATGTTTTGGTTGTGGTGTTATGATGTATGTATTACTCATGTTAGTTGGATATGTTTTTTGATGTTGTGGATATGGCGTTAATTACCTTGTTAGACACTATGTACATGTAGCTAGTTTTGATTTATGTAAAATCTTCATCGTGGAGTTGTGGAAATTTTAGGTTTTTGTAGTACATTTTTTTTTCGACTATTATATGTCATTCATAGATGTGTGACAAGTACTCTATGTATGTGAATGCACTGCTTTGTTCTCTTCCATAATTTGGTTAATCTCTTATGATGTGGTACCATCATGAAAGTATGTAAAATTTATGCTTGTGAATCATTAGTGTTGTGTATGACCCCGGTTAGGGTTTTGTGATAGCGGTTCATGTTGGGCACCCACAAGAATGAACTAAAACTATTCGACAATGAAATTTTAAAGTACTTGAATTAGGAATATTGTAAAGGAAAAGAGATTAATGAAATAATGAATAAGAGAAACTGCCAATCTTCACAGAACTTTGAAAGTTAAAATTCTGCCAAATGTTTCTAAGGCTTCCTCGTGGTCATGCTTTAATGAATGAAATTTTAACCATAGGGTGTACTTTCATCTTTATCGGTTCCTTGATGCTTACCCCTTTTCCTTCCTTTAGTGTTATGTCACATCGAGGATGATGCTTTCTTAAGGGGAGGAGAATGTAATTCCCGTATATCTAGCCTTGGTTGGATGCGTAGAAGAAGGAGATGTTAGGAGGAGGCACAAGTTTTGAGGGGATTTTTATCTCTCACCTGAATTAATTTATTACCAAATCTTGGTTAAAATTTGTTTGCGTGTAAGGAGGAGGATTTTGGGAGGCACCAGTTTGGAGGGGATGGAATTTTTTTTAATGTGTTTAATTGCATATTAATGAGGAACTTTTGAATTCTGCCTACTCCCCCATCCTCCCTGGTAGTGGCCTATCCTAGCACGTGGCTCCACCCACCAAAATTTATTTCATGCTTGACGTGGGATTGTGGGGGGTCTTTTTCATTATTATTTTTGAGGCCTTGTTTGTGCAGGCTGAAACGAATTTTCTAATTTGGCCACATGCTTTTGGATCACTATCTCCTAGTTATTTCACCCTAGCTCCTAGTTGTATGCCTGCAAATGTCCATCTCTTAATTTTGGCTACATGTATGCTATGATAGCAACCTAGACAAACCATTATTGCAAATCCTTGTTTGTGCTTTTTTGTTTTTCTTCTTCCATGTTTGCATTCATGGCTTCTAATGTTCCTGCGACCCCCATCCTTCTAAAAAAAATTTCCTCTGTGCTTCGATGGATTCCATTCCTATTCCAAAGCTTCTATTTTCTTTCTTGGGCCATGCATGTATTCTGACTGGGCAATCTAAGTAGGTCATTTGTTTTATTTGTTTCCTTTTTGTGTTTATCCTGCAATCGTGGTGTCCCCATAGGACCACATATCTTTGGGGCATTCTGCCAATAGTTGCAGGCCTCATGTATACTTCCATATTTTACTTACCTAGCCCGGAGGCACCTGCAACTACTATTGTAAAAAAAAAATGTCCATTTGTGCTTTGGTGGATGTCCATGTTCCTGCTCTAGCATCCCCTTTTGGTTTCGGCGTGCGAGAGGGAGAGATTTGCAGATGGGGGTGAAGTGAAGAGGATGTTAAAAAAACTCATTGTTGTGCATGTTGTTTGCTTTTTGGGTGCCTGTAATTGAAGCATTCGACTGAAGCTCCTTCCCTTGCGTGGGTGGTTGTCCAATCCGTTTCAAAGCTTCTTTTGTCTCTTCTGGCATGGGTGACTTGAGTTGGCCTTGTTTTTTGTAGGCCCCTCTTGTACATATCCTGTTATCATGGTATCCCCTTGAGACCACATCTCCTTGAGGCATTTTGTCAAGCTGTTTTACTGCCTTGTGTTTTCTTACACATTTTGCATACGTGGCATGTTAGGATCCTGCTTCCACAACTATTTTGAAAACTTGTTCCTTTGTGCTTCATTGGATGTCTATACCCTGCTCCATCCATCCCATTTCAGATGCAGGCCATGAGGATGTTGCAAGGTTGTGGATTCTGGATTTATCCATGTCTTTCACTTGTGTCCTGGGTCTTTTCAATAAACCCATTTTGTGTATACCACAGTCATGGAATTCCATGAGACCTATGTTCTTTCTATTCAACATTACTTCTATAATGGAGCTCTCTTCCCATGTTAAACATGGATGGGAATGGAGTTGGAGCACCCAGCCAGTAGAAGAGAGGAGATTCGACCTAAAGATTGTTGTTGTTGATCCGTGCGGTGTCCATGCGACTGGTAGAAGCTGGAAACTAGGAAAGATAACTCTACTCATTGCTAATTTTGCTAGATTTAAAAATATCATGAAATTTAACCACCCTTTCCCTAAAATTGGTTTGTCGATGTTGCTTTTGTTATGGGTTGGACGCCTTGGAGAAATCCCTCTTTTCCTCTTGAAATCTTCGTGTTTTGTTATAATAGTTGTTAGTGTTAAGTAGATAGCTAAGATGTAATTTGTAACGACCAAATTCCTCCCACTTAAATCCTCGAAAAAACCCGATAGCGAGACATGAGAAATTATGGAATAATTATTTTTTAAAGGTTCCAAGGCCTTAGTTCGTATTTTAATAAAATGCAAATTACTAAAAATTTAAACTATTAATTTGTTGCGGGAATCAATTATCGATTAATTAAGACTTCCTCAATTTTCAAGTTTAGTATTACGTTTTAATTCTTTCACCAAGTTTTCTAAATTTTTTTAAATAATCTTCATTAGAGTTTAAGAAAAACATAACTCTATTAATCTTATTTAAGGTACAAAATAAAATTATGTTAAATCATACTAGGATAATAACCTTGCTTTGTTAAATACATGTAATTTATAATAAGTTCATTATTCTAATGGGGCAAGTGCTCAACTTATTCTAACCCCTTAGGCTCCCATTTAATAATACACACCCATCTTTTATTTAGTAACATTCCCACCTAAATACCCCATCACTTAAGTGATGTAGGGTTCATCCTAGTCCATTGGATTTATTCTTTCCCAGCCCTTAGATTTAGGTTTGACAAAAGTAACCCTAAGAATCCTTATGGATTGTCATATATTGTTTTTTTTTTTAACTCTACTCTCTCATTTCTCTTATTTTGCTTTTGCAGGTTAAGGAAGGAGGAGAAGAAAAAGAAGCCATGGAGGCCATTATAGAGGATTAGAAGCTCTCATTTGATAAGCTTTTGGGTTTAATACAAGGATTTACCCAACCCATTCTTGGGTATTATTTTCTCTTCTGAATTTGTTTATTTTTAAAAGTATTTTGCTTGTGGATTCAAAGAGTATATTTTGGGTGTATACCCATTTGGGCACAACCCCAAACCCTAAGTATCTAATTTACAAATAAATAAATAAAAATACTCTTTTATACACACACACACACTTATACATACATATATATATATATATATATATATATATATATATATATATATATATATATATATATATATATATATATATATTTCTCTTTATTTTTATTATTTTGAAAAAATTGTGAATGCAAATAGCGCAGATAAAACACATTATATATATATATATATATATATATATATATATATATATATATATATATATATATATATAACATTAAAATAATAATCCACGGAAAATGGCATACACAGTCCGCAATTAGTAAGGTGATTGTGGTTGAAGTGGCCGCATACGGTTTGAAATGGGCCACAAGAAAATAAAAATTATAGGGGCCAATCTAATTGCTGCGTTGGGGTTTAAGTCAATGGGAAATGATCTTGGGGAACCCCAACCCAAACCCATATTTTCTTTTTTATTAAAACATACCTGATATGGAGTGGTCGTGGCCACTAGGCTGATCCATCTAACCTTTACACTTTTTAATTATATTTTTATTGTTTATCATTAATTTTAGTTTCCCTTTATTTTTACCTTAGCCGATTCAAAAGGATTTCAAAAGAACATATTGGCTTCCCACATGGGCTTACCCAAAACACATTCTCAGTATTTATTTATTTTTTTACTTTAATTTCTAAACAAATACATTCACTGCTTAGGTTAAGAAATAACATAGTTTCTTTTCTTTTTCCTTTTTTAAATATTATTCTTTTAACTTATTTAAAATTAATCACTTCTTATGTAATAATACACATATGAATATGATGCATGTATATTTAAATATATACTTATATGTGTAATTAAGTAAACATTAAATTATTAATAATATGATTGTGTAAAATTATAATAGAAGCATACATGCGATTAATGCGTAATTATAGTAAAATAACAAGATGTATTTGTTTATTAATTAAGTTTCCAATTAATGTGGAAGATTGCAATTTAGAGTGGAAGGCTATATATTTCATTTATCAAATTGTACAAATTTACAAGGATCTAGCCAATGTACAAAATTACATCCAATATACTATTGGTACCATTTACAAGTTGTAGAATCATAATGACACAAGGTGCAACTTTACATGTCTTTCTCCAACAAGAGAACTTTCTCCATTGAGATCACCATCTTCATCAAGTCATGCACACAACAAAATGGGGGAGTAGGCAACACTCTCCACCCAACCAAAATATCCAATGAGGGAGAGAAGCCTTCTTCCTCATTGGCCCCAAGCCCCAACAAGGAATAAATGAGGGATATTTAGACAACCATGGAAACTCCAAAATGGCTTCCACACACACATTCAATCAAGACAAAACAGTGAAATAACACAATACCAATTTCTTTACAACCAACCAACAAATAAAAAACACAAAGGCTTCATGATAAAGCCATGGAGGAGAAAGGAACATGGGGGTTCTTCTTATGCCTCCCAAGGGCTTGGGTGTCCACCTATGAGCCTCCAAAAATTTCATCACAATACACACAACACTCTTATGCCTCCCTCCAAGAAGATACTCCACTCTTATGCCTCCCTCAAGAAAATAACAAGATAAATACAAAGCATATTTATCAACAAGGTGGACATCCCAACCCAAATCCCTCCTAAAATAACAATAACATTTCTCTTATGCATCCCTCAAGTTTTACCCCATTTCCATTTCTCCCACAACCTAAGAATCAAATCTATTTCCCATAATCATAAGCAATACAACCACCATCATCCACACATATGAGTACCACAAATAACAAAGTAAATACAAGAGTGAAGATCTACCTTCCAAATGAAGAGGATCAAGCACAAAAAAGCTCCAAGCCTTCCAAAATCCTAACCAAGCACCATCCATTCCAAGCTCAAACACCATTCTCAAGCAAGCTCTCCCAAAATTCCAAGCATTCTCCAAAAGAAAAGAGTAAGTAACCCCCAATCTTCACACAAAATGAAAATAAATAGAAAAGAGGGAGAGAGGGATGATGTGGCTCCATGTAGGATGCCACATCATCTATCCTCCAACCCACATCACCAAGGTCAAACCCAAACCCCAAATCATAATAAATTGGTGGTTGGGGAAAAGACCACCCTCTTACACACTCAACCCAACCCACACCCCTTAAGGACAAAATTAAATACCTATGTAAGAAAAGTGCACATAATTACTCTTTTCCTCCATAAAAACACAAAATAGGACCTAAAATAAGCCCCTCACATCATAGGCCTAGTGGGTGGGTCACTTTAAGAGGTGTGGGACAAGCTTAACTTGTCCCACAAGTCACCAAAATGGCCTAGAAGGTCAAAATCCGAATTTCACATGAGAGATTGAGTACACACTACTTCAAAACAATTTAATTCATTCTCATCTAATACACATAAAAAGCTACCAGCTCACATTTATTTCTCCTTTTGTCACATCCTAATCAACACTAGTTAAACAATTGTAATAACCTAATAGGGGTGTTAAACAACAATAATAAAGTGACTCCACATACTAATAAAAATACAAAATTCACAAATAAAATAACACCAACAAGACAAAATCACAAACTTACCCAAGGTCACTATTGAGGTCACCCCCAATGGGGACCTCCAAAAAAAATCAACAATATACAACATACGAATACATGAGTTGCCATGGTGACCTATTGCCAATACCCCACATTCCTTCGTTGTTGGTCTCCTATCCCCCGTAGTTTGTTGTGTTATAATTTCCTGCAAAATCCAACAATACCTTTCTGGCCTCGTGGCCATATTAATGACATCAAAATAATGAAACACATGCATGTATACATAACAATTTACATAATTGAATATCATAATTAAACCAATGTTAGAATCAAGTAATTCACCAATTGTTTAATTTTCTAACATTTTGATTATAACAATCCATCAATTTTCACTAAGATCACAACATCAACAATCATCTAGAAATATCCGTAATTCACGTCCAATACATCCATACAGTAGTAACAGTTAGAACATCGAATACTGATATAGGAATCAAGCATATAAATTTACCGCAATAGTCACATCATGTCACAAGTCTAACATGTCTATATTGTCTATCTAATAAGTAAAACGAGTGTATCAATGTCCATCTAAAAATGTCTAATTTTTATTACAATATCAAGGTCTAGGGATCCAATAAAGAGTGACCAGAGCCAAAACAATACAAAAATAGTAATGACATAACAATCAGTCTGTAACAAGGAAACTATTCTAGATCATCATCATCATATCCCTAAATTCCCATCAAGGTCCACAATACAACATAGAGTCAAGGTAATAATAATAATCAAAACACAATAGAAATCCTGGTGTCCACACCTTTTGATTTTCATGCTAACTAGAACACAGCAGTCATGTTTACGATTATAAACAATTTGGAAAATATACTCATGGTTCATTTAGTGTCGAAGGGAAGTGGGAATTACATAATTTTCCCTTCCTCTGGTTATTACGTTTCCTTTCTCTAGTGATCAACCTTCGACCCTTTTATCTTCTTTTCTTCATTTAGTTATCAAGTTATTATGTTGTCTATAGCTAGTAATTTCTATTGGGAAAGCCAACCTGCGGTAACTATGAACACCTTGTTTTTCACACGAGCTTATTGTCCTTATTGTTGCACTTTGTTAGCTCACTCTCAAGCCCCTTTGATAACCTTTTGATCCCAGGAAAGAAAGATTGTAGGATTGGAGTGATCAATATTTAGGCTAAACCGGGTTGGAGTTTTGGTTTTAAAAATTTTAGAATGTAGAAGTTTGAGGGAAACATATTCAGATCTTTCTTGTTTATAATCCTTGTTGATCATCGTACTTGTTCCTATAATTTTAAATTCTTCCTTATGAGATACCTTGACCGTCCTCATCAAGCTTGAACCGTAACCAATTTTGAATCACCTAAGTTCGATGTTACAATTGTGCAATTCCAGTACCCAGTTATTACTAGAGTTTCTTGGGTCTATTTCCCTCTCGGGAAGATTGTTGGTGGCATATTCTATTGTCTATCTTGTTGTTTCCTCTTCTATAATGTTAATGTTGTTAATTAAGATTGGTCAGGTTTTCTATGCATATAAATACCTTAATGATTTGTGATGGAATTTGATATGATGGTTATTAACTTTTGGGGTAAACTAAATATGCATCGATAATCTTATTGATTTATAATGGAAGGTGTTGTTTTGATAAAGGCACTTAGTAATATAGGTTAGTACCTATGTTAGAACGGCTCTTAAAGAGTGTGTGTTGAGAAAGAGTTAGTTTTTATGTATAATTAAACCAAACCTTCTATACTTTTTGGGGAGGTTTTTAAATCCTTAGTGTTATAAAAATTGGATGATGTTTGAATGCTCTTGTTTAACGGAACTCCCTTTTCTCTCACTTGTCATTACTAGCCTATAAGGGCAGTGGCCTTTTCTTAAATGATTGTGAAATTCCTTGGAGTCAATAGACGAAACTAGTATTAATTGACTTCCCTTTTTAAACAATGTTGAGTGGTGGTCGTGTATTAGATTTCCATCCTAAAATCTATATGATTACATGATTAGAATTTTAATACACTCGACCCTTCGTGTTAACCTTTTAAGCCCGTGTTTCCTCCTGGATTCAATGTTCAATTTTTTCATTCCAGAATTTAGCATCGTAGCTTATGCTTTTGGTACCTTTTGACGATTTTAGATTGTTTTTTTAATATTAGTTCTCAATCTTATAACCTATTTGTTTATTCGATGGAAACCCCGTTACACTAGACTATTGCTTCTAACTTATCATGCCAATGGTCCCTTCTCAAATGATTGTTAAATTTTTGTTGCTTTGAGACAATGTACATAACTGGAGTATAAGGCTTTCTTCTTGTATTGGCATGGTGTAAATTTTAATTAACTTAAGGGGTTGTTAATATTTATAGCTTCGATCCAAACCTTGGAATAGAATGTTTCCTTTCTTGATATTGTTAGATATTACTTTATTGTTGCTTTATGTAGTCTTATCTTGCTCGGTTCAAAACCTGAATCAGTTAATAATTGTTGTAGAGCGCTTATAGGAGTAGATGAGGGAAATACCGAAGAATATTACATCGAGACTTGGTTGTGAAGTTCTTTTGTATGAATACTTTTATGTTGTAAAAATATGGAATGGGTTATGTGGGGAATTTATAAGAAAACCAATGCCTTAGTATTATGTGTTGTGGAGTAATGTTGTCATGACTATTGTAACTTTGGCTTGTTTTGTTATCGTGGAAAATATAAAATTTGATTACCGCATGGTTATGGTGATTCAAATGTATTATAGAGATTCTAAGAATAGTTTAGCATGGCGTAACCAATGTGTTACTCTCTTGTTACCTAGTCATAGTTCCTTAGAGTTGGTTTGTCCCTTTGGGTGTGTGTCGTGTTGGAAAGAATTGTTGTGACCATGTATAGTTTTCACAAACGAGTAATGGTAAACTTTTCTCTTGAGATAAAATGTTGTGTGGTAAACCCTTCTAAGACATAGTAACAATGTAATTCTAAACATAATAAAATGGTTGGATTATCCTTATAGAAGTTATAAAAGTTAACATAAAACATTTATATACGATTAAATTAATGTAGATGTGATCTACTTGATAACATTTGAGCCCCTAAGTGATCAAAGAGGAAACTATATTTTGGTTATAAATATATATATACCTTGTTTGTCCCCAAGCTAAATTAATCAACATTATCCTTTTATGGTGAATTCTTAAATGATCTTATGCTGAAATCAATGTTTAGTTTTTGGAAGATAATGAAGTTATATAAGTAGGAGGGAAATTGTTTAAGAAACCCTTTGATCTCTCTCTCAATCATTTGAAATGTAAATGGTTTACCCTTGGCAAACTTAATCAAGAAAAGTCTAAATAAAACTTTTAAATAATCTTGATAAATTCTTAGCCTCAATAAAAGACTGAGTAATAACCCATGGGACCCCGAAGCTGAATTCTTTTGACCTATTTCCCCTTAACCCTTGCCTTGATTCATTGTAATCTTTCTTAAGTAATGTTAAACTTTAGATCCTTTAGCAAAGAAGATTATTGTTCTGAACCTAAAACGGTACTTTACCTCAATCAGAGCTTGTGCTTATCACCTGTGTAATAGAGGTGTGGAACAAGTTTCAGTGGCTTGTGTAAGATTAATTAACCTTGAGAGAAATGGAAAATGTTCTTAAATCAATGAATTAAGAAAGTTATTGACATATTATAGAATGATTCTCCTTCAGAAAACTTGGTCTAAAGCTATGTAGTCAATAGTATAGAAGAAAGAAGTTCACCTTTGTAAAAGAATGGTGCGAATCAAAACATGAATCTTCTAGATCGTAAAGTCAAGTTTGAAAGACAACTTTTTGTAAATACTTAACCTTAAAATATGTTACACCGTGGGATGTCCTTAACTGTAATCATGTGTAATGTGTTTGGACCTTTACGTTGTGCCTTGTCGAAGCGAAAATTGGATTGTTCATGTTGGGTGTTGTATGTTTCCTTGTTGTCTATGTGGTCATCGTTGTGTCAAGATGTTCAAAGAGTTAGTTGTAGCCATTGTGACCACCTGTTGTGTCATTCTATACTTCGAACAAGTCAAAAAAAAATTATCCTATACTTTGTTATGTTATCTTGTGTGTCTAAATTAGTGGGCGTTACATAATTAATCTTCAAGAAGACTTTCAATTTTAGATTCTATGTTTAAAACATAGTTTTTATATGTGGAAAAATTCATATATAATTAATTTTTAAGGAGATTTTAAATCTAACAGCCAGATGTGCTTGTCAAATAAAATTAATAAATGATTTTAAATTTCGCATCTATTTAATTTAAAATAAACGAACAGTTTTTCACTACCCAAATAAATGAAAATGATAAGTGCACAAGCTTGCAAGTATTTTGTTACTACAAACATAGAAAGCATGTCAGATTAGAACACCACCTGTTATGCAACCCATTCGGCTTTTGGACTTTTTAAAAACAATTCAATTGGAATATATGGTTACAACCAAAGTGAGGGCATTAGTCTCAAACCTTTCACAAATATTTCAAATGATAACATGGATTATAACTAATTAAAAAATAGATTATAACTAACTAATGTGCAATGTGTCATTTATGAGTATGTGTGGCCTTAAATTGAATCAAGAAAGCAACATATTAAACATAATTCCTAATTCCTATGTATGTTAAGTGTTCAAATTAATTAACGCATATACCAACACCCAGCTTATATAGATATTTCCAGACATAATATGAAAGCAAGAGAAACCAGGCAAGTCTAATTATTCTTCCAAACAATTAAGTCCTCCATTAAAATTTGCAATCCATTAGGGAAGAAGATTGCTAAGAACACCTCCAACTAATGTGAAATCGGTACTTCCTGCGGGAATTTCTGATAAGGAAAATAAATCGTAGAGAGAAATCAGAAAATATACATACCGATCTGTTATATAGTGAATTCCACAGGGAATGTAGAGCAGAAGAGTGAAATACGCAAATGACTGTAGAGCCTCACATATGAATGAATATATACTGTTAGGAAACGGAAAACTTTGCAGCAATGAATAAGTAGAAAGTTGAATAACAAAACAATGGTTTACAGAGATAGAGATAAAATAAATATATAAAATACCAAACATGCAAGAGACAAACACCAGATTTACATGGTAAAACCCCAATTGAGTGCTTAAGGAAACATCCATGGTGCAAGATATCAAGCTTTTATTAACTCAAGATGAACAGATTACATGCAAATACTTGTGAGCTACTTTGGCTCTCCACAAAGATAAATACACCTAATTGATGAAGTACAATTAGGATTCCTCCTAAAAATAGAGTGGAAAAATGTCATTAGGATTTTCCTTCCTAAAAATAGAATTCGGTTAACTACGTCTTTCTAGAAATAAGGGATTGATTCCTTAATTTTTTCTTGGGGTTCCATAACATTTTGTCGCCCCCAAACCCCCTGCTGACAAGAGTGGGGGCAATCCCCCACACCAACATAAAATGGGGAAAATATAGACACAAAATCATGTACTTGGGTACATTTCTAGGTCCTAAAAGTATACTACTATTTACATGATTCCTAAGAAATAAAACTAATAATTGACGACTATCTTTGACCTCTTTTATTTGTCTCTTGTTTTTTATTTGGTATTGCACACCGTATAACCCAATTAAAACTTTATTGGGTCAATGCATAGTGTTATGTATCACTTATTGTCCCGAAAATGCAAGTGGGGAATGGGGTGGGGTGTAAAATTAGGGGGTTCACGCGAACCACCTTCGCGCGGAGTACCACGTAGTGTACGATTTTTCCATGTCCGCACTTGAATGGGATTCACGCTAATGGGGGTTCACGCGAACACCCCTTTGCGTGAAGGACGTTCGCGTTAAACCCTCTCGTTTATATATTGGAGGTGGTGCGGAGGAATTCACTTTTCCTACCCCTGCCTCTTTCATGCGAAGAATCCACAAAGTAGAGCGAGCCCATCGATCCTAGATCTAGCCCATCAACGGCCCCATTGATAACCATCTTGCACAGGTATGGAATAAGTTGTTTTTGGTAAAAATAGAGGATCCCATGTTGTTGGGCTTAAAATAATTGAAACCCTAGCTTGTTCTTTACAAAACTACCTACGTAGTACTTAACCATTTACTTAAATCTCTTGTATCATGACCAAGCTTCACAAATTTTGGTGTTCAGTGTGCATCATGAGTATGTTGTGGGCTTCTTGCAATGTGCTTATTAAGTTGGAAATTACTAGTTTTAGGAACCTAGTAGAGCAGTCCTTACTTATTATAGTTGAAGAGTGTTCATTTTCCATTGAAAGAAATGCAATTAAGCAACCAACTGTCGAATGTTACAAGGAACAAAAAATATTGATTCAAGTTAATATATATACCCACAACAATCTAAAGTCACATAAGAGTTCAATCCTACAACTAAGAAGAATTTTTAACTAAAAATTTTAAAAATTGGTTACAAATTTGACTTCAATCCCCATCTACTGTAATTACCCCTTTACTTAAATCTCTTATATCATGATCAGGCTTCACAAATTTCGGTGTTCATTGTGCATCACGAGTATGTTGTGTTCTTGTAATGCACTTATTAAGTTGGAAATTACTATTTTTAAGAACCTAGCAAAGTAGTCCTACCTATTATAGTTGAACAAAGTGTTCATTTTCCATTGAAAGAAATGCAATTAAGCAACCAACTGCTGACTATTACAAGGATACATTAAAATGAATTGTATGTATAGGAAATATTTGATGCACCAGATGGCCACGAACCAGTAGGATTAGATTTCACCACCATGGGAAAAGGTGAAGCTTGGGTAAATGGACAGAGCCTTAGACGATATTGGCATTCACTTCTACCACATGCTAATTTCTCACGTGACTGTGATTATCGAGGAAATTTTTATCCATTGAAATGTACCACATATTGCAATAATTTTGCCCAGCACTGGTGAGGGATTCATATTTTTTTGTCTTGACTAGGGGCTTACTACTTCATGCTGGTTTATAGATGATTGATTGTTCAAAGTTTCAGGATATTTGTCATAAGGTTTGATTTTAAGAGCTCTAAACAATGCTTAGTGTAGAATTGGAGATGATGGACAAAGCATTTCATGTTTTTAGGAACCATGTTCCACGATCCTGAAACAGCCAAAAAAAAATTGTCACTACTATTAGAGGAAATAGGAGGTGAAATTTCAGGTGTTTCAATTGGAAAAAGAGTTGTAAACATTGTTTGTACTCGTGTGTCTGACTCACATCCTCAAATTATGTATGGAGGCAAGGATATAATGTGAACTGTAGCCATTAAGAATATTACGAGCACATTACTTTCATTTTAATAGGGTATACAGTACATGGAGGTTTTGACTGGCTTCAACCTAACTACTTAAAAGGTATAAAGTAAAAACTTCACAGTCAAACTTCTTTAAGTATGGGTTAAGATGCTAAGGAGAAAAAATGTTATCTAAGTTACCTCTTTATATGTTGGGTAGCATACAAAACTTTCTATGTTCTCTCTATTGGAGAACTCAATCAACAACCACAGAGAAATGAAAATCCATATTTTCTTTCTTATATTAAACAACGTGCCACACACGGAACACAACGAAAGATGAGACATTAACATCCATTAACAAATTCAAAATAAATATGGAATATGATGTTATGAAACATAATTAAACTAGATAGTTACCACCACACAAAACAACTTGGTGATTGTGGTTGTTATATCCTCCAAAGCCCATGAATTAGCTAAAAGTGGCATGAGTACATTTTTTATTTGGAATATTGTAGCATAAATCTAAGAGCATGCTACATTTGGATGTGTATAAAATTCCTTAAAAAGGACAAGCCTATTATTCAAAAAACCAGTTCCTCTCATTTTCTAGATATTAACATGGGTACAAGTAGTATACTATTTAACAACTATATATATCTATTTAACCCCACCCACCCCCACACACAAACAAACAGAAGAATGGTATGGAAGGAATCAACCAATTCTTTGAGAAGTCCTATCATGTCAAAAATCTTTAATAAGCTACAACTGTTGGTCATTATTAGAAATCGAAAAGCAAATCCCATAAAAACTCCATCAACTCCAGCACCATGGATCATAATTTGGAATTTGAGGGAAACATACAACAAAATAGTTGAAGTGAAACTGAGAGATGCATTCTCTCTTAGTAGAACTATTAAATCCCACATTATGCCAATGACCCAAATTCACATGAACTACTCAGTTGACCGCTTTCACCCTCTTAGTATGTAGCACTTACAAATCTCTCAAAATAGACATATTCCTTTCCACTATATATTGATTCCATTCAGAGTCAAAGGGAAAAGGGAGTGGGTCCCTCCAACTCTTGGACTTCTCAAATTGAATTTTTACAGTAAGTTAATAAAACCCACGTGCAGTGAGAATCGGTGGGACTGTCAAAAATCTCAAATACGATGCCATTCACAATTTTTAGTAGAAGATTGGAAAGAAGACCAACACTAATGACCAAATATTTTCCTTATATATAAAATCCGAATTTCCATTAACAAGGTTATGAAAAATCTACAAATTGAGAGAAATTATGAAGTTGTTATCAAGCTTTCAATAAAAGAGAAGAAAAATGGTTGTAACACATCACTCAACTTATTCTATAAATTGACAACTAAAACATATCATCAACAAGTTTTTTGCTATTCTAGAGGAAATGCAAAATGTTTGTACTAAACATGCAACCCGAAACCACAATAATGTTGTGGATACCCTAACAAAGCAAGTAGTCCAAGTGAATCCACTCAAAGAGTTAAGACTATTTGGAAGGGTGAAAATCAACTTACATAACAGGTTTAGACAATGGCTTCATTAGAGAAACAACCACAAAAAGTAATGAACATTATTTAAAAACCTCTTATGAAAAAGACGTCCACATATCAAAAAACAAAGAAGATAAGGGTGGGAGACTCATCCCAAGCTCGTGAAAATCCTCTAATGTTAACCACACAACTCTACCTTTGTAGTTCTCATCAAATTACTATATTTAACATCATTCACATGCTTTATAGACCCTTTTCTATTAATCCTAAATTGGCTAGGACTTTTAATTCACATTGATTGACATCTTTTGGTGCATGCCCAAATCTTGTCACCTCATGTCAACCTTGCCATTTCATCTCCATTGATGCCATTCCTAGGGAGAAAAATCAACTAGAAGATTCAATGGTTTCCTCTTGTTCACATTTTGGCTTGATGTAGAATTGCTAGAAATCAAGTTTATCATATCCATAAGGTTGGAGCCTTTGATAAAAAGAACACTAAGCATAGTGATCCCAATCTATGTAGAAAATAAGGATGAACCTATTATCATGGAATTTATCAAGAATGATATATTAATTCTAGAGTTCTTTCGAGAATATGAATTTGGTTTAGATTTCACAAAACAAATGCACTTGTTTATTTTAATTATTTTAGGATATTTTACATAAATAGAGAAAACATTTTATAAGTGTTTGTACTTCTAGTCATGTTGAAAAACTTCATCTTATCTCCTAACATGATCTTTCATTGATTTTTGATGCATGGTAATAAATTTGTTCCCTTAGCACTGACTTTTAGATGACTTATAAAATGTATTTTTTGTGATGTATCTCTTTCATGTACTTTGTCTTGAACTATGCCATTTGAGGTTGATTTACTATGTGATCTATTTATAATGGAATAACTTAGATTTTACATTATTCCATTTTTAATGGTAATTCTATGTTAGTGAGTTTTTATTACAAATGACAATAAGATATATGTAATTTCTTATTTTCTAAATTATTTGCATTCAAGCTTGAAAATCATATTTCTATTTTCATTAAAATAGGAGAATATCTTAGGAGAATTTTTTCATTAAAAGTATTGTAAATTGAATTTTACTTTACATTTTTACTGATCATGGCTTCTTCCGCTCCTAATTTGTTTGAGAGGACCGATTTAGAGATTGTAAAATTGCAATCTATTCTCGAGAATCCAACTACAATTGGGCAGTATAAAGCCCATTGTGAAAAAATATTAGTTGATCTTTGTAGAATAGAGACAAGTTTGAAAACATACAACCCATTTGATTCTGAGTAAATAAAAAAATTATGGATTCATTAAAATCAAGTGTCTTAGATGTAGGATATAATGAGATTACATTACGAATTTCCGATAAGGAAGTCATTAGGAGGTCTTGTTGGAGTTTTTATGCAAACAAAAGAAAGTAAGGGAATATTATGTAAAAAAATGTTCATGTCCCCTATGTGCACCTTTGATTTATCCTAGATTTGTGGCCTCTCAAGGCCAATTTCCAAATAATGACCAATTACCATTATACTTCATAATGATGTTACATGTTGAGGTTCACCTAAACCTAAAGGTGAACTATTAGACATCCCTAGTTATTGGGGGAGGGGCGTGGCTGTATTAGCCACAGGGAGGCATATCGAAAGGAGGGAGCTCATGTAGTTGTTGATATGCGGCAGCTTTTACCGAGGCCACAACCATTTTTATCAAGATTTTAGGATGTTCAGCACCTATCATTATGATTGCACATGAGGCTTCTATCGAGGGTCTTGCTAGTATTTCTCAAAAACCAATTTATCTCTTCTAACCATGTGGTTCAGTACCTTGAGAGACATGATGCTAGTAGTGGAGGAGCTACTAACAACATTGATGCATGCATGCTGAGGTATACACTCATGCATATTTGATTTACCCATATGACTTTGAGGTGGTTACAGATCCCTCTCGGACACGCGCGGCTAGGATGCATCATGATTGTCGACTTGTTGTGTGCATATGAGGTGATTGAAAGACATTACAGTGTTCCACTATCAGGGGTTTTAGATTTTATAGAGCAGAGCGGCAGTGTATCTTCTAGTCAGGGTACTACTACTACTGCTACAGTTGGACTTCCTATGTGTTGGGATCGTCACACCCGATGTTCAACACATTTTTGTTCCGATGTGTGAAAATTAAACCTTACTACAATTAAAATTTATTTTATTTGATCATTTATTTACAATTTATTAATATTAAAATTGAACATTTACTTGTGTGTTTAGGCTTTTGACTCTAGTGTGTGGTGCTTCACAGCCCACACCATTTACCCACATGACATACACACAACTCTTGACTGAGCACAACATGGATCTTGATGTTTCGGGCCTGAGTCAGCTTGGCTCACTTGGCGACATATTTTTTGGTGTTGAGGTCATGGGTGGTAATCCCATAGATTTGGAGAGTCATTCCGCAGAGGTATATATACTTGTGTGTTTTAATAGAATTAATATTTAATCTAAATGTAAATGTTAGAAATTAATGAACTTTATTCAAAAATACTTATTTATCAACTTCTTACATTTAATTTATTTTGTTTCAGAGGGATCTACAAGACAGATATCTACACATAGTGTACATACTCCTAACATCCACCCAGGGACGAGATCTTTCGAGGTAATCAATTGTACATATCTATTATATGATGTATTTAATTAATCAAGAAATATTTGTAGAATTTTTCTTATAAATTTTAATATATGGTATGTTATATATAGTTTCTAACGTGTATATTTCTTTTTTAACATGTAGGGTGATTTTAGCAGAGCCTAGTGAGGGGTCAGCACTCGCCTCTACTACACACGAAGGAGACTTTCAGTGATATTTTAGAGATTTTAAACATTTTAGACATGTATATATACTCATACTCATTCTAGACATGATTATTATATTTTGATATATGTCTTAGACATGTGTGTGTGCATGTATATTCATATGTATATGTGTGTGTGTGTGTGTGTGTGTGTGTGTGTGTGTGTGTGTGTGTGTGTGTGTGTGTGTGTGTGTGTGTGTGTGTGTGTGTGTGTGTGTGTTTGTGTGTGTGTGTGTGTGTGTGTGTGTGTATATATATATATATATATATATATATATATATTATCTTGATCAAAATAAGTAGGTCATGTGTAACATCTAATGTTGAAAATTATGATTTGAATCATATATGATGAAATCTTAAGTTCATTGTTCTGACCCTATTAAAACACTTGTTGAGACCACCACTTAGGTAAAATATAGATAACGAGGGTATGTTGGTAACACAACTCTAGTTGAAATTATCCCACACTTAGTCATAAACATGAAATATACAACAATATAAACACTCCTAAATTGACCTAACGTAAAACTCCTCTCTTTAAACCAAAGTCTTTGGAGATAAAACTCATGGCAACCTACCTCATAAAGAGTAATATGTTACTCAATATAAGAACTAATGTGTAGATTATACCTCAATTGTGGAATGTAATGTGTTATCCTCTTCAATTTCAATTTATCTACCAATTCCTAAGAAATAATGTTATATTCACTTCTATGCAATATTATCTTCATCATGAGTGCTTCACTAGTTTTAGGTTCATGATGTGATGCATTGATGCAAACCTTTCTTCATGTGCATTTGTAATATGTGCACTCGCATTTCTACCACCATCGGTATGTTTTTTAGGACACTCAAATGGTAACCATTAGGTGGTAGTCAATGGGGCTAGATATCCTAGAAATAAATTGTTGGATCCTTTGGTCCTTGTTTTAGGGTCATGAAGTAAGATAATGATCAATAGTCATGAAGTAAGATAATGATAAGTCACGTAGGTTTTGAATGTTCTTACAAGTCATTCTTAATCTCAAAACCCAATATTTTTTCCCATGAACCTTTAAATTTAAAGAATTTTCTATATGTTTTTCTAATCTCCCTAATATCTTTCAATACCTTGAGTCATGTAGTTCTTAATTGTCTATATCAAAATTTAATTGTCTATCAAAATTTAAAAAATTCTATAATCTGCTAGAAATTTCCCCAAAATGGAAATTTCAATAAGGGGCCATAATGTCTATCATTTTTCTCACATGAAATTTTAAATGATTCAAGTTAGATTTATTGACACTAAGAACTTGTTTCAAATTGTTATAAAAGATGCTAGAAAAGAGAAACTAAAATGAGGAAAAAATAATATATAAATTAATATCCATTGTTTTTTTATGAACTTAAAATGATGCATGTTAGTTACATCCATCCATGAGTGAAGAAATCATCAACTCAATTTTTGAAAAATGGTGATTAATGTCATTTTACATGTACACAATATCTAAAAACACCATCAATACAAGACATGTTAGGTAGACATCAAAAGCATGAGTGAAATTTCAATAAAGGCCTAATCATTTTTAACGAAATTTTATAACTCATTTTCAGTGTGTGTGTGTGTGTGTGTGTGTGTGTGTGTGTGTGTGTGTGTGTGTGTACAAGGTAATGAAAAGTATCCATGAAGGAAGAAATCCTATCGTGAGGGTTTTTAATTGCATGCGTGATAAAAGTAATAGTGTTTTGTGTTTCAAAAATGTATGTGTGTGTGTTATGTGGTGTGATAGTTCAAGTAACAGAATTCATGATTAAAAACATTGATATATATGGAAAGAATATTATTGGAGATACTAGGGAACAAAATTACATCATTAATGAACCCATCCTTAATATCATAGCAATAAAGTTGTCAAATATGTATGCCAAATGACAAATAAAATAGATAAAATATTCCATTCCTGGAAGACATCAATATATAATATTATAGGTCCTTCTATATAATACCAAGTGGCTCAGCTCGTTATTTAATGACCTGTAAATTTTTTTCATGGTCTTCTACATCTAGTCTCCATTTTTTGCATTGACCACTTTTAGTCTTCACCTGATGCAATTGTAACCCTGTATAAATTATGTGATGGGTGTAATGATACACATTTTTGTCTAGTTTATAATCAACAAAGTGAATCCCACTTTGGAGGGCTTTCACTTATAAAAAATATGTTCCCTGTACTACAACCGAGCTAGTATAAAATGTTGTCTCCTCACTTGTTATTTCACATGTTAGATTTGTTCTCTCTTTTGTGTAATGCAAAAAATAGTAATCCACTTTCTCAATATTTTCTTCTTCAACAATGACTGAAAATACATCACCTACAACAAAATGCAAAGAAATATTCAATGATCCATATACTATAAATTATACATATATATTCAATGATCAAATTATACAATCCTTTTAAATAAAACATACCTTGTTTAACCAGTCAGATATGTGGTCATAATCAGGTGAAATTAATGGCACATATTCAAAACTATCATCATGATCCGATCCATATGTGTCATCCAAAACTAAAGGAACTTTCTTCCACTCACCTACATATGCATGTTTCTGACTATTACACTCTGAATATGATTTGTTCATGCATTCATAACAAAAACAAGAATAATCTCTTGTATAGATTGTACATTTATTACTATCCATAGTCATCACAGAGTGCAAAGACCTAGAATTAGGAATCCTTTCACGTCCATAATTTTTCCTTCGATCAATACCTTCAATTAACTATGCTCAAAATTAATAAATTTTAAAACAAACATCAAAATTAATAATAAAAATTTAAAAGTTTGTAACTTGTAGTTAATAAATCACATCAAGATACATATATATTTTAAATGCACATACCTGTTATCTCCCAAAACACTTTGTGTGGGGTTGAATCTGTGGGGTTTAAGCCTGTGAGGTTGAAGCATGTGCGGTTAAAGCCTATGAGGTTAAAGCTTGAATCCTAAATCGCAAAATGTTTCTTACACCATTAAGCAATGGTGTGAGAATCAATCAATTGATCTTCCTCGTAATCAAAGCTTTGTTTCTTTAGAGAACGTTTGATGCATGCACCCACACCATCGTGTTCTCCTTCCCATGACCAATCTCAAAAAAACTCCATAAATGAGGTATTTTTTGATGATGATGATAGCAACTAAGTGCAAAGAAAGGTAAAGAGGATTTGAATTGTGATGCGCAACCATCAAACAAAACAAAATGTTGATCTATTTTGACTCCTCACCATGATGAAGATATTGAAATAACAAACCAAAACATTTTTTTACAAAGTGGGTGTCATGTTCCTTTTCATCACTTATATAGAAGTGATACTCCTTCTTAATCACTCACTTCACATCTGTACTTTCAACCCCATCCAAATCCAATTTTGCATGCCTATAAAATACTTGAACCATGATGGTAACCTGGTCAGTATGATAATAGTGTGTCTGAATTTCTTTTTTATGTGAAAATGAGTAATTCTCTAAAAAATCAACCACGGACAATATGGAACCAATAGGGAATGTGTCTCTATTAGTCTTGAATTGTGTAGCATGCCACTTTACATAGTGAGAATGTTTGATGTATGGACTAATTAAACTTTAGAAACTTTGCATGAATATAGTAATGGGGATTTCCTCTTCTACCAAATCCAACATGGTTACATCTTTTCCAAGCCGGGTTTGAATATTTAATGTATTAGAACCTACAATATCAATACATAATGGAAAAATTGTCATATTCATTTGTATGTAAACATAAAAATAAAAATAAAATATATACATCCAAATATTATAAAATATATATGTATATATATATATATATATATATATATATATATATATATATATATATATATATATATATATATATATATATATATATATATATATATATATATATATATATTATAATATATGTAATATACCATTTGAATGTATGTCAAATCTTCATTTTTTTATGGCAATAATTGTAAGTCCACGCACTTGTCACATACACCTTTGTATGTATGTAAGTCATATGATCGTATCGACATGATCATCATATATGTGTGCAAATAATTAAAGATATGAATTCATGACACATGTAGGGGGCATTTTCAAGACCATTTGATGCTTATATAACTTTCTATACACCTAAAAAAACATAGATTTTGAAATACATTAATTTTAAATCACATCTCACCTTTGAAAAAAAAAATTTAATCAAATTTAAAATATATAAATATAAATGAAAGCACACCTCTCATATATATATATATATATTAATTTTATTGTATCTCAAAAAAATAAATTATCAAATATATATATAACTAAATATATATTATCATATCGTGTACAAAAATTATATATATATATATATATATATATATATATATATATATATTATAGCTCACTGATAGTGATAATCAAACTCAACGTGATAATGGCAACAATATGTGTCAAGGACTTTATCAACTTGAACATATACCAAGGCTTAAAATTCTCAAACATTCGTTATCCAATCTTAACATCTGGATGTTCTTCTTAAAATTTATGTACATCTCATGTTGAGTTATTTTGAGCCAATGTTTTATATGTTCATCATATTTATTGTGATTTATCTTGTGTTTCAAAACATCCCTCACATTTGGAGAAGGACGAGTCCTCTCAGTCCAAAAATCAGAAACTATCTTCACAATATTATCCTTTATTTTATCAAAATGTGGATTTCTACACATTAGTGCCCAATTTCCTTCCACAGTAGATTCATCCAATGTATTCCTCCTCTTTGCATACCTACTGACCATCTTTCTATATACCCCTAATTGGCAACAGAGGTAACATGATGATTCTTTGTCGTATATTCACTTAAAACTGAAGTTAATATTGCTTTACGAGAAATACTCTTATCAGTAGACCTAGTTTTTGTCCCCAAATAACTTATTCCTTTAGAAACATTCCCAACAAATTCTTCTTCCATACATTTTGAATTTTCCCATCCAAAATCAACACCCAAAATTTTTATGTTTCCTCATATCAACATGATTCAAGAATTTAACCAAAAAAATGTGCTCTAGCAACTATAGTCAAATTAACAAATTCACCATATATTATCTCTACACTTTTTTTTTTTTTCTTTCATGATTGTGGTTCTTGTTGGGAAAATTCTTTTAATTTTTGTAAATCCATCTTCACCAAGTGTTTCACATTTTTCTTGGGAATTAATTCCATAAATTTTGTTATCACTTCAACATATTGTTGTGCATCATGATCTGTGTCCATAAACATACACATGTGATTACACCAAAATTTGTAAAAATTAACATACACATGTGATTACACCATTCATGAATGATTTAATATATATAAGAGCTTATTTAGGAACATGAATATATTAAAATATTTTAAGTTGATAAATAACTTACTATCTAGTAAACAATAATATTAAGTTGACCAAGCTAATTGTATTTAGATACCACTTCATGAGGTCCTTCTTGAAATCTACTAAACAATAATATACTTTTTCATTTGTATTCAAGACCTTTTCAACTAAGTGTTTGAGTGTGACATAATGATCTATTATTGATTACTTTGGTCTAAAACCTACTTTCCCCTTTTCCCACTTTCCTTTTTATTTTATTTTCTTACAAAATACCACATAACACATTTATTATGTGGAGTAAATTTTCACCATGTCATCAAATGTATCTAAACTTAGTAATCAACTTAATTTCCTTGTTGCATGACTATTGGATACCAAATGCATATTTGGATGCCTTAGTGTGAATCTCAAAAGGTTTAGGAAATTTCATGCATTGTGACAGAAAATAGTATGTAGAGGAATAGTCTTACTAACTCAAAATAATTTTACCATGCATTGGTCCAATCAACCTTGGATTTGACGTGCATTATGTAGTTGACGGGATAGGACATATATATAATAAATCAAGGATGAAACTATTATCTAAATTTACATACATTATCTAAGACAACTAAGAAACTATTTAAGGTAGTATGGAGTAATCAAATATTAAATCACTATTATATTTTTAATATGCATGTATAGCTATAATTTTAATGTTGATGTAGCATGTGTAATGAATCTTTGTTACTCCAAATGAACAATTACCAAATTTTTCATATAAATATTATTTTTTCAAAGGTTGTAAGATGCATAGGATGTTATTAACATGCTAATATCAATCCTTACTAAAGATGAGGATTTCAACCAATTAGAAAATGATTTAAAGAGTTTAGGAATGGATGAAGTAGTTATCCATCATATACATAAATTTGATCGGTTTATTGGTCAAGTAGAAATTCATAACTAACTCATTTGTATGATCATTCTTGTGTCTTGTAATATTTATCCATAATTTATTTAGGATGGATTAGGATATGGTGGTAACTAGATTTCATGTAAATATTTGTGAAGTAATTGTCAACTAATATTTGATTTGGGAGATCAAAATTTCCTTATAGTAGATATTGGCTCTTCATCATTTGATCTTTCAATTATTTTTTTCATTTCATATATATTTGGTGCTAGAGCTATCTAATTTATGAAATATGGCATGGTACAAGCCTAATATTTCATTCGACTAGGATCTCTTGTGCTATGCATCATACTTAATCATTCTCACAAAATGATCTATGATATAATGGGATGTTTGGAAGAGGGAATCAAGGAAAAAATTAATGTGGTTCTTTACTGCATAGTGTTTTGGAAGGTGTTTTATCTCCATGAAGACTATGTGGATAAATCAAGAGTGCTAAGAAATAAAGGTATGTTGAGAGGATCATGTTTGTATCTAGACGAAGACAACCTTTTCGCAGCTGAAAGAGAGAAATGATGAGTGGGAAAAGGTGAGGTTAGAAAGGAGAAAAGGATAGAAGCATACCTAAATAATGGGAAAACATATATTACAACTAGATAAACAATAAGTAAATAAGGAATATGACCCATTTGGGAGTTCATCTTATGATGGTGAGCTAGAATTTAGAGGCTACCCTTGATAAAGAGGAATTGGGTTAAGGCCTATATCTAGAGATAGAAAATTATTTTGAATGGAACACATAAGCACGATGGGTGAAAAATTCCAAATTTTGAAGGATATGAGAAGGTAAAATCTAGAATAAAAAAAAAAATTCAAGGGGTTAACTATAGAGATATAGATGGGAGGAATACAAAGGTTCTTGTTTTTTGGGAATGACCCAATTATGAGGATTAAGTTAGAAAGGTGTTGGTGGGTACTGAAATAGAGCCTCTCTAAGAGGTGAGAGAGGATGTTGAAGAATGGAAGTTGATGTTAAATAGAAACCCTAGATTTAACTAAGAGACAAATACAACCATGTCTCCTAGAGAGTAACAAGCAATACAAAAACAAAGTAGATGGCTAGATCAAGATCCAAATTATACTATTGAGTGGTTGCAATATTTTTTACCATGTTTTATATTTAGGGAGATTAGCTGATGTTTTGTTGATATTTCAACAATTAGTGTTTGTTGAATGATTTTTCTATGTGGATCCTTTTTCGGTAAGGTTTGTTCTTACGTTGTTTTTGTTAGAGCCTTTTATTTTCACTTATTTTTCTATTGTTTTAGGTTATGGGATCCTATCAAAACCCTTACCTTTACCCAATCTAAAAACATATTATCATATTTACCCTAGAACGAAAAATAAAATTACGATCTATCAAGGGTTTCTATGTATGTACCAATTTTTACAGCCTTGTCTTTCACTTGTTGTTCCTTAGCTCTCTTTATCTGTGCCTTCCTATGAAATGATCTTCTAACATTCTTCTCTGCTTTCTCTTCCTTGGTATATTTTCATTTCTCATTCTTTGCATTTCCCATTATTCATCCACTTCAATAATTTTCACTTGCACACATAAATTGAGATAGATATGAATTTCTAAGAGTAAACTCAATAGAAAACTATACACATGCAACTCTTATTATATATAAATCTCAATAGAAATTAGGTTATTTTTAATTTTAGTTTTTATAAATTTAAAAAAAAAAATCTAATTTTAATACAATTTAAATTTAATATACAATTATTTAGTTTTGTAATATATTTTTAAATAAAATAACTATATGCTTTAAAGTCAATTCTATTATATATAAATAATTATAATAAAAAAAAAATATAATAACATATTATATATTTTTTCTCAAAAATATAATAACATATTATACATTTTTTCTCAAAAATATTTATTTAAAAAAACTACACTATCTTTAAAACTCTAGTTTTACAAACTAAATTTAAAACATAAAATTAAACAATGTTTTTTTAAAATTATAGTTTAAAAAAATATATCAAAACACTAAATTTACAAGGGAAGTGTACGGGTGGCTCATTTTATTTTTCTTCATTGTTGGGTTTCAAATTTGCACTTAGAATGAAACCACAGTCAGGGGACAAGCAAGTCCCTCCTCTTTAATGGGAGAGGTTCCCTTATTGAAAGCAAGGGCAAAACCTATGTACAAATGCACAATATTTCATTCAATGGTGGTTTCCCGATATCCTAAAATGTGTTTTAAGCCTGGAAAGTTATCAATACATGAGGATAGAAGACTTTGAAGA
Organism: Taxus wallichiana var. yunnanensis; assembly: GCA_018340775.1. NCBI lineage: Eukaryota > Viridiplantae > Streptophyta > Pinopsida > Cupressales > Taxaceae > Taxus > Taxus wallichiana. The sequence continues at coordinate 838,680,532 of CM031239.1, forward strand.
GAGGAGGGAGGCATAAGAAGACAATACTTTTAGGGAAAAGAGATGGAAGAGAAAACCCTTATATGTATTGTGTAAATGAGATAGAGTAGAACCATCCACATTTATAACAGACACAATTCACAGACTCAAAGTTTTGGAGATTGTACAAACTAGAACACAAAGTTTCCAAGCATGAAAGGATTAGATGATTCATCAGATCAGAACTAGAAGGAAAGAGAAAGCAGGAAGAAAAGGGAAAAACCTTTGTATTGATTTCTTCCAATTCAAAATTACAATTCCAGAATAATCAAAATTCCAACCCTTTACAATGGCTTTGAAAGCTCATGATATAGCTCACAAGAGATGGTTACAAATTCCTCAAGAAAGCAAGAAACAATTACAACTTATTCCAATCATCCATGCCCTTTTGAATTCTTGATTTGCAAAGAAACATTAATGGCAAAAAAACAATTTTTAAATATACGGTTGTTACATTATTTTACCAGTTAAAACATGGGCCATTCAATTTGCTTTTACAACTTCAAATTTGGGCCACCCACATGGGAGAAATTAATTGGAGTGGGCCTACACACACCTTCTTCCGTATTTTTTCCTTTCAAGTTGCATTAGGTGACACGTGGAGAGCTCCATCGGTTCCTTCATACTTTTCGATTCGGGTCTATTTCTGCTTGACCTATGTTGACCCCTAGACATGTGGAGGGATGGCGCTCATTTGAGTTTCTATTTTAGAAGTGCCCCTTAAAATTGCGTCGAGCTGATGCATGTCTCCTTCCACCGGTCTTGGAATTTTTAATGGCCAACTCCATCTTCTTATTTAATTTAACCATGTGGCAAGTTGGCACTACTTAGAGACCCGACCCTTTGATTTCACTTCGAAATGGTGTCGTTAAGGCGGTGTGGAGCTTCCACCAACCCGCCCATAGTCAATTTTAACGATCAGCTTTGCCCCTATTTAGACCTAGGACACATGGAGGACTTGGCACAAGTTTGATAACCACCCCCATCTTTGACTCATGAAGCTGCACCAAGAGGCACGTGGCACCATTCACCGAGCCTTCCATACTTAGCTGATTTTAGCTTATTTTGTCTTCATTTTGTACTTGGGACATGTGGAAAGCCTGCGCTTATTTGAGGACTATCCCTTGGACCCTACCCCTGGAGTTGCGTCATTTGGACACATGGAGGCTTCCACTGAACCTTGAAATATGGCCAAACCACATCTAATCAAATATATTCACGTATTACCCACGAATCCGGGAAAAATTTAACGGGTAAAATACTCATGTCATTCCTTCTTTGTAGGAAGAAAATAAAAAGAAGGAAAGGAACTTTACCATACGCCTAACTTTTAAATTGTTCTCCATGAATAGGAAAACTGCAAACAATGTCAGGCTCAACATGATTCAATACTCCAAGGTATAGACTCAATTTTTTTAAACTTGACTTCAAAAGAGGGGAATTTTGAGCCGACAATAATAGTTGGCTCTTTCGGGGATGAATTTTCTTGGAACAAAGACACAAGGAAAGATCAAGAACTATAGATAACTCTATGGAAAAGAGGACTAGAGATTTATCCATTGGGAAAAGGAGCCAAGGAAAAACCAATACAAGGAAACACACACAATATGGAAAAAGAAACAAAACAAACCAAAAGGGAAACATTATACATAATATATAGAAGGACCACCTAGTCACCTAGGACTTGAACAACTTCAGATACTACCCACTATAAGGAAGTGGGAGAGGAGAACCATCCATGTAATCCAGATAAAAAGAGTTTTCTCCGAGAAAAATGTCTCGATTCTAAAAGGACCAAGCCAAAGAGAATCAAACTTACAATGGCTTCCTTATGGCTCATGCCTTTTTCCCAAAGAAGCACAATGTCTCCCACTTGGAAAACTCGGGTTTAGTTTTCTTTTAAACAAATTCTTCACCTTCAACCTGATGAGCTACTATCCTATCCACCACTTGCAATCTATCTTCATCAAGATTCTCGAAGGTACAAAATTCTCTTATCTAAAGAGATATCGAAACTTGAATCTTCAATGGTTTTCATCGATGCAAGGCTAGAAATTCTACCATGACTGGCATATGAGCTTCCACACCATACACCACTTAGAAATGGGACATTCTAATTGCTCTCTTAGGTGTAATTCTATCAACCCAAAGTGCATCATATAGCTTTTTATGCCAATTCTTCTGAAAATCATTTACAATCTTTCTAACTATTCTCACCAAGTTCTTGTTTTTTTATTCTTCTTTTCCATTCCCTTAGAGGTAGTAGTCTAAAGAATGAGCAAGTGAGATTCCATACCCATAGCAGAAGTCCATCATCTCAGCAGAAGAAAATTTGGAAGCATTGTCAATCACAATTTTGTTTAGGATCCCAATCCTAATCGATATGTTCTCGCTTAATGAAGTTACAAACTACCTTAGAAATAGTGCTCTTAATCGGGATGGCTTCCACCCACTTGGTGAAGTAATTTTTGGTAGTCAACACATGTGTATGTCCAAGACCTTTGGAAGATGGGTTAAGAGTTCCAATGAAATTCAATCCCCATTATTGAAATGGCTCTTCAATCACTACTGACTTGAGAGGAAAAGCAACCAACTTAGGTCTTCCAACAAATGTTTGGCATGATTCACATTTACCAACCCATTTTGATGCATCTCTAAATAGAGTGGGCTAATAATAACCAACACAAAGTATTTTATGAGTTGTTACTGTAAGAAGAGAAATGACCTCCACAAGCCTAGCCATGAAAAGAAAAGAACAACTTCTTTTGTTGCTCCTCATCTACACACTTAAAAACCTTCCATCTATGCCTCATTTGAATAAAGCATTCTCCCATAACACATATTGTGTAGAACTTAGTTTGATATCTCTCTTCTCTTTGGCACTCAAGTGAGATGGACACTCTCCATAGGTCAAAAAGTGAGCAATGTTAGCATACCATACATCTGTCGAGCTGAGGAACAAAACAATAGGGACATCAACTTCATCTTTGGACAACTCCTTGGCAGCTCCTTCAGCAATGAGTTCACACAGGCCCTTACCCCGAACCAGCTTTGTTGGCTTGATATCAAGATCATACTCTTGCACCTTTGCTACCCAATTACCTCTCTTGGTTCCAAATTCTTATTGAGTAAGAATGGATTTGATTGTTGTATTAGGCACCAACACCATAGAATGAGAATTAAGAATGTAAAACCTAAACTACTTGACAGCTTTGACAACTACAAAAGCATGTTTCTCCATCATAGTGTACTTTAGCTCATGATTTTTCAAGACATAACTCATGAATGCAATTGGGAGCTCATTATATTCAATGTTCTTACGGGCTAACACAGTATTTTAAAGTGGCATAGCAATAGATAATGAAATATTTTCTAAAGTCATGGCACACCAAGACTGGAGTCTTTGCAATAGCCTGTTTAATGTCCTCAAATGATTTCTTCCCTTCAGAGGACCAACAAAAAAATTCTTCCTTGCATCTTGTGAGTAATGCTCATAGTAAGTTCAGAAAATTTGGGGATGAATCTCCTTAGGAAATTGATCTTACCAAAGAAAGAATGGACACCCTTCTTACTTGATGGAAGAGGAATTTGTTGGTTGGCCTGAAATCTCTCTGGATCAATCTTGATCCCCTCCTTTGAAACAATGTGTCCCAAAATCTTTCCTTCTATGACAAAAAAATATACTTCTTATGGTTTAAAGAAATTTCATGCTCTCTACACTTCTAAAATACTATTTCAATGTGTTGTAAGTGATCTTTTCTTGCTTTAGAAAACACGGTCAAGTCATCCAAATACACAACAATGCATTTCCCTTTCAAACTGCCAAAATCTGAGTCCATGGCCCTCTGAAAAGTAACACCAGCATTAATGAGACCAAATGGCATCCTCTTGTATGTAAAGGTTCCCCAAGGAGTAGTAAAGATAGTGTTATGTTGATCCGCAGTATTCACCTCTACTTGATTGTACCCCGAGAATCCATCTAACATAGATAGCATCTCTAAGTGTATAACAACTTGCAATACTTGGTCCATCATGAGGAGAGGGTAATTATCCTTCAAAGAACCCTGATTTAGATTTCTGAAGTCCACACAGATCCGGATCTCACCATTCTTCTTCCTAACAGGCACTATATTAGTAATCCATGTTGAATGGTGGATGGGGAAGATGATCCTAGCCTTTAGAAGCTTCTGTATTTCTTGGAAAATTGTATCAACTATCTTTGGATTATATTGCCTTTGCTTCTGTTTGAAGGGTTTGATCCCAGGATTAAGAGGAATGAAATGTTACATTTATTTAGGCTGAAAATCCTTAAGATCATCATAAGAGTAAGCCAAAACATCAACATACATTTCAACAGATTCACCACCTTCTTTTTCTCTTCCTGAGTGCAACATTTTCAAATGTTGGCAATTTTGGGATCATCAAGACTCCCAATATTCACTTTCTCAGTCTTAGTAGATTTTCGAGCTCCTTGGGAAACTTTATACTTCATATATATATCATGTTTAACAAAAATATCCTCCAAACTCACCAACCCTCTAGGGATTTTTTTGCCTTCCGGTTTGATGCATCCATCTTGATCCATCTATTCCTTGACACCCTCTTCATTTGATGACACACACTCTTTAGGTAGATTGTCACTTCCTTCAAAGTACAACTGATCAAATTTGTCTCTAAGCTCCAAGAAAGAAGGAAAATGTTGGTCATCATTAAAAATTTATCAATTATTTACATTGTCAGGCACATTGGGTCTATGGATCATCTCAATGGTGAATTTATCTTGAGGAAAATCAGGATGAAGAATCATCAAGGACCCCAAAACAAATAGAGAGTCAGCCCTATTGTTCCTTTCCCTTGGTACAACTTCAATGGAAAAAGCATTAAAGAATTCAAAGGAATCCGCACCAAATTCCTATAGTGTTTCAACCTTTTGTTCTTTACCTCATAAAGGTCTCTAATTTGTTTTACAATTAGCTTGGCATCTCCATGAGCAAGAAGGTTCTTCACTCCCATCTCCTTCGCCATGCTCAAACCAAGAATAAGGGCCTCATACTCAGTAGTATATTGTTGGTATTTTCAAACTGAAGTTTGAAAGAGAAATGATGAACCATACTCCCGGGAGAAATAAGCACTACACTAGCTCCGAACAATCCGAAGAGTAGCTTTCATCAAACTCCAAAGTCCACACACCATTAGGATCAAGCAACACTTCCTTTGGCAAACTTTTCTCCTCTTGTGACATAATCATGTTGTTCCTATGCCTAATGTATTCATACGGTATTTTGCTTTAGGATCATCTATCTTTGCACAATATACTGCTTGTTTCTCAAGAATCATCTTCTTCATCTAACCATTGATGGGGATCAAGGCATGTGACTAATCCATTTGGATCTCACCTCCAACATCTTTGTAAAATTTCCTACTTAGCAGCATGCCATAGGAAGGAGGGATATCAGCAACCAAGATGGTAGCCAAGACCTTCTTCTCTGGTAAAGAAGAAAAAGCTACTTGTGCATCCTTGATTCTCCCAACCAAAGGAACTTCTCTACTTTCCATGGAATAGCAAGAGCCATAAGTGCGGGTTAAGGTTAGACCCAAAGCATGAGCCACTTTTATAGGCATTACATTATCAGATGCACCAGAATCAATGACAAAATTTCTAAGCTTGTGGCCAGCTATGAGGAGAGTCACATAGAAGGGTTTGATCTTCTCATTGGGTGAAGTGATTGCAACCACAAGGCCATGTTGAGGTGGTGAAGAAGGAGTGGGAAAAAGGCCTTTAGAAGAATGGGCTAGGGTTTTAGATTTGGAATTTACAAAGTTAACCATTTTGGAAAAGGATTTAGGATGGGTTTGATAGAACTTTTCCTCAGAAATCTAGATCTTGGTCTTTTTAAGATGGTCTATAATATCAAAAGATCCAGGATATTGATGGGGAATCACTACTAAGAGTTGGAGGAGATTTTGATCTGTCAATTTTATCATTTTTTAGAAAAGAATTCTCAGAAGAAGTAGAGGAAGAAGGACTAGCAGAGCTTACATTTTGGGTGGAAGTAGTAGGAATAGGATCTCCTCTTCTTGCAATCATCGAGATGGTGATGGGGTACTCCTTGGATATTTTTGCAGGTTATACCACTTTTTCCTTTTTTTTGGTCTACTCCCAACTTATAATATCATATGAATCGTTGTTCATCTTAGCCACTACATCATCATAGTCATCTTAATCATTCACACCCTAGTGGTGAGGAAATGAACTTGAGAACCACCAAGCTCCTCCAATTATTCATCATCTTCCTCTTCTTGTTCATCATAGAGCCCATTTTCTTCCTTATCATCAGGCTGAAGAACTTCACAAGAAGCATTAGCAGGCACCTTGAGGAGTGGACCTTCAATAGCCAACCTAGTTTGGGAAGAGGGAAAGTGATTCCTAGGTGAAAGTTTTTCTTGGAACATACTGCTCCAATTAATTCTTAATGGCAATGAGGTCATTAGCCATATTTTGCACCAACTGATCTGCATTACCTATAGGAGGAGGGGAAGAAGAAGATGTTTTGAATTTGAAAGACTCCCTTTTCAGCTTGCCAAACATGATCAAGTCATCTTCCAAACTAACAACCAATCTCTTATCAACATCCAAAGTTGCAAGATTTGCTCTCCTCAGGGCATAACTTACTTCTAGAAATTGAGAATTCAAGAAGAAACACTTCTGAATCGGATCAATAGGCCTAGTATTTACTAGAATCTTGTTAATCAATTTGTTAAACTTGGCCATAAATTCTCTCATAGGATCATGTGGCTCCTTCTTGATTTGAGAAATATGAGCTAGCAAAGCATGCACATCTTTAGCAGGTTTGAAACGCTACTCAAATTCATTCCTCATAGTAGTCCAATCGATGATGGTCCCAACAGGAAGATGGTAAAACCAATCTGTAGCATTATCTTACAAGGTCTCCATAAACAGCCTAATAGAGACATCCTCATGTTCAACTCTAAGGACCCCACATGCAACAATAAAGGCTACAATGTGTTCATCAAGGTGTACTTTTCCATCACCTCTAAATTTGGGAAAATTATTCCTGTTACCCCTAGGTAACTCATGCAATGGTTGAGGAAGATCCAGAGGCGCAAATCTTTGACCCCAAGGTGAGGTGCTACCATCCTTAGAAATATTTTTGAAGTGGAACTGAGACACCAACAAGAATTAAGGCATAGAGATTAGGGCTAAGTTGTGCTTGAGGAATGCTACTACCAGAAGATCTGTCTTCAACAGGAGGTGTGCTTGTGGAACAATCTCTTCTATTTATTCCTATTGGAAGAAGTTGGAAACCTTTTTTATCTAGGATTTGAAATCGGGATCCTTAATTCCAAGAGCCCTTCTACCGTGAGTATATCTTAGAGTCGCAGATCAAAGAAATGATCAAATTAGTTTTTCTTTTTAGAAAGGAAATTTGTTGAAAAAAATTACCCAGCGGAGTCACCAAAACCTATTGGATTTCAAATTTGCACTTAGAATGAAACCACAATCAGGGGACAAGCAAGTCCCTTCTCTTTAATGGGAGAGGTTCCCTTATTAAAAGAAGGGGAAAAACATATGTACAAATGCACAATCTTTCATTTAATGGTGGTTTCCTGATATCCTGAAATGTGTTTTAAGCCTGGAAAGTTATCAATACATGAGGATAGAAGAATTTGAAGAGAGGAGGGAGGAAGAAGAAGACAATACTTTCAAGGAAAAGAGATGGCAGAGAAAACCCTTATATGTATTGTGTAAATGAGATATAGAGTAGAACCATCCATGTTTATAACAGACACAATTCATAGACTCAAAGTTCTAGAGATTATACAAACTAGAACACAAAGTTTCCAAGCACACAAGGATTAGATGATTCACATATCAAAACCAGAAGGAAAGAGAAAGCAAAAGAAAAAGGGAAAAACATTTGTATTGATTTCTTCCAATTCGAAATTACAGTTCTAGAATAATCAAAATTCCAACCCTTTATAATGGCTTTGAAATCTCATGATATAGCTCGCAAGAGATGGTTACAACTTCCTCGAGCAAGCAAGAAATAGTTACAACTTATTCCAATCATCCACGCCCTTTCAAATTATTGATTTGTAAAGAAACGTTAATGGCGGAAAAACATTTTTTTAAATATATGGCCGTTACATTATTTTACCAGTTAAAACATGGGCCATTTGATTTTCTTTTACAACTTCAAATTTAGGCCACCCACGTGGGAGAAATTAATTAGAGTGAACCTGCGGACACCTTCTACATTTTTCTCCTTTGAAGCTGCGCTTGAGCTAACACGTGGAGAGCTCCACCAATTCCTTCATCATTGTTGATTTGGGTCTATTTTTTCTTGACATATGTTGAGCCTTAGACACGTGAGGGATGGAACTTATTTGAGTTTCCATTTTAGAAGCACCCCTTAAAATTGTGCCAAGTGACATGTGTCTCCTTCACTGTCTTGGAATTTTCAATGACCAACTTTTTCTTCATATTGAATTCAACCACGTGGCAAGCTAGCGCTACTTGGAGACTGACCCTTTGATTTCACTTCCGAAATGGCATTGTTAAGGCATGTGGCGGCTTCCACCAACCCACCCATACTTAGTCAATTTTAACGATCGACTATATCCCTTTTTGGACCTAGGACATGTGGAGGACTAGCGCAAGTTTGAGAACTTCCCCATCTTTGACTCTTGAAGCTACATCGATGAGGCATGTGGCGCCATCTGTTGAGCCTTCCATACTTAGCCAATTTTAGCTTATTTTGTCTTCATTTTGTACCTGGGACACGTGGAAAGCCTGTGCTTATTTGAGGACTGTCCCTTGGACCCTACCCCTAGAGTTGCATCATTTGGACATGTGGAGGCTTCCATTTGAACCTTGAAATATGGCCAAACCGCATCAATCAAAGATATTCATGTATTACCCGTGGATGACAGAGAAAAATTTAATGGGGAAAATACACCTATCATTCCCGACTGCAGGAAGAAAATAAAAAGAAGGAAAGGAACTTTACCATACGCCCGAATTTCAAATTGTTCTCCATGAATAGGAAAACTGCAAACAATGCCAAGCTCGACGCGATTCAATACTCCAAGGTACAGACTCAAAAAAATTGAAACTTAACTTCAAAAGAGCGGAATTTTTAGGCCGACAACACTAACATATGGTATTTTAGGGAAATCAATAGTACACAATTAACCAATTTTTTAAAATAATAAAATATATCAAAAAAATTAAAATAACAAAATTACTATTTGTTGAAGTCTTCTTCTTACCTATGAAAAAAATTCAATTTTGATATAAATCTTAAAATTTATTGGCATAGACATATGTACACTATTTATTTGGAAATATTTTTACTAAATAATTAATTAAAAACAAATATAAGTCAAAAAAATACAAAAAATTGACAGGACCTCAAAAGTCAAATCTAGAACATATATGTAAAATTTCATGGTGAAAAAATAACTTTTCATTTAAAAACACCACCGTGGGACAAGTCATTCCTCTTTTATAACTTAAGAAACAACGTATGAATAAAATTAAGAAAAAGCCCATATTTTTGCCAAAAAAAAATAAAAATTCATATATTCTACACTCTAAACACAACATTTCGTTAGTTTTTGGCCATTACCTTTATAAAATTAATGAAACTGAAAATTAATGTTTTTAAAGGTACAAAACATACAAAAAAGTAGGACATTTTATTGTTCTTTAACATATAATTTATCTTTCATGACTTCAGACACCAACGCTCAACCATGACATTAGCTCCCAAGAGCTCATATCCCTCTCGAGCACCCCTGTCTCTTTCTTACGTTGCTCACTCCTTTCAGGTCTCTTTTATCTTTTAAAAATCTTTTTCACTTGTGGGTCATCCTTCCAGGTTGTCGGTTATAAAATTCAAACAAGGGAATCATATAACTATATAGTTATGTGTTCAAAAGTAAGGACCAAGCACTAAGAATTACTACTATCACCTAAAATTGCATTCAAAAGGCACCTAAAGCACTTAAAAGCATCCATCCAACATCCATTCAAGGGAAAAATGTTGTTTTAGTCTTTGTTTATCTCTTTCTTTGTCAATCAACCCCAAACGCATCGACACATCATCCAAACTGGTCTGGAAGCTCACTCAAGGCACACGCATGTGCTGAGCCCCTCCTTTATGTGAGCTTCATGAGAATTTTCTTCCTTAATAAGGGGGTGTTGCACAAATAGAGAATGAACACACCCATTCTTGAAAACCAGATTTAAGCACTAACTCCTAATCTAATGCACCAAAACATAGGATAACATGATCATATTATAATGGAAGTAGAACTAAATCACGATTATCATCAAGAAAACCAATAATACACCCATGAACATAAAAGTAAATGTATAGATCAAGATCCATCACATAAGTGCTTTAGAATCACTTCATTATATTCATTAGTCAAAGTACAGTAGCCAAGATTACATCAAAAGAGTTCCATGTATGGAGATATTTACAGTAAAAAATCTTCGACACATTATAGAGCTCGCCATCACACATTACATATTTTTATTAAATATCTCCTCTCTTTGCTCTCATACTTGCACACACACATCCTCTCTAAATTTTTCTTGTAAAACCATACATAATAGGAACTCTCAAGGAATCTCCTCTTAACCGCTCATCATTACATGAGAAATCCTAAAGGAATATTTCATGATTTCCCTACCACTACCCAATAACATGTTAAATGTCATCATGTGTTTCCCTAATTGAGTGTCCTTAGCATGCATGTGTCAGCTAATCCATAAAAAAATCAGCTCCTTATCCTTTCATGATAACCATATTGATGCCTTGGAATATCCTTTCCTTGAGCTACAAGTATCCATAGCTTATCCATATTTGTATCTGGTTGCTTTTTCATTCATTCCCTAAATGTTTCCTTTCTTGTTGTCTAAAACTCACTAATTCCCGAATCCATCCTACCTAGGCATGAGCCTTCACGCATCTCCAAGAACTACTTCCACATGTGCCTTCGCGCCCTAGTTCCACGCACAACCAAGATTTTCTCCCTACTTCCATGCACAACCAAGCTTCTCGCCTTAGGTACTTAGTTAATTTAGGGGTCCAACAGATTACAACAACTCTACATACACATAATAGGAAGGGGAAGTTCATTTTATTCCATCCACATATTTTCATTTTAGATTAAATATAGCCCACTATCTAGTGCAATTTACATAAGGGCATCCTATGGCACAATTTCTACACACACTCACAATAACTACATGGATTCTTAGATGTAGTGCAGATCTTGGTCGTAAGTTCACTTTCGGGGTGACCATCCGAGTTAATCGATTCGCCATTCTATATTTTCCTTTTTAGGTTTGATGCGGTTTGTGGGTTTGTGTAGGTGAATTTATCTTTTGCAAGTTACAAGTATCATTGGCGATCATAGTGTGAACATCGAGAGATAAATAGATAGAAAGTGTGAAACCCTAGTGACACAATAGAAAGTAGATTTTAAGCCTCTACGTAGTCACCAGCACCCAAATGCCTTTGTCTTGTTATGGGCTCTGTCTCGACATTATTATCGTTCTATATTACACTTTGACTAATGACAACCTTGTCTATAGTACATTTATCGGTCGGACCTGCCATATCACTTATTTTCCATTCGAAAATCAGCTAAGTAATCCTATTTCTCTTCATTGCTTAGGGTTTTATATTTTAAATATTATTTTACTTATGTCATTATTGTATTGCAGCATTTTTACATCATCTATTTTAGGACTTACTCTGCAATTAGATTAAATTCAAATTAAATTAAATCAATTTCAATTTCTACAATACACTTTGTAATTTCCCAAGCACTGGTATCTGATCAGTGTGTTGTTAAAATGTTTGGAAACCCATTACATTGAAATAATATCTTATAATCAATGAGATCTGAAATAGGTCTACCCTTTTTAAAATGTGAAATATTGTTTGAAATTGTATAAGTTTTTCCTAAAGACTTGCATCAACAACTTTTACAAATTTAGACTTTATTGTTCCACCTTTCTCAACAAGGTCTTGAAGATGTTTATGATGATTTTCATATTTTTTTGCATATATCATATGTAAACAATCTTCCTCGGTTTTCCATCTAGATGTTTTTATTACTGTTCCATCTTCTTACTTTTTCGACTCATATACTTTCCCATAATGTTTCTCTATTGTGTCCAACTTCAATTTTATTTTGTGGTATTTACCTAGTTTCCAACTGCATATAGTACATCTACATTTGTTGTGAGTATCGTAGTGTTTATGTTTCAACATGTTCAATAAATGGATATTTGGTTGACCATTCAAATTTATAAGTCCTTCCTAAAGTCCACTTCCCACTCTTACATTTATGATGTCTGTTTCTGGAATATTTATCTAAAGTTTGAGTGTTGGGGTTAGCACACCGGTTGTACAAACAATATATCATATCTAAGCATACATGTATATAAAAGTGGATATTCTACCAAAAGAATTATACAAAACAAGAGACATAAATCAACACCAGATTTAATGTGGTTCACCTAGTGTGGGTTACGTCCACCAAGAAACAAGCCAATCTATTATCCAAAGCTTTGACAAGATATACAATGAAGATTTACAATCTTCCACACCTCTCAGATTTTCAATACTTTCTTCCTTCAAGTTTTATGATTCTTCACAAAGAATTCTCTCTCACATTATTATTTTGTAATTATGATACATCCTCTCATTTTAAATCCTAGCTTTATGCTTTAAATAGTCATTTAAGACTTTAGGGAAATTAGCCATGCAATTACTTTCATTAAATATATTCCAATTCTAAAAATAGAAATAAATACCGAGAGTTAATTAAAAAATCGTCACACTGTAATCGATGCCGGTTCTTCCCAACCATCATCGGTTCCAACTTTCCCCGACCGATGTCGGTCACACTCTAACAATTCGATTCTTGCCATCGTATTTTCCAGCAAGTTCCAATTAGATTGAGTAATTTGCTCAACAATATCCTACTTGATTAATTTTACACACATAATCAATGAATTCTTGGATCCTCCTTAGGCACCACAAAGTCCTCGAAATGAGGCACCACAAAGTAGTGGAATCGTGAAAGCTCCAATGAATCTTTTCCAGATTCAATTGATAGTGAAAAAGGAAAAAATTGATCAAGAATGGAAGAACTTGCTCAACAAGGAAAAAAAACAAAGCTTCAGAAACAAATAGAGGAAAGACAACGGAGTGTCTTGGCATGCTCATAAATGAATAGAAAAGGGGTACATATAGGGTGTTGAGTAACCCTAGTGCATGACACATATGAAACCCTAAACCTAACCCATGTGAGATGACCCTCCAACATGAGAGGAGGACACATAGGATAACTCACACTAACACCCCCCCTTCATCAAAGTTGGGGTAGCGGCTGTGATGAGTCAGACGGAAGAGGAAGACACTCCTAAACAACTAAGAAAGATGTGTCAATGGGGCCCGACAACTAAAGGCCTGATAAGGTGCCCATATACAAACACAATCTTCCTAGAAGAAGAAGAAGAAAAGAAGGACTAAATAGCCCTAAGAAGATGGGCAGCTGTAGAAGACCTCACCCCAAGAAGAGACCGTAAGTGAAGAAACTTCATCTCAGTGAAAGGCTTGGTGAATAAGTCTATGCAATCTGATCAGCTGTCTAAATGTACTGAATGTCGATGATACCATCATGAATAAGCTCCCGTATGAAGTGCATATGGATCTCAATGTGCTTCATCCACTGATGTTGAACTAGATTTCTACAAATAGAGATAGTGCTCATGTTATCACAGTAGATAATGGTAGGCCACCGAAAGTGGATGCCAAACTCTGTCAGAATACCCTGTAGCCAAATAGCTTTTGTGGCAGCGTTAACTGCTCCTCTATATTCTTCCTCTGTAGATGATATCGCAATTGCATTTTGCTTCTTGCTAGACCAACTAATAGGACCGAACCAAGAGAGAAACTGTAGCTAGAAGTAGATTTCCGATGATCTAAGTCACCGGCCCAATCAGAATCTGTGAACCCAATCAAGTCAATATCAACCCCTCCATGATAGTGTATGCCATCAAGCATAAGTGCCACGAACATAATGAAGGATCCATTTAGCTACTTTCCAATGCAGCTCATGTGGCTCCTACATGAATCTGGACATGATCCCAACAAGCATATGATAAATCCTGGTCGAGTGTGAGTCAAGTAGATCAAGCTCCCAACTAACTGTCGGTAAAGAGTACCATCAACCAAGGGAGTAGAGCAATCTAAAACCAACTTAACCCCAAAAAGAAAAGGAGTAGGAGAAGACTTGCAATCAGACATCTGAAACCGAGCTAGCAAATCAAGAGCATACTTAGGTTGCAAAATCAAGATTCCTAAGTCAGATTGTGAAATCTGGATCCCAAGGAAGTAATGAAGCAGACCTAAGTCAGTCATGGAAAACTTGTTGGCTAAGGCAATCTTCACATAATCAATAATAGAGGAAGAGTTGCCTGTGATCAACAAGTCATCAACATATAGAACAAGAATGAGTATGGAGTCATCTTGCCATAGAATATAAACATTTGGATCAGAGTGACACCTAGTAAACCCTGATGTAAGTAAGAAGGAGTCCATCTTGGCATACCAAGCCCGAGGGGCTTGTTTAAGGCCATAAAGAGACTTCTTTAACTTACAAACGAGGGAGGAATCTTGGACATAACCCGGAGGTTGTTCCATATAGATCTCTTCCTCTAGGTCACCATGAAGGAAGGCACTCTTAACGTCCATTTGATGGACTTTCCATCTATTTGCTGTGGCAATGGCTAGGGTCAGTCGAATAGAAGTCATCTTCGCAACCGAGCAAAGGTTTTTGTATAATCAACCCCAGCTATCTGGGAGAAACCCTTAGCTACTAATCGCGCTTTAAATTTTCGACGTCTCCATCTACTCCATACTTTGTTCGGAACACCCACTTACACCGAACGATTTTTCTTCCTTTTGGAAGAGTGGTGAGATCCCAAGTATCGTTCTTCATGAGAGAGGAATACTCCTCATCCATGGTAGAATCCCACTCAGGAATACCAGAAGCCTCCCGGAAAGACTATGGATCAGAAGCAGAGGTGAAGAAAGAGTGGGGTCCAATGAAATCTGAGTGAGTACATCTCATATCCAAAGTATCTCCAACTAAATCTCCAGCACTTTGCAAAGTTTTCCTGGCCCAAAGGGGACCAGGAGGATCAGGCTCAGAGTCAGAAGATTCTTCACTTGAGTGAGAAGGGACATAGTCCTCATCATCACTACTATTAGAATCAGAAGACTCAAAGGTCTGATGGTCGAGAGGATCCGAAGAGGAGCACGCTCAACAATATCATCATCTGATGAGTCAGAATCCGAATCAATGAGCTGAAGAACCTCTATAGGTGGAGAAGTAGAAGTCAAAGAAGACTCATCGAACTTAACACTTCTCTCAATATATAGCTCATGAGAAGTAGAATTCATCAATCGATATCCCTTCACGCCATCAGGATACCCTACAAAGATACAAGGTTTGGATTGTGGTTCCAAGGCCTTGTGTTTCTTCTTGGGAATCCGAGCCATAGCCTTGGATCCGAAGACTCGAAAGTGCTCAACATCAAAGCTTGCCATCCAAACCAAGCTTCAAAGGGTGTCATCCCTCTTATTGCCTTGTGTGGAACATGGTTCTAAATGTAATTTGCACAATTCACTGCTTCGGCCCAATACTGCGGAGGAAGAGACTTCGAGTGAATCATACAAGTGGCCATCTCCTTAAGAGTATGGTTCTTTCTTTTTGCGACTCCATTCTGCGAAGGGCTATAAGCAACTGTATGTTGCAGAGAGATCCCTTCAGAAGTACAAAAATCCATGAACCTATTGTTTACATATTCACCTCCATTGTCGGTTCGAAGAACCTTGATAGACCGTTTCACTTGTTTCTCAACAAGAGCCTTAAAGTCCTTGAAAATGTTCAAAGACTTCAGACTTAAGCTTAAGAAAATATACCCAAGTATATCGTGAATAGTCATCAATGAAGGTTAGCACATAAAGAGCTCTAGTAAATGAAGGAGAAGGAAATGGACCAGAAACATCACTGTGAACAAGATCCAAGGGACGAGTGGCTCTCCAGGATTTTCCTTTGTCAAAGTTCTTTTCAGGATGCTTTCCAAGGGTACAACCCTCACAAAGACCCTTAGAAAACTTGACGCGAGGCAACCCGTTGACCATTTCATTTTGACTCAATTGTTCAAGGTAGCGATAGTTTAGATGTCCAAAATGCTCATGCCATAGCTTACTAACCTCATTTGCATGAGTGAGCAAGGCAGTGGGCGTAGAATCAGAAGTAAAGTGGGAGAAGGTGTACAACCGTGAATGGTGATCTGCCTTTCCCTCAGCCACTGTAGTGTCATTGTTAAGCTCACGAATAATCACCGAGTTAGGACCAAATTCCACTCGCATTCCTTCACCAAGGTGAGTAATTTGGTAAACTGATAGGAGATTGGTAGAGAGATCAGGAACACTCAACACTTGGTTAAATGTTCCCCCATCCATCTCTACCGATCCACTACCGAAACCGACACTGTCGTGTCATTACCCATCATGATTTGGGACATTCCACAAGGTTCGATGTTGGAAAACTCAACATGTGAAGAACCCATGTGGTGCGAGGCACCAGAATCTATAATCCATGTCGATGAAGGAGCAACTTTGGCTACAAGGGCCTTTCCTTTCTTCTTATCATTTCTAGCACCTTTTGCAATGTAAGACTCGCCTTCTGAGCACTTTTTTTTTTGATTCAGAACACTTATTTTATTTTTCTCAAGTAAATGAGATAAGTGATCAATCTATTTCTTAAAACAATGTTGCTGTCGTGACCAATCTTCTTGCAATAGGAACACAAATACTTGCTTTTCTGTGCCCTAGGCTCAGAAGTCGAAGTGTTTGTGTCATTTTTAGGTTTGATCTTGGTTTCTTTCTTAGGTTGATCCTTAGTTTCTTTCTTCTTTTCAGTCTTCTTTCCCTTGCTAGTACTTGCTACAAGGGCATGTGACTTGGACTTGAGAGACCCCATTTGAATGAGTTTGTCCTGTTCTCGAATGAGTTGGGATGAAAAATAGTCAAAGGAGGGCATTGTCCAAGTATCGCCCAAAGCAGCTTTTGTAGCGTAGAAAGTTGACACGAAGATAGAATATTCGGGACCTAGCTTAGAGAGAATCGACAAGATCAGTTGAGAATCTTTCTTTTCTACTTGACATCCTTTTAACAATAATCTAATGTGGACAAATTTCGAGAAGAAGGCTTCAGAGGTTTTCAAAGTCACTAGGATTTAACCCTAGTAGTTTGTTTTCCAACTCATGCGCTCTCATGTCATCTAGTTGTCCAAACATCGCATCCAACATTTTCCATGCAGATGTAGGTGTTTCAAGATGCCTCAATGTGGAAGAGCAAGTCAGGAGAAATGGACATGCAAAGAAGACCTAAAGCTTCATCACTACGGTTTAACCACTTAGATTTTTCAGTGTTCGCTATCCGGTTCACTCTCGCTCCCATGGTGATGGTATAACCCTTTACCCCTTAGTTTCATTATTATTTTCGATCTCCATTCGAAAAATTTGAACGGCGTAAGCAAAGGAATTGAAAGTGCATCCATAGTGAGAGAGAGAGAGAGAGAGAAAGAAATGTAGAAAAGAAACACAACCACCCAGGACAATAACAACCCCCTACTTTCGGCACTTTATAGTTGAGTGCGTTGATTACAATCGGGTCCGTGTGTGTGGTTTGAAACACTTGGTAACTTCTTGCAATTAGCATAATAACGCGCAAGAGAGGAGACCACAACAGTGTTTCGTGGAGCGCAACAAAAGAGGAACACCGTAAACAAGCACAAGCAAAAAATAGAAAGGAGGCGAAAGCCAACCCTGGTGGTGAGAAAAAGCATCTCACATCGCATGAAAGAATCCCTTTGTCATAAAACTGTGGCGGATGCGCTCACAAGTCCACGAAAAAAAGGAATAGAACAAAGCTCAAAAGAATGAGCTGAATTAAGCAAAACAAAGACACCCCCAGAATGCGGCACTTTATAAAATTAGTGCATTTACAAAGATAATGATCCCATCATCTAGAGTGTGAAAAACATGCAACTTTGACTAAAGAAGTGCTCAAAACCGAGCAACGAGTCAAAAGTTATAGCAAAAACCAATTCCCGCAATTTGATGAGAAAAAGCCAATAAGCCTGCAAACGGATTAAAAAGTGCCCTAAATGCATGCAAAGGGTGTCGTATGTATGCTCGTTGGAAATGGCATGGAATTTGAGATAGGGTTTGTTCAGACATGCGAGGGGGATTAGCCACCTGCCAATCCCGGACCTCACCCTTCGTCTTCGACACTCGACGGAAGGTTAGAAATACAACAAGCCAACAGACCAAATTTTATAATGCCAAAGAAATATAGTTTAAATAATGTGAAATTAAATTAGATCTAATGTAATTAAATCTAATGAATTTTGAAAAAGACTTTAATTAAGCAAATCACTAAAAAGCACTTTTTTGAATATTGTCTAAAACTTACAAGTTTTATAAAGAAGTGTTTTTTTTTTTTTTAAAAAAAAGATTTTTAGATGAAGATTTTTAAACAAATAAAGATTGAATGCAGTTTTTAGAAAGTATCTTTTAAATAAAGAAATATTTTTTGATTTAAAACGCATACCAAAAAGAGTTTGTTTTTTTTTTTTGTTTTAAAAAAAGCTTTAAAAAAAAAAAAAACACAGGCCATTTTTTCTAAAAAACTGAGGATTTTAGAGAGAAAAAAGAAGGAAATTAACAAACTTACCAAAGGAAAAGGTGTATGGTTGAAACCTTACCAAAAAACAAGAAGAACAGCCGCGCTGGAGTGTAAAAAATAATGTTTTTACTCGCTGCTGCAAAAAAAACGTGGCAGAGTTGTTTAAAAATGTACTGTGCCATGCAAGAGTGCAGAAACAAAGCATTTTACCTTGCTCGAACAAAACCAAAAATGTGGCAGAGTTGTTTAAAAAAACATACCAGCCGCTTTAGGTGTGTTTGCAAAATGCGTTTTCAAAACCTTGCTCAGACCAAAAAAATGTGGCAAAGTTGTTTAAAACACCTAGGAAGCAAAAAAATGTGGCAGATGATTTTTAAAAATGCTCTCAAGTGAAGCAAAAAAATGTGGTGGAAAAAATGAAAAAACGCCTAAACAATAAAAAAAATGTGGCAGATGATAAAAAAATGCCTAAACAATAAAAAAAATGCCTTGGAGAGTCCAAAAAATGCCTAAGCAACCACGTTTTAGCTTGCCCACACCAAAAAACGTGGCAAATGTGATTAAAAATGCCTGGGAAGCAAAAAAATGCCAGAGGGACAGCAGTTCGTTGAGTAGCAACCACGATCAAGAACTAAAAGGATCCCGCAAGGTATTTTGAAAAACCTACACATGCACAAGAAAAAAACACAAAAACTTTCCGAGAAAGCTTGTTAGAGATATTAGCAAGATAATTTCTAGAAAATAGTGATCAAAAGACTTGCATGCAGAGTAAAATAACGAAACCAAGTAAGAGTAATAGCAACAAAAAACAAATCGAGTGCACGTTTACCCGATCTCAGCTCTGATACCATGAAAAGAGTTTATGAGAATCGAATCAGAAACGAGGCACCACGAAGTAGTTGCACTCCAACGGAATCGTGAAAGCTCCAACGATAATATCAAGGAAAAAATTGATCAAGAATGGAAGAACTTGCTCAATGTAAACAAAGCTTCAGATAGAGGAAAGACAAGCGAAGTGTCTTGGCATGCTCATAAATGAATAGAAAAGGGGTACATATAGGGTGTTGAGTAACCCTAGTGCATGAAACACAAATGAAACCCTAAACCTAACCCATGTGAGATGACCCTCCAACATGAGAGGAGGACACTCAAAATCTAGCTAACTGTCATTCCACCTACTGTGAAAATATATCTAGTAGTGCTCCTCCTACCATCCAGATCTCCAACCATATCCGAATCAACATAGCCACGTAATGAAATATCCGAACCTCCATAGCATAATTGCATGCTAGATGTCCCTTTCAAATACCTGAGTATCCATTAGACTACTTTCCAATGCTCTTTACCTGGATTAGCCATATATCTACTCACAACTCCCACTTCCTGTGTAATGTCTGGTCTTGTACAAACCATAGCATACATGAGACTTCTAACTGCTGAAGCATATGGCACTCATGTCATGTATTTGACCTCCTCTTGTGATGAAGGACATTGATCTTTACTCAATTTGAAGTGTCCAGCCATAGGTGTGCTAACAAGTTTTGCATTCTGCATGTTGAACCTTTCTAACACCTTGTAGATATAATCCTCCTGAGACAAATACAATTTCTTATTTTTCCTGTCTCTATGTATTTGCATGCCAAGGATTCTTTTTGTAGCTCCCAAATCCTTCATTGCAAACGTGTGAGCTAGCTTTCTCTTAAGCTCGCTAATGTCTTGCATACTAGATCCTGCAATAAGCATATCATCCGCATACAGTAACAAAATAATATAGCTCCCATTTTCAAGCTTCTTGAAATAAATACAATTGTCATATTCACATCTCAAGTAACCATGCTCATGCATAAAACTATCAAACCTCATGTACCATTGCCTTGGAGCTTGTTTGAGCCCATATAGGCTCTTTTTAACCTACACACTAATTTCTCCTTACCCTTGACTTCATACCCAAGCGGTTGTTGCATATAAATCTCTTCATCCAAATCACCATGAAGGAAAGTCATCTTCACATCTAGTTGCTCTAAATACAAATCTTCTACTACAACTAAACTCAATACAAGAATTAATAGAAGTCATCTTAACAACAGGACAAAATATTTCACCAAAGTCAATACCTACCTTTTGTGCAAATCCCTTTACTACAAGCCTTGCCTTGTACCTTTTCTGTCCACCCTCTTATTCCTTAATTCTATAAACCCACTTGTTCTGCAATGTTCTCTTTCCTACCGACAATTTAACCAAATCCCAAGTCTAGTTCTATTCCAAAGAGTTCATCTCCTCATTCATGACATGCTCCCACTTTGAATGTGAGTTTTATCCCCGCATTGCTTCTTCAAAATGTTCTGGTTCACCACTATCAGTCAATAATAGATAAAATAGAGAAGGTGAAAATCTTTCTAGAAGTTTACTTACCCTTTGTGACCTTCTCACAAGATTTTGGGGTACCGGAGGCTCAATCTGGACCTCCTAGACATTAGTATCAACTTCTGACAATGATCGACACCGGTCACCTCTAACCGACGCGTTAGTTCAGCTAACCGACACCGTTTCGATTCTTCAGAATCACAACGGTTCTTGACCGATGTCGGTTAAGGCCTAACTGACCATGGTTACTGTGTATTTCTGTAGGTGTTTCTTTAAAACCGGGAGTTCATTTTATTTAATAAAATTCTCAATTTTCTCATCCTTAGGTACCAAAATTTGATCCCTGTACATTATCTTTTCATTCCATTCAACATCACAACTCCAAACAATTTTATAATTCTCTAAATCCCAAAAATGAAAACTGAAATCACTAGATCCATAACCAATGAAAGTGTACATCTTGGATTTTACATCAAACTTTTTTTCTATTTTCTCTATCAACATGCACAAAAGCTTCTAAACCAAAAACTTTAAGAAAAGAAATATCTACCTCTTTTCCAGTCCATGCTTCCTCTGGTATTCCTCCATCTACTGAACTTGAAGGGCCATGATTAATCAAATAAACCACTGTATCAACTGCTTTTGCCCAAAACTACAAGGGTAATCTAGAATGTATCCTCATACTTCTAGCACGTTCCATGATTGTCTTGTTCATTCTCTCTATAACACCATTCTCCTATGGTGTTCTTAGAACCATTCTTTCTCTACGTATCCCATTCACTAAACAATAATCATTGAAATCATTGCTACAATATTCACCACCATTGTCAGATCTAAGGCACTTTAACTTAGAATTTGATTCATTCTCAACAAGGGCTTTCCATCTTTTAAAAGTTTCAAAAACATTAGATTTGTGTTTAATACAATAAACCCATACCTTTCTTGTAGCATCATCAATGAAAGTAACATAATACTAGGATCCACCATGAGAAGCTACCTGAGCTGGTCCCCACACATCTGAGTGTACAAGCTCCAATTTCTGCTCCTTCTTAGTTGCCCCAACTTTGAGAAATCTCACTCTCTTTTGCTTTCCAAAGATACAATGCTCACAGAAATCAAGATCTAAATCTTGCAAATCGATAACTTACCATTAGCCTTTAAGATCTGCATTCCTTTTTGACTCATATGACCTAACCAATTATTCTACATGCATGCATCTAAATCTGAAGTAGATAATGTAGAAAAGGAATCAGTAATATAGGTAGATAAATATAGCATTCCTACTTTCTTACCTCTTGCCACAACAAAAGCACCCTTGGTGACTTTCCAAGAGTCTCTTGTAAAAGTAACCATGCAACCAGATTCACCTAGTTGCCTTGTAGAAATAAGATTCCTCCTAAGGCTTGGCACATGCCTCACATCTTTCAATACCCATGTATTTCCATTCTACAATTTTAGATGAACTTCCCCTTTACCAATAATACTGCAAGGTTCATCATCACCCAAATAGACATGCCCAAAATTTCTCTGGACATAATTTCTGAAATAACCCTTATTAGGGGTTGTATGGAAAGAAGCTCCTGAATCTAAAACCCATGATTCAATTCTACTATCTAAAGAAATAATAAGAGCATCTTACATTACCTCTGATGCAGCAAGATTCACCTCTTTACCTTTGTCTAGTTGTTGGTTCTCTTTATTCTTTGACCAACAATCTTTATTTGCATGTCCTTTCTTTCCACATTTCAACAAGTAATTTCCTTACTTCTAGATTTAGATCTACTACCCCTTGACTTTGATTTCCCATTACTCTTACTCTTGGATCTCTCCTCTTGCATGCCCCTACTTTCTACATTTAAAGCATTTCTAGATGATGTTTCCTCTATACTTTTCCTGTAAATTTCTTCATTCAAGATTATACTAACCACATTATCAAACTTCAAAATATTATTAGCAGATGTTGTATTACTAACAGCCATTACCAAGTTGTCCCAACTATCAGGCAAAGAACATAAAAATAAAAGTCATTTTCCTTCATCATCAAACAGTATTGAAACTGATTTTAACTGATTTACAATAGATCAGAAATCATTCAAATGACTAGAGGTAGATTCACCTTCATGCATCTTAGAACTAAAAATTTTCTTCATCAAATAAACTTTATTTGAAGCACTAGGTTTTTCATATAAATTAGCAAGAGATTTCATTAAGTCTACCGTAGAAGCCGCTTCTATAATATTGGAAGCCACGGATGCTGTTAGGCTCAATCTTATAGATCCAAAGCCTTTCTGTCAAGAATATTCCATTCTTTATCAGTCATCTTCGTAGGTCTAGACTTCTCATCCAACGGTAAGTACAAATCTCTCTGATCATAGATAATCCTCAATCTGCATCTTCCATAATTGATAATTTTGGCCGTCAAACTTCTCTACCTTGTATTTATTATCTTCTGTCATTGTTGTAGCTCCCACTCAATCAAAAAAACCTCTATGAGTAAATATTTCAACACACAAAACCCTCAAACAAAGCTCTGATACTAGTTGTTAGGGTTAGCACACCGGTTGTACAGACAATATATCAGATCTAAGCATACATGCATATAAAAGTGGATATTCTACCAAAAGAATTATACAAAACAAGAGACATAAATCAACACCAGATTTAACATGGTTCACCCAGGTGGGCTACGTCCACCAAGAAACAATACAATCTATTATCCAAAGCTTTGACAAGATATATAATGAATATTTACAATCTTTCACACCTCTCAGATGTTTAGTACTTTCTTCCTTCAAGCTTTTTGATTCTTCACAAAGAATTCTCTCTCACATAATTATTTTGTAATTATGATACATCCTCTCATTCTAAACCCTAGATTTATGCCTTAAATAGTCATTTAAGACTTTAGGGCACTTAGCCATGCAATTACTTTCATTAAATCTATTCTAATGCTAAAAATAGAAATAAATCCACGAGATTTAATTAAAAACTTGTGCATACAGTAATTGATGTCGGTTCTTCTCAACTATCGCCGGTTCTAACTTGCCCGACTGATTCCAGTCACACTCTAACCGATGTCGATTACTATATTTTCCAGCAAGTTCCAATTACATGCTAAAACATGAGTAATTTAGCTTCATGCTCAACATTGAGTTTGATGGCAATTGGAATTATCACTACTATCAATGTGAATTAAATTACTCTGTTGATTATGAATTTCATCTGGCATAAATTCATTGGTAGGGTTTTCTACATTTGAAATAAATTGAGTTTCTTACTGCATCCTTCAGTAAATCAAAATATAAAGTAAAATTAACTTAATAAGATCCATTATTATAGCTAATGAGGGTCATTATTACACGTTGTAAAAATCATGACGAGCCCTAGCATAAAAGATAGCAACCCTAATGTTAGCCTTAGGTCTATGGGCGGTGGCAACACATGAAGAGGAGGAAAGGAAAATGAGGATCCGAACATATTCCAAGTAAAATCAAATGGCCCTACTCAAAATAATGTCTCAATTTGTAGTGGCGACCAAGCAGATCTAGAGGGATTTTCCTAGATTAGTTAGGATTTTTCTACAAACCGCAACCCACTCATGTAAAACAATTGTAGGGTTTCTCTACCCAAACTCAAAACAGGGTCCATGATGGTGAACGAAAAGGCATCCGAGAAAAATAACCATCCTCCCTACAAAACATCCTCACCGAGAAGTAATGGTTATGGATCTCGGTTGTGGATTTAGGGGAAACAACAACCCTAATACAGATGCCCTCCTTCAAGGAGGTAGAAATCAGGGGAAGTAGGGAAGTGGATCAATAGGTGGGAATGGCAGTTTCACCAAATCCTTTGTTGAATTGTCTTCAATCGAAGGAAAGTACAAGAAATGATGAAAGGATATTTAAAATTGGCACAAAAGGATGGTGCTAAAGATTGAGGAGGATCTCTTGCTAAATGTTCTTAAGGAGGAAGAGAATCTCTCCCAACTTGGCCTCATCTACATATTTCTCAAATATGGAGGCAAAATATTAAGGGTAAGATTGAACTCTACCCTTGTGTTAAAGCCTATTTTTTTTTAAACCCCTGAGGATAGGGATGTAATTTTTTTACCAATATTGGGTTTGGGAGAACAAGACTTTATGTTTAATACATGGTATATGTCTTTTGATCCTCTCAAATACTCCTTCGATACCTACACAGTCTTGATTCTCTTGTCGATTCTCCCATTACTGACTTTGGAATAAATCTTGTCTTATTGCTATAGGAGATACACTAGGATCTTCTGTGAAATTTGATGATAAAACCTCTGGTCAAACTCATACAACTTATTCTAGGATCTTGGTAGATCTTGATACCTCCCAAGCTCTTCCAATAGAATTTAACTTGTAATTAGGTGAAAAAAATTAGGTTCAGAGGATTTACTATGAGGGTTTATCCTTCTGATGTCAGCGATGGTATCAAACTAGGCATCTCTTGGGTGGATTTACACATTCCGTATACAAGGAAAAATATGCGTGGTGGAAGGATTCTTTACCATAACATCTTATGGTTATCCCTAATCCAGACCAATTGAGTACTCTTCAAATCCTTGAGATGATTCCTCCCTCATAACGATTCACATTCTAATCTGCTAGTCTCACGAGAAATATCATATTTCTTCTACCCAAGCGGTTGGTATTGATTCTATGGTGGATGGTGCCCCATTGCCCTTCTTTAAGGCTCACATTCCCATCAAGAATCTTGAATTTTTTTCTTCCGATCATTGCAAAAGAAGGTAACGAGGAATGTACGGTGGTGGAATGAAGGAAGAAAGGACATAATAAATAAAAACCCACTAGTGTTTCGTAAAAGGTTTGAGTCATGTCATGTCTTATGGTTTTATTGATTTATCTATTTGGAGGCCTTCTATTTTTGGGCTATTTTTTGTTTTGATCAGGTCATTGGTTGGATGTGAACTCGTTGTTTGTTATTTTTTTCTATTGGGTAGTTTAGTTGCCTTCCTCTTGGTGCTTTGTTGAATATCTAGATTTTTAAACATGTTGTTTATGTACTCAATTTTTCTATCTTTTTTTACCCTTTTGTTTTGTTGGGGTATGGTCCCCATCAAAACTCATTTATCAATAATAAAAAATATAATAAGAGTTGAAATTATCTATTTGCACTACTCACATTACTACGGGTTGACAAAATATTTTGAAATTTGGATGGCGCATTTTATTTTTCCTTGAGATCTTTTCTCATTTGCACCAGGGGCCATTATATAGGTGATTTTGAAGTCTACACATGTGACAAAAATATAAAAGTTTAAAATAAAATATGTAAAAAATAAATTCAAGACATTGTGAAAAATAAAGCTCATGCTACATGATAACATGACTTAGGCTACCGAACAGGGTTATGTGAACATGTTATCGAACCACTTTGTAAATTTGTATATTTGTATACCGACGAATGGTAACTCAAATTCAAGTTACCATCTGGTAATATTTGTTTTCTACCATCCGATGTTGTGCAATAATCTTACATGGTGGCTTCGTGCATTTAGGTTTTACGACGGTAATAGTTCTATAAAAATCCTTAATAGTTCAAACTTTTTCACTTACCTTTTTCACTTATACCTTCATATTTTTGGCTTATACTTTCATATTTTTCACAAGATTATTCACTTTTACCTTCAACTTCAACTCTATATCTCAAAATTAACAAATTTTGAAATTATATTGTATTACTACATTATGGAAAATTAATCCTATATATAATAGTATATTATAACATAATGGTGAATATACCAACATTGGTCGGCCCTTAGTGGAAACAGTAAGGCAAAATTAGGGTCAATTTTTTTATGACCTGTAAAATTTTGGCAAACATGATACCATATGGTAGTAAAACAATTACTAATATCAAACTTCCAAAATCCTAATTTTCACTAATTCATGAATATTCCTCCTAAAATAAACCCTACACAAAAACTTACTATGCCATTTTTTTGAAATAAATAAATTTCACATACTTATATCATCTAGGTATTTAAAAACTTACATATATAGAAACTATATTCAAAATGTTACAATTTATCTTCTTACATCGTCACAAAATTAATTAATTAGGATCCTCTAAAAGTCTCTCCAAGGTCACGTATTACTATTTTTCGATAAAAATCCAACCACTTAGCCTGCTTCTTTGACCCCTATTATCCTACATATAACTTACAAAGGATCACACAAAATGTTGGGATGGTAGCCGGTGTTGAAAGTGTATACATGTAAAAGGGTTTGCACATAGAGAAAGCAACATGCAACACAAAATGATCAAGAATACATGTGGTGATTAAGCTAAAATATAATCTACAAGCCTAATATAAATTCTATTGTAGCAGTAAATAAATAAATAATTAAGTATAGAAATCCACCCAAGAAAAGCTAAGCAAGAAAGTATGAAAACCTAAGTTAAAAGAAGAGGTAATATGACATAACGATTAAGAGGGATCTAGGAGACACACAGAGATGGAAAACTAGAAAATGTGAAGCACTCGGCCATCATCCGGAGCTAAGAAAAATGTAGATTTGGAAGAATGAGCTAAACCGGGGCACCTTGAAAGGCATAGGTGTGCCTACGGGTGCCCTAAACATGTTTCTTTGCACTTGGGTCTACAAAAATATCGGGAACCTCCTCTAAATTATCATAAGTTGTTTTCCTTTTAGTCACATTTTTTCTCTATGAGGTCACACAAATATCATCAATTTCACTGAAACCTACAATGAATAATGAACCGGAAATACCCTCAAATAGACATCAAATCCTAAAAATTAAATATGAAGAATGAGGGGTCAAACTATCCTCACTATCATAATGTTTAACTTATGACTGATCACCGCACTATATCTCGGACCAAATGTAGTTGTGTGTGTGTGTGTGGAATTGTGCCTTAGGTGGCTCTTATGCTTGTCGCACTTGATAGCAATAACATAAGCTATATGTAAATAAATGTAATATATGTGTACTTGGAATAAAATGAACTTCCCTCCTATGAAGTGTATGTAGAATAACCATCACTTGATGTCCCTTGGATGGTGCTAGATGGATACAATGGAGCTATTAGATGCTTGATGGATGCAAACTTAGGTGGTGATGGCTAATGCCTAGTGTTTGGTCCCTTATTATGATCACATAACTTTATATTTATATGATTCCTTTGCTTGAATTTTGTAATTAACCCGAAAATAACAATTACTAAAAATTTAAGATGCTCAAATGGCTAGAAATAACCTAAAAGTGTGAGTAAAGTATAAATGGGACAGAGCACCTAGAGGGGATGATGGCACTAGCGCTAGCATCCTAGATGGGCGATGGTGTCTAGGATGATAAGTGTTAAAGTATAAAAATTCATACTAAGCAAGTAAGGGTGTAAGACCAAAAGTGGTAATAGAAAGCAAAGAAAGGTGGCTAAATACATGTGTTAGTTATTACTTTTCTTAATTATGAATCATATGAATAGTAGTATATAATCAAGACTAGATGATTACCTGAAGTGTGTGATTTAGTGTCTACATTTTCCCTCACTTTAGGTTGGTGAGCGGAAATCTTGGTAACATAAAATTAATATAGATGTATACCACGATAACCATGTAGATTGACGATGAAAGTGTACCAAGGGACAAGATAAAGTGTTGAGTGATAAATGTGTGAAACGTGGATGCTAAGGAGGAAAAAGTGTAAAAGGTGATGATGAAAATGAACCTAGGGTGGAAACACATGTGTAAATTTTGTGATGTACATGTTGTTGATGTCGGTATTGTTTTTGGTGTTTTGATGATGTTGACTATCGCTTCCCTATATGGACGGACTTGCAAAAGATAAGAACGATCAAGTAAGAAAATATTCATGTATATATGTAAAAATCATGTAAAGAAGTATGTAAAAATGCTGAAAAATGTGAAAAAATAAGATGTGCACTGATCCGTGATGAGGAAAGAGTGTAGAAATGATCCCTGAAGTCGCACAATGAAGAGCAATTTTTAGGGTGATCTCATGCCATGGTAAAAGTAGTGTAGGGAGAAAAGTCTAGTGTCATTCTCCAACCTTTGACTACTTTCTTGGAATTGTTGAGCATGTTGAATGTTGGTTTTTTGGGCAATATTACACCACGGAAAAAGTAGTGTAGGAGAAAAGTGTGATGTTATCCTCTAACCTTTAACTTCTTCCCAAAATATGGAACACCACTGCAAATGGTGTGTACAAACACAAATTCTAAGGACCCAAGTCTGATTCTAAGCCCTGTAAAAGCCATTGTGTGGAGTTTTATAGATTGTGTTGAAATACCAATCGTTGTGTAACTACCCCCTAGTTTCGGAGCATCCAAGCAATGCATCTTGTGCTAAGCACCCAAGTATAATTGAGCCCTATCTAAAATTGACAATGGTGTTGTACTTCTCCTGTGTTGTGTTGTGTTATGTATAACGTTGTATAGGGTGACTGATTCACCCAAATGATGCCCCCTTGTTTGGAGTGTTTATTATGTTTTTGAAGGAGTATGTGGCCCAAAGGAGGACCGATCAGTAGTGTTGAAATTGTGCCCTATAGGGGGAAGTGAATGCACTTAGTAAAAACCAAGGCATGTGTAAACAAGTGGCTAGGAGACAAGTGTTAGTAGAAGAAAATACAAACATGCATGTAAAAGACAAAATGCACGCTAAATAGACAATATGTAAGCTAAGACACAAGAAGACAATATAGACCGTGAAAATTAGGTTGTGAACATGGGACACCACTCATGATGTCATCAGATAATCAAGGATGTAGTAGCTACAAGAAGACAAGTGTGCACATAAGACAAAGGGAAAATCCCACAAACAAGATCATATAAAGAGAAAGCAATGAAAAACAAGAACAAGCAATGTAACAAACAACCATGGTGGAAAATAAGCCTGCATAACAAATGTTGCACATGAAGCACTTGTTAGCATGTTAGAAAGATAAAAATTATGTCAAAGCATGTATAATCCGATAAATTAGTGTGCTATGAAACAAAATGAAACAATATCACCTATAATGTATGAAATTAGATGCCCTCAAGAGCCACTTTGGAACTGGTAATAGGTATTATGTCATGCATCCATGTTGCATGTAATAGATTTGTAATATCTGTGATCACAACTAGAAAGTAAAGTGAACATGCATGTGTTTATGATAAATATAATGACATACAAGATATTCTATCTAGCATGTGTAATAAGATGAACATGTAAAATCATGAGTAAGCAAGATTAAATGCAACTAACATATGTAGTATGTTGTCGATGAAATGGAATGAAATGCAAGTGTGAATTATAGGAGCATCGTGCCCCTCGATTGGATGTGTATGTATACAATGAGATTCATTTTTATGCCTCCTCAACAATCAAGAATGAACTGTAAATGAGAGCGTGTCATTGGGAAATAGTTTGAAATGTGTGTAGTAGAAAGATGTGATCTTCAAGGTGCAAAGTGTAGAGTTTAAACATGTGAGTGAGTGGGTGAGATGATTGGACACATGAGTGTGATGAGGCCCATTTCAGATGTAGACCATCAACGATCAATTATGGACCATTGAACTAGAGTGCGTCATAGGGTAATGACCGCAACATGTAGAAGTAGATATCAAAAAGATATGGCGTGAATGTGTCGGGTATATTTTGTGTAGAAGGAGATGAATATGCGATGTGTCATGTGTAATGTGTTGTGTGTAAGGTTCATATATATAGGATGCCCTCAATATTCAAGTGTGAACCAAAGCATAAGAGTGCATCATCGGGTAATGATGATACTAGAGTGTGTCAAGATGTGTATGTCATATGTGAAAGTATAGATGTGAAGTGATGAGAAAATAAGATGTTTCTTATGTTAAGGGGGAGATAATTGAGATTCCCCCAAGTATGTGGTGATGAGTGCGATCAAGTAATTTCATCTAAGAAGTTGTCATTGTCATGATCAAAACCAAATGGTAAAGCATCTGAAACTTGATAGGTGATAGTGTCAGATTGATCAAGTAAGGATCCATTGAGGCGTAAGTTATACATGTCCATAGCATATTATTCATAATTAAAAGGAAGTGATGGGAATCCTCATACGTGTGCCATTGAGTGAGATTCTGTGTGTATCTAGTAAATGAATTGTTGCAAATGAGCACATGGCCAAAGGTCGTAGAAAATGAGATATCAATATAATCAAGATCTAAAGTGAACCCAATGAAATCAAGCCAATATTACCCTAATGTAATCGGAGAAGAGTGAGGTTCTCACGCAAGAAATATTGTGATATGAAAGACACGCAGAAATAGGTAGCAAAGTGGTAGTGATAAATCCATGATATAGATGAGGATCATAAGGTGGAGGATAGATATTCTCGAAAGTAAATCCAAGCTATGTTAATCCTTCATGCATACATATAGTGTCATCACAAGTAGGATCAAATGGAATATGCTCCCAATAAGAATAATTTATGAAAAATGTGCATGTAAATGGAGGGTGTGCTAATGAATATTGCTTATGTGAAGGTGTAGGGGAGGGATCGACGTCCATGGACTAGACA
Source organism: Taxus wallichiana var. yunnanensis (assembly GCA_018340775.1). NCBI lineage: Eukaryota > Viridiplantae > Streptophyta > Pinopsida > Cupressales > Taxaceae > Taxus > Taxus wallichiana. Next base: position 838,712,298 of record CM031239.1, read on the forward strand.
TTCCCCAATAAAGAATCATAGCAGTAGTAGTAGCTGGTGGAGGTGATGGCATAGATAAAATAGTATCTATCATGCAAATAGCACCTTTGAGTGGTGGTAAATGATCTGGAGTATCCATAGGTTGTGGTTCATTAGTAGTACCAGAGTGCGGAGTAGGGACTATAGTATTGGGATCACAATTAAAGCATTTGAATGGGTCGCGATCACTAGGAACTATATATTTTATGCCTTCATGTATGAATTTAACATGGTGATGTACAGTAGAGGGAACCGCTTGCATGGTATGAATCCATGGCTGAAGAGTAAATAATTATATGAAACCATAAATTCAATGAAATAAAACCATGTTAAGAGTATTTAAGCCTACAAATGATAGGTAAAGTAATGTGACGTACACATGGATGAACGGAACCATCATAGTCACAAATAGAAAGACATGATGGTGGCATTAATAGAAGAAATGCCAATCCTTTGAAGGAATGACATAGGACAAATATTGAGTTCATATCCATTATCAATTAAAGTGCACCTTTGTGTACCCACATGATAAATGTGAATCATGATATCCAAGGGTGATTAATTGTCAAAAATAGTAAGATCAACATGAGGATCGAGATAGGGCAGCGATATGTTGATAAAATGCATCGAAAAAAGTTTGATATATGAAATCTTGGATGCATATTAGTAGGAATGTGAGTGGTAGCAAGGATGGTTTTGATCTTATCTCTTAATTTAGGATTGATAAGCAAGAAGTCATTAATTGAGATATTCATGATGATAAGAACCTAGAAAGATGAGCAATAAAGATCCTAGAATCATGTAGATCAATTTCAAGTTCACCAAAATTATTAAGATAAAATGTAATCTATAAGCCCAATCTAAATGCTATTATAGTAGTAAATAAATAAACAATTATGTACAAAAATTCACCCAAGAAAAGCTAAGAAAGAAATTATAAAACCATAAGTTCAAAGAAGAGGTAAGATGAATTAGTTGATTTGCAGGATCCTGGAAGATGCATAGATATGGAAAACCAACAAATATGAAGCACTAACCATCATCGCCACGGAGCTCAAAAAAATGTAGATATAGAAGAATGAGCTAGACTAGTGCACCTAGAGAGGGACAAGGGCGTGTACGGACACCCTAGACTTTTTCTAGGTGCCAGGTTTAGGTTTCATTTTAAGACAACCCTCCAATATATTATTATAGAATGGGAGGAAAATCTAATGAAAAGGTAATTCTCATGGTTGGCGAATGTAGGAAATGAGGGTTTTACGATGGAAACAAATGGAGGTGTTTTGAAAGACACTAGTGGTAGACGTCATTTTTGGGTTTGTTATTGGTCAACAAGTATGGAATGTTACTAGACGACATGTATGAAATATTGGCAAATGAAAACAATTATGTTTTGTTTTACGGGTCCACTTGTTCCGTCCGTGTAGCAAAACACATCTGTTACCATCCATTAACAATATGTGTTCTTGGTTGGTAATAAACTATTGGCACATGTGTCATGTGCATGTGTACCTACCGATAAAAAATACTTACATATGTGTTACCATTCGCTAATAGAATAGACATGTTCTAGATGGTAGTGCGGTGTTGTCGGTCGAGTGATTGCAATTATGTTCCCAAACGGTAACATGCCACATCATTTTTGTTGTCACACTGGGAACACTTTCGATTATGTTTTCATCCATATTTCCCCAAGACATGTGTCTTTAACCTCGATCAGTGGGTCATGGCCCACCACCCATTCCTCACCTATATATATATATATACCCATCCCCACTCATTTTATCCCATTTTCACTTGTAGGTTTCTCTAGGAGATTTTTTCATAGCTCCAACTCTAGCCTTCTTTTCTACTTCTAGTATTGTATCCTCCATGCATCCATCCTTCTCACCCACTTCTATGTTTGTTCTACAATCCTCGTATATAGGTATCTTCCATTTTCCAACACCTCTTTTTTTCAAAGAATCAAAACATCAAGGATTCAAGATTCAAGAATAATGGCACCTAGAAAAAATTCCATTAAAAAAACTTCATATGTTTATCAAAACATTTTGTATCTCGCAGTTACTACAACTACTAGAAGACCCTCAAATAATTAGTCAATCTAATTGGATTGGTAGCTCAGGGTTCCATGGACTTATTTACATGCCCCAAGTATCAAATAGAACACAAGTTATTAAATAATTTAATGCAAGCGTATAATTGTTTTGATATCACTTTAAATGTTGTGTTGTCATCCCACCAATTTTTCATCAGAATAACACCAGATGATATTCATTGTATAATAAGCCCACCCCATCAAAATGCATTTCTTTTAACCACCAAATCTGTTATACCTGATGATAAAAATAACTTTTAAGAGTCTCATTACAATCTTTCTACTGAGACTGAGGTTAATAATTTCTCCAAAAGAGGGATAAACAGACAATCTATCAAAGACCCATTTCTCCTGGAAATGCTAGAATTTTTCCAGTCCCACTTCATGTTACAGGAAACATACACTAACATTCCTCAGTGGGCACTGTAATACCTTCTCCAAACCATTTCCAGTGTTAGATTTGATTGGTGCACATTTATTTCATCAAGGATTCGTGTTGACCTTTCCAGATCCAAATTGAATCTTGTTGCAGATTATTTCTTCTTCTTGTTATGTTCTTTCTTTATATTATGAGGGTTTTTACGGACTCAAATCAATAGTTGTTCCAAATTATCTACACGATAAGATGGATAAACATGGAATTCCTCTGGACCAACAGTTGGTGAGTATTTATTTTAAAAGCATTTAATCTTGATTCTTTTCAAAAACAAAATCATTTTTAAATCAATTATTATAAATATATAATCTGTAAATCTGTTTTGAACAATTCAAATAAAG